>OY734947.1:2228458-2735958 GCA_963457585.1 Spergularia bocconei
TGATTCGACGGCTGTGGAGGGTGATCCGTGTGAGGGGCTAAGGAGGAGTGTGAGCCGTTGATTGGATTAAATTGAGGGTTGAGATTCGTTGTAATTTTTGTTTAGTTGTTAACGGGATTAAGATGTGTGTTTTTATTTGTTTGATCGAGGGTAAAACGTATGTACAACAAAATTTATTATATATGACGGTTTTATTCAAGTTTATATTATATGTGTAATATAAAAATAAAATTCAGTATTCGCATGTCGGTTGTGATTTAGATTTGATATAAAACTGATCGTGATACCATGATAGTATGATATTATAATATGGCTTAAATTACATATGAATTCATCCAATTTCAATTAGTATATACTCGTATACCTCAATTGTGTAATCTTGTACATATAATTAGGTTGTGTAGTTGATTTAGTTGTTTAGAGTCGGGTAAAGATCAAACTATATAGTATATAAGATTGATTGTGATATACGCTATAGTATATAACACCAGATGTGATACTATGTTAATAATCTATATCTATACTTTATAGTGTATAATATCTAATATTGCATGTGATACTATAATATTGTACTTAAGTACGTAAATGTATGATCTACAGTAATTACTTATCATTAACTATTTAGTGAGTATAACAACTGAAGTAGCAAATATGATCACCAATTAGCTTGTTTATCCTATGTCAAATAATGATTATTATTGAAATATATCATTAAACTCGCATTTTGTCTATAGTAAATACAACACTTGTATAGGTAACCTCCAAAATAAATGTAAGTTACGTAACAAATTAATATTAAAAGAGAAAATAAAGCTTGAACATAAGATATAAACCAAACTTTTATTTGATTTAAAGTGAAAGAATCTTGTATCAATCACGACATATTTGTATCATCCAATGCACACACTTTCATTATTTTTATTGAATTTTAGATATGATGAGAATGTAAATACACCGCCACGCACATTTTGAATATTGAAACATTTGATAATAGTTGAGTTCATTTTATTTTAAATAAATAACATAACAATTTGATAAGTTCCACTTAATTTGTCAATTGAAATAATTGCTTAATTTGATATTCCGACCGAGTCATACTAATCTTCGAGGTGCCCGATCTTATGTACATTGAGCAAGTGTCGATGTTGAATGCACAATACCCAATCTCCAAGATAATACGAATATAGCATCGTTGCCTTTGCAAATTAGTCGGATGTTTTTGGATCATGCTCGATCAACAAATACATTCCCAAAGTGCGACCAAACAAATTTTTCTTGACAAATACGAGCACTTGAGACACCTACTCTAACAATGATGATGATGATAATAACAATAATAATAATAATAACAATAATAACAATAACAACAACAACAACAACAACAATAATAATAAGAAGAAGAAAATAGTAGTAATAATAACAATAATAAGTTATATATATAATTAGTAATGTCAAAACAACAAAAATAAAAATATTTCTACAATTATAAACATTTAGCTATAAGGATGAAGTGGGTATTTATAGAATGTAAAGGGACGAGTAAAAAAACAAAAACTAAAAAAAAAACAAAATCCAGTGCTTGACCAGTGCTTTACCAGGGCTTGACCAGTGCTTTGACCAGGGCTTAACCAGTGCTTTGACCAGGGCTTTAACCAGTGCTTTGACCAGTGGTTTGACCGGGCTTGACCAGTGCTTTGACCGGGCTTGACCAGTGTTTTGACCGGGCTAGTGCCTGAAAAATCGAGCACTAGCACTAGCCCTGGAATAGCCGGGCTTTGCAGTGCCTGGGCCGGGCCGTGCCTTGACCAGGGCCGGGTTAGGGCGGGCCCGGGCTCCTAGTGCCAAATGGCCAGCTCTACTAAGGACAGAGAGATTATGTGGGCTCAATTGATTAGTATTCATCAGCATTTGACTCGAGCTTGGCTCCTCTGTGGTGACTTTAATAATGTGCTTTATCCCAATGAGAGAATTGGGGCTCCTGTCACCAATGCTAAGACTAAAAGTTTCCAAGATTGTGTGCAGAGGTGTGGGTTGTATGATATAAAGATGAGTGACAACTTCTACACCTGGAACAATAAGCAGGAGCTTAAGATAGTTTTTAGTAAGATTGATAGAGCTATATGTAATGATGATTGGCTATTGATGTTTCCAGAGAGTAATGCTTTCTTCTACCCTGAAGGACTTTATGATCATAGTCCTTGTATTATCAGATTAAAGCTAGAAAGGGTGAAGGGATTCAGGAGCTTTAAATACTTCAATATATGGAGTAAGGTAGATGGCTTTGAGGGAATAGTTAAGGAGAATTGGAATACAAGTGTCATAGGAACTCCTATGTATCAGGTGGTATGTAAACAGAAAATGTTGAAAATGTTGGAGTAGGTGTCCTCCGACAATAATGCGTTGACTAATTAAATCTAATTAGGAATAAACCTGGGATATATTAGATATACTAAGTCAGTTGATTAACGTAAATCGGTAACGATTGGCTAGCTAAAGTTTGACGTTATTGTCGTTTGACGGCGGTAATCAACTGATCCCTCTCGGTCACACCGGTAAAGATAGCTTCTCCAAAGGATATTATATTTGTACTTGATGCAAATATAATATAAACCTTAATGTTTCAGTTAAAGAGTTAACTGATTATATCAGATGGTGTTTTACGAGTTTGGAACTCAAGTCGTACCATATACGATTATTTGTATAAATTGTCGATATTGACAATTAGCTAATTTATTACAAGGAGTTGTAATTTTAGCTAAAATGATGTAATTGGTAATTGTTATATGGTGATATAATAATTAACTAACACTTAAGTAGTAAGTGTACAAATTATACCAAATTGTAACATGAGATGTTAAGGGGTATGATTAGTAAGGGTAAAATGGTAATTTGGATTACCACTAGTATATATACTAGAGTTTGATGGTCAAACATGCAAGAGACATCATTTTTACACAAACACATATTGTTTTTAGAGAAAGAAAAAGAGAATTATTCCATTTCTTCTCTCTAAAAATCAGCCCACTTCCAACACCATTAAGATCAAGTTTTCTTCATTGCATGTCAATAAAAACTTGATCAAAACACTTATCTTAACCTAGAATAACATTAGCTAAAGTGTTAGCTAATTTTATTTTGGAATTAAGGTTTAATTCACCTATTAACACTAGCTTGTTTTGGGTGAATATTGGAGAATTTCTTTGGTGGATCAAGGGAGGAGGTTTCCTAACTTGGAAACTCAAGATTAAGGAGGAGGATCCCCATTTTATAGCAGCTCAAGAGCCTTCTTTGAAGGTGTGGTCAAACTTCCTTCTTGTTAAGGTATAAAAACTTGTTTTATACGCTTATTCATGTTTTAATCTTACATGCAACTAAAGATCCTTAGCTAAACTTAATTAAGGGTAATTAAGTACTAATTAGAGGAGTCTAATTAGATGCTAAGTAACTTTCAGAAAATTCCCTTAAAGAAGCTTAATTAGGAAAAGTTGTCTAATGTTGGAAAGAGTGAAGCTCAGGTTTACTTTGAGCTGATGGAGCTTCAGAAAAAAAATGCACAATGATCCGAAGAATGAGGATATTAAAGCCAGGGAACTTCTTGTCACTGAATGGTGAGACTACAGTCGCGACTATCTACCAAAACTAAACCTAAATCCTAACAACACAGTAGTAGGGAAGTAGGGATCGTATCCACAGGAAAATGGGTTGTCAAATGCAATGAATTAAAGTGCATAAGTAACAATTTATGGGGGATTTGAAAGTTGTTGTTTATCAAACTATCTAAAAGTAACAATTGCGATTTATGAATGTAATTCAGGAATAAAACGGTTCTTGATCAATTAATTCCCACAATGCACTAACTAATCGGTCCTAGTTATCACTATTCCTCTATTAATCTCAATTACTCTATCGTGGAAACAGAATTCCCAAATCTCTCCTTAATTATAGCTAAAAGGCGTGATCAGCACTACCTAATAACCCTAATTATCAAATAACCTAAGCGCACGATTAGATTCAATTCGATAATAGCAATAAGAATTAGAAAAATATCAATAGAGACATGTAATACTAACGCACGTTTCGTATTTAACATGTAAGTCAAATCTTTGCCCTAATTCACTAACGATGATTACATGCAAATCAATGAATCGGGGATTGCTACAATGTAAAAATCAATCAAACAATGGATTCCTTTGATCAATTAAAACTAGCAAACAATCAACCTAAGCAATAGACTAGTTGCGCACCTAGCAATCACAAAAGATAATTGTATAGAATCAAAAATCAAAGATAAGACTATAATTGAAAACAATAAAAAGATTAGATCAAACTCACGATATTGTCAATGCAATGCTTCGATTAATCAATCAAGAAAATAAAGAAATTAGCTCCTCATACAATCCATAGAAACCCTTATTTTCTTCTCTAAAGTCTGAATTATTAAACCCAGGGTCGGGGTTTTCTTATTTATAGAGTCAAGGAAAAACGTAAAAGAAAACTACGGAAAATAGGAAAATAGATCTCGCGGCCCGTCAAGGATGTCACCGCGGGCCGCCATAACCAGTCGCGGTCCACCTTGGACTCTGTCGCGGACCGCCAGAAATCTCTGGATCCGACTCTGACGTCCTTCATAGCGGTCCGCCAAGACTTCAGCGCGGGCCGCGAAATGTTCCTGCCTCGGTTTTTCAAAAGGCTGCAGATTCTTCGTTCCATGTCCGTTGAAGGCGTGTAACCACTTCCTTGAAAGCTAAGAACATGAAGAATCATCTTCAAGTGGTTTCACTGCAAAATTCCAAACGGTTTGAGAGATATGAAGCTCCAAAGTTGATCTTTTGCAAATCTGCTCCAAATCTCTTCCAAATGAATGTACACTTCCAAAAGATTGCCAAAATAGCCAAAAACACATAGAAATGTTGCCCATGATACCCTAACGCAAATTAGAGATATATTACATCATTTTGACTGTAAAAACAATATAAAAACCATCAAATCGATACGTACAAAATGGGCAGATCAAACTCCCCCATGCTTAGACCTTTGCTCGTCCTCGAGCAAACAACTCTTCCAAAGATTTCTCCAAGGTCTATTGACAGTTAGCACGAGTAAAGATCATCAAAAACCTATCTCCTCTACTCCAATATAGGACAGTGAGTCTTCATCTTACTAGTAAGGTCCGCCATAGATGTAATCTCACGCAACGGACCAAACCATCTTATATCATCATGCCGCATCGTAACCAAGAAGCAAGGGAGGCTAAAATGTCCTAAATCACTCTCAGGCTAGCTCACCTCCAACTCCCTCATTAGCCACTCGTACCTCGGATCAAACACCACCGCCACTTATATCTTCAAATAACGTACCGAGAACTTTCTAACCTAAATACCACTAAGAAGTTCCAACCAACCTTCTTATACCATCCAAGAGAGACCTACCCTGACACGACCTTCAAACACCCTTCTTATACACCGGTAAGTAACACACTCCGCTCATTTTGCCTAGGCGCCCAATGGGTTTTCACCTAGCCTCTCGTTAACTTTTCCACCTCATCGACTTACTTTCTTCTATTGTGTCTTTTCCTTACTTTCTTTTCACGCTCCTCTCTCTCTTCTGGCTTTCTTCTCTCATTTTTGTTTCATTTTCGTTTTTTTTTTCTTTTTTGCTAGTTACAATAAATAAACACATTACAAATTTACAATGAGAATCCACTCCCCCATGCTTGAACTAGACATTGTCCTCAATGTGATGCACACCAACAAAATAAGTAGGACAACAATGAAATAGGGGAGAGACGAACTCACAAAATTGCACCGGTAGACACATCAAGGTCTCATATCCTGAAGGATGCACTCCTCATATATAGCACCAAAGTTCATCTCACAAAAGCAAGATTTCAAGCGCTTCGATTCATTCTCCTCAAGGCAGTGGGCTCATCGAACAAAGAAACAAGGTGTAGAGCCACTCTCAACTCACACATATCCCAAACACCCTTAAGGAAAAGTCGTCACCAATCTACCACAATTTCCTCACAAAACTTCCATCTCCCTCAAAGAATAATGCACATAAAAATTGAAATAGCTCCTTACCACCATCTAAGAAAACAATCACTCACCCTCCAAATACACCAAGAGAACAATCAACAAGGCTATAAAATGGGTGTAAAGGACAAATTTTGGGGTGGGATAAAACAAACAAAAGTGGTAAATCGTGGGGAGGAAACAAATAGAGATGGTCTCAGAAACATGGTGAAGAAAAATTGGGCTGGAAAAGAATGGTGAGAATGATAAGAAGGGAGAGAGAAAAGGGAAGAGAAAAACAAACCTTCTTGCGTACTAGAACCGGCATCAAGTTTTTTTTTTTTTTTTTTTTTTTTTTTTTTTTTTTACCAACACAAGAAACACACACATAAAAGATAAAAGAAAATAAAACAAGAAAAAATGCTCGGTTTGCCTCCCGAGAAGCGCACTTATTTAACGTCGTTGGCTCGACGCATCACATGGGAATTCAGTCAATCAATCCCAACTACTAAGTCGTTGAACCCAGTCGGAGAATCTTCATTCTTCACCCTCCATCTTAAGATGTTCTTACCTTTGGACTTAGCAACACTCTTCAAGTTATTCCAGCAGGTCGCATTATGAACCGCCTTTTTACGCCGTGAATCCTGTAAAACAATTGGCAAAGACTTCCCAAACGACGTGGTCGAAGGGGTAATTTACAGCTCAAATCATGCACATTATCATTCAAATTACAACCCTTCTGACCGCTATCAATAGCCACTTTCGAACTAGTCTTATCAACAGGAGTAGGGGGTTCATTCACTAAAGATTTAGACACATCAATAGCACAAATAGAGTTATCAACAAGATCCTCCTTAAAGTTATATATATCAAAACCCACAACTTCTCCATCAAACTCCATTGTAAGTGAGCCATAATGCACATCAATTTTGGTTTTAGCAGTCTTTAGAAAGGGTCTCCCTAACAGAATAGGGGGTGCAGATCTATCACAATCCATCTAAAGAACATAGAAATCAGCGGGAAATACCAATCTTTCTACTCTCACAAGAACATCCCGAATCACTCCCTTAGGAGACACAAGAGACCTATCAGCTAATTGAATCACAACATTAGTCTCATGCAAAGGACCACATTTCAAATTCTCACAAACAGATAAAGGAATCACATTGACGGATGCACCTAAATCTAACATGGCCTCACGAAACATAGTATCTCCTATAGTGCAAGGTATAGTGAACATGTTGTCATGCCAGGGTCGCTACATTTGGGAGGTAACTTCTTTTGAACTATAGCCGACACATATTCACTAACTTTCACCTTAACTTTCTTCTTTGCTTTGGACTCTTGATTCTTCTTTAGAGTACATATCTCTCTCAACAATTTAGCACTACGAGGAATAACATTAAGAAGATTAAGGAGAGAAATGTTTACCACACACTTACTAAAAGTTTCGTAGATGTCCTGGTCCTTGTCAAATCTACGAGTCTTCTTTAGCGCCTCGGGAAATGGTGGAACCGGTTCGTAAACTGGAAATTCAGGTGGAACATAGGGAGCATCAAAATCTATCTCCCCCTCCTTCAAAATGGCCGTCTTCGTTGCGGACGAAGAAGAACAACCTATTTCCGGGTCAGCCGTTGACCGCGGTCCGCCATGGTCAGGTCGCGGACCGCCTTCGTCTCCTCGCGGTCCGCCTTCTTCATCTCGCGGACCGCGAGATTTCTCTGAACTCTCTTCCTCGATTTCCGTGGTGCCCGGCTGAGTATCTTGGCGGGGTGCCAAAATTCTTTGGTCCTCCTCTTTGTCTTCAACAACTGTAGGCCTCACAACTATATGGCTATGCAACTCTTTCACACTTCTCAAAGTCATCATCGCACTCACATTCCGTTTAGGATTAAGCTCTATTTGAGATGGGAGCTTCCCGGAATTTTGTGACTCCAATTTGGTAATAGCACTCGACACTTGACTCATTTGAGTCTCCAAGTTTTGAATGCTAGTTTGCATGGTGGATTGCATGGTCATCATATTTTGAGTAAGGGCCTTAATCATGTCCTCAGTCGACATAGATGATGGATTTGAAGCTTGCCCTTGCGATTGATTGGGGAAAGATTGTTGGTAGTTTGGATTACCTTGATAAAACTGTCGATCCCTCCATCCTTGATTAGACGGATTGGAGTATGATTCATACCTTCGTTGTGGTGGTCCAGGGAACCCAGCTGCATTAACCTCCTCAACGTTGTTCTCAAACAAAGTAGGGCAAGAATCAGTGGGATGTCCACCCATATTGCACATTCCACACACCCTCGCAACTTGAGGTTGTTGTTGAGCCATGAAAGTCCTCATAAGATTGGTCAACTCAGCAATAGAACCATCATTGGATGAGGTAGCTGCATATACCTTCTTACGTGCATCTGTCCTGTAGTTTTGTGAATTTTTAGCCAAACTTGCAAGCAAGGCTCTAGCTTGAGCCGGAGTCTTATTCATCAAATCACCACCACTAGTAGCTGTCACATAACGCTTATCCTCTTCTCGCAATCCATTGTAAAAATAGAGGATGAGATCTTTCTCCTCATACCCATGGTACAGGCAGCTTGCACACAATTGTTTGAAACGTTCCCAATACGCATGTAGGTTCTCCTCATCAGTTTGCTCCACATTACTAATAGCCTTCTTGAGATTGGACGATCGTGTGGCGGGAAAATACTTCTCTAGGAAGAACTGTTTCATCTGGGACCATTCAGTGACACTACCTTCGGCCAATGTGTACAACCAATTCTTGGCCTTATCCTTCAAAGTGAAAGGAAAGACTCGTAGCAACAAACTCTCCAGTTTCACACCTTTCGGCTTCATTCCATTGCAAATGTAATAAAACTCCATAAGGTGCCGATTTGGATCCTCACCTTCTACCCCATGGAACGAAGGAATATGGTTTAGCAAGGCTCCCTTAATCTCAAGACTCTCCTCTTCTATACCATCTGCAGCAGGAGCCGGAAATTTGATGCATAACGGTTGAGACTTAAAGCCAGGAGCTGTGAGCTCCCTCAAAGTTTGAGCGGCCATCGGACCTCAACTAGCACTTCCTCAAAATCGGTATCAAATGGAAATTCTCGAAAACTATCACGAATCTCCTTTCGTAAACGCCGCAAAGTTCTCTCAATTTATGAATCTAAAGGGACAAGAGATTGATTAGTAGCACGGGTGGTGATGACCATAAACAGCGGTCACCACAAAACAGATGATTTCTAGAAGTAATTCCAAGAATCACAACAAGCACAAAAATTCACAACAAAAACAAAACCCAAGTTCCCCGGCAACGGCGCCAAAATTTGGTGAGACTACAGTCGCGACTATCTACCAAAAATAAACCTAAATCCTAACAACACAGTAGTAGGGAAGTAGGGATCGTATTCACAGGGAAATGGGTTGTCAAATGCAATGAATTAAAGTGCATAAGTAACAATTTATGGGGGTTTTGAAAGTTGTTGTTTATCAAACTATCTAAAAGTAACAATTGCAATTTATGAATGTAATTCAGGAATAAAACGGTTCTTGATCAATTAATTCCCACAATGCACTAACTAATCGGTCCTAGTTATCACTATTCCTCTATTAATCTCAATTACTTTATCGTGGAAATAGAATTCCCAAATCTCTCCTTAATTATAGCTAAAAGGCATGATCGGCACTACCTAATAACCCTAATTATCAAATAACCTAAGCGCACGATTAGATTCAATTCTATAATAGCAATAAGAATTAGAGGAATATCAATTGAGACATGTAATACTAACGCACGTTTCGTATTTAACATGTAAGTCAAATCTTTGCCCTAATTCACTAACGATGATTACATGCAAATCAATGAATCGGGGATTGCTACAATGTAAAAATCAATCAAACAATGAATTTCTTTGATCAATTAAAACTAGCAAACAATCAACCTAAGCAATAGACTAGTTGCGCACCTAGCAATCACAAAAGATAATTGTATAGAATCAAAAATCAAAGATAAGACTATAATTGAAAACAATAAAAAGAATAGATCAAACTCACGATACTGTCAATGCAATGCTTCGATTAATCAATCAAGAAAATAAAGAAAGTAGCTCCTCATACAATCCATAGAAACCCTTATTTTCTTCTCTAAAGTCTGAATTATTAAACCCAGGGTCGGGGTTTTCTTATTTATAGAGTCTAGGAAAAAACGTAAAAGAAAACTACGGAAAATAGGAAAAAAGATCTCGCGGCCCGTCAAGGATGTCACCGCGGGCCGCCATAACAAGTCGCGGTCCACCTTGGACTCTGTCGCGAACCGCCAGAAATCTCTGGATCCGACTCTGACGTCCTTCATCGCGGTCCGCCAAGACTTCAGCGCGGGCCGCGAAATGTTCCTGCCTCGGTTTTTCAAAAGGCTGCAGATTCTTCGTTACTTGTCCGTTGAAGGCGTGTAACCACTTCCTGGAAAGCTAAGAACATGAATAATCATCTCCAAGTGGTTTCACTGCAAAATTCCAAACGGTTTGAGAGATATGAAGCTCCAAAGTTGATCTTCTGCAAATCAGCTCCAAATCTCTTCCAAATGAATGTACGCTTCCAAAAGATTGCCAAAATAGCCAAAAACACATAGAAATGTTGCCCATGATACCCTAACGCAAATTAGAGGTATATTACATCATTTTGACTGTAAAAGCAATATAAAAACCATCAAATCGATACGTACAAAATGGGCAGATCACTGAACAATACACATTTTTGTTTAAGGCCAAGGAAAGCTTCCTCAGACAAAAAGTTAAGGCTGCTTGGCTAAAAGAGGGGGATGATAATTCTGCTTTTTTCCACTGCACCATTAGAGAAAGAAGAGTTAAGAATAGCATCAGTCAGATTCAGGACATTCATGGTGTAATGAAAACTGATGGGAAGGACATCCAAAATGCATTTCTGGAATTTTACACAAAATTACTTGGTCAGGAAGCTTGGAGTTCTCATGTTCATGTGCCAACAGTGAGAAAAGGTAAGCTTGTGTCAGAGGAGATGGGGATGAGGATGATGAGAAGGGTCACAAAAGAGGAGATCAAGAAGACAATGTTTGCTATTCCAGGTTACAAAAGTACGGGGCCTGATGGCTATTCTAGTCAATTTTATAAGGACACCTGACATATCATTGGGGATGATATTAGCAATGCAATCCTGGATTTCTTTGATAATGGTAGGATGCTTAAACAGATGAACAATACCATTCTTGCACTTATCCCTAAAGTGCAAAATCCTAACTCTGTTTTGGAATTTAGGCCTATTGCCTGCTGTAATACTGTTTATAAGTGTATTTCTAAGATCAGTTGCAGCAGGGTGGGTGAGTGTTTGCCTAACATTGTTAGTGAGAATCAAGGAGCTTTTATCAAGGGTCGTGACATGGTGGAAAACATCATGATCTGTCAAGACCTTGTGAGAAAGTATAATAGGAAAGCAATATCTCCTAGGTGCCTTCTAAAAATCGACTTGAGGAAAGCATATGACACTGTCGAATGGGAGTTTGTTAAAGAAATGCTTCAAGCCTTGAATTTTCCTCAGAAAATGGTAGATCTGATCATGGAATGCCTGAGTTCTCCTTCTTATTCCCTTGCTCTCAATGGTGAGAATTTTGGGTTTTTTAAAGGAAAAAGGTGGCTTAGGCAGGGTGATCCCCTTTCACCTTTACTCTTTACTATTTGTATGGAGTACTTGTCGAGAATTCTCAAAGTTGTGGGGGGATAAAAAAGAGTTCAGGTATCATCCTCAGTGTCACAAAATCAAGCTCACTCATCTGTGCTTTGCTGCTCACTCATCTGTGCTTTGCTGATGACCTGTTCCTCTTTTGCAAAGGTGAAGTAAAATCTGTTTTTTTGATCTTAAGGGCTTTTGCTACATTCTCTAAAGCTTCTGGTCTGTGTATGAATCCTTCTAAATCTGAAATGTATTTTGCTGGGGTGAATTGTCATATAAGAGAGGACATTCTAAGCTTATCAGGTTGTAAGGAAGGGCAACTCCCCTTTAGATACTTGGGCATTAAAATTACTGCAGGGAGGATATCTGTCATGGACTGTAATAGTGTAATATTCTTACTGAGAAGATTGTGCAACGAATTAGGAGCATTGGCACAAGAAAGCTATCTTATGCTGGAAGACTCACTCTAGTGAAATCTGTTCTCATCACTTTACACTCTTATTGGGCAAGAGTATTCATCTTGCCTAAAACTGTATTGAGAAAGATTATTGCAGTGTGTAGGAATTTCATGTGGGATGGATCTGAGATTATGCAGAGAGTGCCCTTGGTATCTTGGGACAGCTTATGCATGCCAAAAGATGCTGGGGGATTGGGTATAGTTGATATTTTCAGTTGGAATAAAGCTTGTATAGGCAAATATGTGCACTGGATCTATTGCAAAGCTGATTCGTTGTGGATCAAGTGGATTCATAGCATATACATCAAAGGTAAAAGCTGGACTGACTACATTCCCCCTGTGGATTCTAGTTGGTATTGGAGGAAAGTATGTAGAGTGAAGGAGTAGATTAGCAATCTCAGCCAAAATTGGGAGACTGAAAACTACACTGTTTCGAAATGTTATAGGTGGCTCAAAGGAGATAGCAGCAAAGTTGGTTGGGATAAGCTTGTGTGGAGTAGACATACAATTCCAAGAGCTAGCTTTATTTCTTGGCTGGCTATGAAGGAAGACTTCAGATGAAAGACAAACTTAAAAAACTTGGGATCTGTTTGGAGGGTACATGTGAAGTGTGTGCAGCAGAATCTGAGAGTCATGGGCATTTGTTTTTTAAGTGTCAATATAGTTTGAAATGCTTGGAGATGGTAAGTGATAGAGTAGGGATGAGGATACCTGCTTCGAATGCAATACAGTGGTGTGTGAAGAAAAAGTTTGACTCAAGGATCAAGAAACAAGTCATTCGAGCTCTTATATGCAATCTCATCTACTATGTATGGTTTATGAGAAATAAAAGCTGCAATGAGAAGACGATTTGGATGCCGTTGCACTTGACTCAGAATATCTGGAAGGAGATGAAAAACAGACTTAGGAAGATAGTCGAGAATTTATCTAGGAAGGATAGACTTTGGTTGGAAAGTATTGATCTTTTGTAAGTCTGTTCTCAATAGTTCATTTGTAATGAGGTTCAATTAGGGATGTGTATGTTGAACTGTACTGGGGTATCCCCCTTTTAGCTTGTAATTCTTCCCTTATTTAATAAAATTCTTACCTTTCAACAAAAAAAAAAAACAAATTCATTCAAATCAAATCAAATCAGATCAGTTCAAATCAAATCAAATCAAATCAAATCAGAAAAATGAAGTTGAATCGCACAGGGCCTTAATACATTAATAATGCGTTTACATAAGATTGTAAGAGTTTAGCGGTGTGAGATGCCGTACCGGCGGGTTGCCGATCCGCTCTCCCGAAAAGAGGTGTGAATTACACGGAGTCGCCAGCGGGATTTTTTATACGTTCCCCACAAACCTAGAATGGGGGTTCGATGCAAGGTTACAAGTTAGGAAGGTGTTAGACACCCAACTCGTCCATCGTAATGATGGTCTCTATTAATTGATTCGAATTAAATATAAAAGTAGTAATTAACGACAGAAGCACGTACAAGTAGCATGCGAGCGTGAATTTAAATCATGCGACGAGATAATATGGTATATGCGATTAAACACGTAGCCATATTAGAACATGCTAAAAAGTCATCCGATGCAATGAGTTACGCGAGCTTATAACCATGCAACATGCTATAACTAGTGGTGGCAAATGGGTCGTCGGGTCGGTTTCGGGTCGGGTTATGTCGGGTCGGTTCGTATCGGGTCGGGTCATAGCGGGTCAGATGAACCTTCGGGTCGGTTTCGGGTTGGGTCGGGTCGGTTTTGGGTCGGTTTTATCGAGTAAATATTGTGTCGGATCGGGTCGGGTCACAATCGGTTTTAGTTACTTATGGCTATTTATGGGCGTCAGTTCAATTTTTGGCATTGCGAGTCGGGTCATTGTCGGATAACAGGAGGTCGGGTCGGTTTCGGGTCGGGTCATATCGGGTTGTGTCGGGTCGGGTCATCATCGGGTCGGGTCTGGTCGGGTTCTGTTGACCACAATTTCGGGTCTTATCGGGTCAGATTTTCGGGTCACTGAATCAGGTCGGGTCGGGTTTGCCAGCCCTAGCTATAACGCAAGACTGTGGACCTAACTTTTCTACATTGTAGCCACGTAGGTAACAGGAGACATTAGCTTTGAAAAACTTGCATGCATAATTGTTTTCTTCAACAAAGCAGAAAGCAAGTAGATTATGAACTAGATGTTTAACATGCTGACAAATTTACGATTAAGCGTGCCGAAATTATAAGAATTCACACAATAAAGAATACCTCTTGTGCGCATGCAATAACCACAATAATAACACAAATAGCAACAATAACGCAAATAGCTGCAAGCCTGCAAATCGTTTGAGAAAGATATTGGGGCCCTCAGGTGGACGCTCTTGAGTAGCCGTATCGCAGATCTCAATATCGTTTGCAAATGAACCCAAGGTATAGTCTTGACCCTCGTATTCCACGTAGCCTAGTTGTCTTGTCTTGAAGTGGATAGTTTACGGTCCTTGGACGTCGTAAGTTAGGTGTAAGGGTGCATGTGTGTATGTGTACGATGATATAAGTATGGTGTTCTTTTCCCAATCTTCGTGTTGAAGATGTAGATAAGAGTTTTGTAGATAGGATGCACACGACTAAGTGAGACAAAGATTATTCGAGACTCATGTGCTTGTTCATGGTCTCGTCTATTTTCTTGAGCACTAATCGTAGGAATTATTGTGTGTTGTGTGCCTCCAAAACAAGAGATACGGAGGGGACTACTTATACTAGGTAGAGATGGCATCCAAATGGCATTCGAGTAGCACTAGGAAACTCTTAGGTGACATCATCGAGCCAATAAGAGGAGTTTGCGGGAGAATTTCCTACGAGAATGAAGCGTCCTTCTGCTATAGGTAATGTACCATAATATTCAATGCTTGTACAAACTCCTTAAAACATATTATTAACTAGATTAGGTGAGTTTAATGATTAGGAAAGATGCTAATGACAATTCTAGAACATCGGGGAGATAATTCATACGTGGAGAGTAGTTTTGATCCGAATTGAAAACGGATGCCATTGGCCGAGTGGCATCATCGAGCTCCCACACAATAAGGCTATTAACGTGTGATTCCTAGCCCAATTAACTAAAGAATTGTCTAAGCTAACTAAGCCCAATATATTAACCCATAATGCCTAATCTAATTAGTAAAGGCTATTTAGACTAAACATGGAAATTCGGGCCTAAACTGATAAATCGAACCCATTGACAAACGATACCTTTCAACGCGTATCCACTGTCCATCTCATCATCGGACGCTAAAATGGGTGCAAAAGTAGGGTGTCTACAAGCGGTCTATGTACGTACTTAAATTAAGTTCAATATGCATGATATGACCAGATTTTAAGATTTGTAGGTGCCTTGTTGAAGTACATAGCTAGCAATTAAGGTTATATGCGATTCAACTTATTAAACATTGTTTTCAAATCAGATTCGATTTCTTAAAATTAAATAAGTTTCATTCATATCAAATCAAATCAGATCACAATTATCCAAATAACAATCAACAATCAATGACTCTAGTATACTTCTAGTTTTTAACTTGTCTAAATGCAGTTAATTTATCAATAAATTGAGTTCAAATCAAATCAAATCAACTTCATTCAAATCAAATCAATTTCATTCAAGTCAAATCAAATCTAATCAACTTCATTCAAATCAAATCAAATGAGAGTAATTTAATTCAAATCAAATCAAATCAGATTAGAAGAATGCAACCCAATCGCATAGGGCCTTAGTACATTTGAAAGACAATTAATTTGTTTACTTTAAAACCCTAAACAATTTGAGGACTAATTTGTAATGTAAGCCATTACGCACGAATAGAGCTAAACACGCAAGCAAGGAGAGGCCAGAAAAACCAAGGGCTCCAATTGATTGAAAGTTTTGAGCT
Organism: Spergularia bocconei; assembly: GCA_963457585.1. Taxonomy (NCBI): domain Eukaryota; kingdom Viridiplantae; phylum Streptophyta; class Magnoliopsida; order Caryophyllales; family Caryophyllaceae; genus Spergularia; species Spergularia bocconei. Next base: position 2,244,516 of record OY734947.1, read on the forward strand.
TGAGCGCCATGAGTGCATCGTATCATATAAATTTTATGATCGCGACTTTCTGTGAGCTTTGTTGCTATAGCAGGGGCGAAGTACCGGTCCACACCCGATCGAGTTGCAATGTAAGGGGTTGCCATTGCAACCTGGTCTAGTCCTAGAAGAATTTTTTATTCGGTAGTAGATTACCCTGAAAATTTATTCAATATTACAAATTTCAGAATTTTCTGGCATGCAACCCAAAACAAAGATCAATTCTACATCTGACATTGTACGGGAGAGTATTATGAAATGTTGTATACTATATCGGGCTTATCGGCCACTACTCTAATGAGTAATAAACAAAGATTTCTTGGTAACACCGATGGTGCGCACCAAAATATTTGTTGGCCATAACCAATCTGTGTCTACTCTTATGATCATACTCCGTATATATCTCCGGATTTACAATGCATTGTATCCACAGTAAATGAAAAATGTTATACGGAGTATGACCTAACTCAACTAATAAACTGAGTACCGAACGCTCCGGAAAAAAGAAAAAAAAAACTTGAGTCACGATTGATGGCCCCAACATAAAACAAGCAAAGGATACAACTTCTGGAAGATATTGGAAGATTGGAAGTCGAGTAGCTTGTGTTTAGTGTTGAAGTTGAAGATATCAAATTGGAAGACAAAAAAACACAAAGAAAAGAAAAGAAAGCAAAAAAGGCTGTTCCATCCCATTTTGTTCCTCTCACAACCTCACAACGCTTCTACTACAAGTCTCATCTCTTTCTCTCCCCCAAAAACCTCCGCCCTTTTCCCCCTCCTCCCTCTCTCTTCCTCCGCCGGAACCCCGCCTTCCGCCGCCGTCGGCCCGGCGCGGTTCCGCCCTCTCGTGTTTTCCTTGACGGTAATTTTTCTATACTTATCTTCGCCGTTTTTTTATTTATTTATCCATTAATTTTTACTGCTGTAATTATGTTAGTTGCCTGTGTTTTGGTCCATTATATTCGTGTCGGATAACCTCGTACCGAAAAAGCCGTAATTATAAACCCTAATTTGTTTAGTCCAGATAAGGTGTTTCTGTGTGAATTTGCTGTATTTGGAAGATTTCAACTACTTCGTAGTCAATTGGGATTTTGCGGTGTTTGATAGATTTTAACTTGTTGATTACGATTGTCGACTTGTAGGATTTGGGGAAGAACTTTTGTGTCGATTTTTTTAGGTGGGATAGATTGAATGGCTGTGTCACCTTGTGGAACCACATGGGCAGCTCAATGGGGTGTTCGCCCCTTATCTGTGTCGGCAAATTCTTTGGAAAGCAAGTTATCGACATTTCAATCGTGGTAAGAAATTCGCGCACTGACATTTTAGTATAATTCCTTATTGTGCTCGGTGTTGGCAATGCTCGCAATGCAACTTTATGGGCCTTCCTCGCGTTTGCTTGAGCTGTTGAACATTGGAGTATAAGTCCTTATTGTGCTCGGTTTTGCTTGCGTTTGTGACTTTACGTGGTTAGTTGCTTGAATAGTTGATGTGTTGGGATAGGAAGATTAGCCAGAACTTTGTATTATTGGTGAATAGCAAACTTGGGATTATTTCGGTCAAGTTTTCTTCTGTAGTTTGAACTCAGGAGAGGGCAGGCAATTAGATTATAGTCAATGTGGTTGCTTTTTAGAACATTGTCCAACTTGTGGAAAATTTATCTTAACTACACATATTACATGTTCAGGATTAACTTATAAGTTGGTCGAAACAATCATCTACATTTGCTTGTCCTTGATAACTGGAAGAGTTAAGATGCCAGAATGATGCACATGCTGCATCTTTACTGGATAAATTAATCAAAGGATCAGAAAAATAATACAAAAGGTAGTTAACAATGAGTACAAAGAACTAAATGAACCAATCACTTTAATGAAACTCGGTCTTACACTGGAAAAGGAATAACAAACAATGTAAATTATGTAAGAATGAAGGAAAGAATTCGCCTTTCTGGTGCAACTGTCTTGAGATAGTTTCCTGCTCTAGTGGACATGCTTCGCTTCAGAGGCAATTGATGTGAGAGGCATTATTACACTGTGAAAGAATTTTGTAATGTTAATCTGCGAAGTCTTTTTAGGAAGTCTGGGGGTTTGTCATCTTGCACTCTTGCAGGACTCCCCAGTCCCCACGACCCTTTAAAACAAATGTCCCGCTTTTGGACTCTTGAGACTTGAAAGCATGAGTGATTGGGGCTGCAAGAGTTGAGATGAATAGTTTCATTTTGCGTTGAGGACTGAGGAGTATTATCTATTGGCTTAAGCATTTCCTACGGTACGGGATGATTTCTGGAGGCAAATGCTTTAAAGAATGTTGATGGTCTTGGAGGAATTGTGCATACTAGGTAGTAGGTAGAACTAGAGCCGAAAGTTACTGCATTCTTTGTCCTACTTAAAAAATTTCTCTTTCAAGGGGGAACTTGACTACTTGCTTGCTGCACAGGCCAGTGTTTATGAACCCTGATTCAACTGCTGCAATCTTCTGTAAAGTTTTTTGGACCAAACTTTTTAGTTAATGAACGTTGTAGAACTCTTAATTCTAATTCTAGGTTTTTTTCCGAGAATAGGACTTGAGCTGTTAACCTGTCATTCTCTCTCGATATCTATTTAAAAGCATATCCATTGACGGGATGAGAAATGAGAACAGCGAAGTGTAAACTGTGAAGGGTCACTTTGATGTCAACACATAAATGGCGTATGTTGACTAAATTTGGCCGTCTTCTATCAATCTATTGGCTCTTATGTTCGCTTCTCATCACTATCCTAATGACTTTTTTTTTCTTTCTTAAATCAACTACGCAAACATACACGAACCCCTTCCTTCTTGGGGGAGAGGGGGGGAGCTCTGTCATTACATTTTTTCATTTAGAGTTCGTTATTCTCTTGTGTGACTGAACCTATAAGAGTGAAATCATCTTTGAGAATCAGTCTAAGTCAATGATAGTTTATAGTTCTATTTAAATGGTGCGCTAGGAGTGAGGCACACTGAGGGGCAAGCCAATCAACTCAAACACTTCTGGGTAAACTTGAGGCGCGATTGTTGGGGTTTACTACGCGCACCTGTTGGCCGAGGCACACTCCTATGAAAATTTGCTTTCAGTTTTCTTTAATCTTTTATTTATCCTTTTTTGTGCCATTCTGTCTCAATTTTTGCCTTATGAAGTTACTCCCTTATAGACGTCAATAAAGGTTGTAGGCACAATACTTTATAAAAGTAATCTGCTTGCAGATGAAGTCTGCTCCCATTCATGAGGTATGCACCGTCTCCTTGTGCCTCTCATCTCATGGCTGCTGACCCACACAGCCTGTGCACGTCGTGCCTTTAAATTAAAGTTGATCAGTATGGTGCTTAACACCTCTTGAAAGATGATCCAGTCTTATTCTTTCTTTAGCAGACCTCTATTCTAGCTGTGTCAAAGTCATGCTGGAGTTCCATTTGTGTGCCCTCTCCCCCACCTCAATCCCCCCTTTTCCCAAATCGGCAAATCAGAAGCCATAAACTTCTGATTTTGCTTCTTATAGTCGTTACATGTTTTGTATCTACATGTTAGAGATGGCTTAATTGTACTTGTGTTTGCAGTGCTCCAAGAAGAATAAGAGCGATGCAATCATTGAGTTCAAGCATGTTCTCCCAGGAACCCCTGCGTTTGTTGTTTAATGTAACATCAGCTCGAAGTCCATGCGATAAAAGGGGCGCCCGTTTTATTGTTAGGGCTGAATCTGTGAGTATCACTTCTTTGTTTCTCTCTCTAGTGGATTCCCCTTTGCACTTTGTTTGGCAAACATGACCCTTACATGTATTAAAAAAATTTTAATGCACAGGACTACTACTCAATCCTTGGAGTATCGCGAAATGCCAGCAAAGCAGAAATAAAAACTGGTGGGTTGCAATTTTCTCTTTTTGCGAAATACTCATATTTGAACTTACCTGAATGAGTTGCAGACTTAATTCCTGTAAAACATGAATCATGATCTGATTCTTTCTGTCCCATACAATGTTCTTTTTGTATTCAGCTTATAGGAAGCTTGCGAGAACTTTCCATCCCGATGTAAACAAGTAAGTTCTTTCTTTTTCGAGTACACTTTTTACTTTTACCTTTTTGATGCTGCAGCTGGTAAATTAGAGGGCATGTCTCCATGGTCTCATTTAATTGATGTCTCTCGGTCTTGTGTGTTATATGTTTGTATCTTGCTTAATTTTGTAGTTGGCATGTGGCCGCATGTCAACTTTTTGATGACTTTTTATCTTCGTGATCTTTGAAGCATTTTTGGGTTTCTGTACTTTGTCGGTTTGGAGACTGATTCTGTTTATGCCTCCCTGTGTGCATATACATTTGACGTCTGGAGTCATTATCTTGATTTTCTTTTTATTTCAACCGCACATCTCCACATAGTTCACCCTTGCTCTGAGCAATTGTCGAACTCCTAAAGGAGCAAGGAGTGCTTTTTTCAGGGATCTAGGTTGCTCAGAAGCTGGCAGGGACGTGAGTAGAAATCTCAATAGTCACCAACTAGCTTGATTACGTTTTAAGGCTACGTTTGATAGCATGTGGTCAACCTTAAAATCTAATGGGGTCTTTTTAGTTCAATTTGACTAGATAATGAGGAGCAAAGGATAAGAACATGAAAGGGGATGGGTTTATTTGTATCCATGTAATGATAATTACATAGGTCTTGGGGGTTCATTTATTGCTTTGTATATTTCCACGAAGCCAAATGATACTCTCTTACTTATAAACTGCATGTGTCATGTAATGTAGGGATGGTGTAGTGTAGTCATTGGGTTTTGGGGGAGTCCCGAGGATTTATGGTTGGGAGAAGATAATACTTGCTCTAAATCGGTACGGGAGATGATAAATTAGTGTAAAAAGAAATGCATGATGATGAATATTTTCCATTGGGATATTAAGATTTAAGAGGTTCTCTGACCCAACAATAATCTGAATTGACGCGCAGGTTTCATACTGCCCACCACTTCTCCATTTTCTCAATTAAGCAGTTATCCAATGTCCTTGCACCTGCAGATTTACGTTTTTGAAGCATATTAGCATCACTTGACTTTCTCATAAAAACCCTTGTTGATAGCTGAATTGTCAAATTTACGCTTTTTGTATATGGGAGTCACCCCCTTGGTGTCTTTTTGAATATATTGATATCCTATCTTACTTATCAAAAAAATTGTCAAATTTACGCTTCATTGGCTAGCCTTGTGTCTGGTATAGGCGGCCAATATTTTGAGTCCAAACATCATAGTTCTATTACTATGCCAAGAGACATCACCACTAACCAAAGATAAATTCTCCTCTAGATGACCTCAATTTAGAAATGCTCAATCTGATTGGATCAGAGAGTAGTTTTAGAAGAGGGTAGTACTGAAGAATTTCCGAAATCTTCATCTCCAGTTGAGAGCTTGAGACAAAGTAGATAATAACCAGGAACTTTGGGTACTGAGCAAATTACACTGCCTAATGTTTGCTTTGTTCTGTTCATCAGCTTTGTAATGATGTTGAAAGACACTGTTAAGTGAGATCTTGTACTACCATTGTGGGTAAAGCTTTGCTTTGCTCAACCAGGAGTGTGAAGTCATTATATGCGGCGTACGTGTGTTTTGATGTTGACACTATGGCCATTTCTAGAAAGCGGAAATTATATCGATAGTGTGGCTTTGCATGCCTAGGGAATTTTCTTATTTCTTAACACCGCCCCCCCCCCCAAAAAAAAAGAAAAAAGAAAAGAAAAGAAAGAGAACAGTAAGGATGAGCTTATCATCACTAGGAGCCCCAATTGGTTGTTGAAGTGTTCCACCTTCTTAATCTATCTTTTCACTTACAATTGTTAATTGTTATCTAGGGAGCCTGGGGCTGAAATGAAGTTCAAGGAGATTAGCAATGCTTACGAGGTAAAATGATGACTTTTATTTACTGTCCAATGTTGTTCTGCTTGGCCCGTGCTCGTTTTTTTTGACACTAGAGTGCCGTGGTAACCAACTTACCACCTTATAAACAAAGTTTTTTGACGATGAACTGATTGGCTTGTAGGTCTTGTCAGATGATGAGAAAAAGTCTATATATGATAGATATGGGGAGGCTGGATTAAAAGGGCCTGGAGCTGGCATGGGTGTAAGTGCTCACTTTGCTTTAATTGTACTTTTTTCATATTTGTATTTTGGTCCATCAAAGCTGGTTTAATGTTCTTGGTGTAATTTTTTTTTTTTTTTTAAATTAAGCAGGATTTTACCAATCCATTTGACCTATTTGAGTCTATATTTGACCTTGGCGGCATGAATATGGGGGGTATGGGAGGCAGAGGCTCAAGAAATAGAGCCACGGAAGGTGAAGACCAAGTTTACAACTTGGTCTTGAATTTTAAAGAAGCAATCTTTGGAATAGAGAAGGATATAGAGATAAGTCGGCTGGAGAGCTGTGGCACTTGCAATGGGTCAGGTGCCAAGCCTGGTACTCAAGCAACAAAATGTAACACATGTGGGGGTCAAGGGCAAGTTGTCTCAGCGGCAAGGACTCCACTAGGTGTTTTCCAGCAGGTCTCTACTTGTTCTGCTTGTGGCGGGACAGGGGAAACCTTCACGCCTTGCAACACTTGTGGGGGTGATGGTAGGGTGAGGAAATCAAAACGGATAGGCCTAAAGGTCCCTGCTGGTGTCGATGTGGGCAGTAGGTTGAGGGTAAAGGGCGAGGGTAATGCTGGAAGAAGAGGTGGGCCCTCTGGTGACCTTTTCGTGGTCATTGACGTCATCCCTGATCCAGTGTTGAAAAGGGACGACACAAATATTCTTTACTCGAGCAAGGTTTCTTACATCGATGCAATCCTAGGCACAACAATGAAGGTTCCTACTGTCGATGGGACAGTCGACCTAAAGATACCGCCAGGCACACAACCAGGGACAACTTTGGTGATGGCAAAGAAAGGTGTACCAATGCTGAACAAGCCTAACATTAGAGGAGATCAGCTAGTACGAGTGCAGGTTGAGATTCCAAAACGACTTAGTGATGAAGAGAAGAAGCTCATTGAAGAGCTCTCCAATCTAAATAAGGGGGAGAAGGCAAAGGCCCCCAACAGCAGAAGATAGTGTCCTGATTTACACAAGGGTCGTCTTCACAGTAGTCATGCCCCTTTGTCCGGAGCTTGTACACGACGTGTAGGAATCCGCTATCCTCTGTTACCCACCATGAGCTGAGTAACAAGTTTATGCCTCTGGGAGCAGAGGAAATAGGGATATTTTTGCATAGGCTGATTTTGTTGTATGTATTATACGATACCATGTAAGAAGGAATTTTGGACAGGATATCTAAGATGGGATTACTATTAGGTAGTAACACCTTACTTTCTATTCATTTATCCGAACTCAAAATCGTGGAGCGTATGATTATTTTCAATTACTATGCGTGTTTATTTATTTCGTATAACTTGTCAAGCACGATTTAAGTTCCATCCTTCGATTTTCTGGACCGAAAGTTCCGTTGTCGACAAAGGCGAAAATAGACGCAAAAGAGAGGTATTTGAGAATACCTCATGGTTTTATTGCTTAGCAAGTTCCAAACTGCTGCAATTACCATTATAAATTGAGGAGTTTGAGAGAAAGAGAGAGGATACCATTGCTCGAACCTTTGGCGTGAGGCTTGAGAATTTAATTCTCAACCACCAATCCAACAGGTGGGCTGGTACCAAATATCCTCCACGTTTCATATTATACTTGTGGTTAGCTCTTATCAACCTTTCTAGGGGTTGGCTTTTCTCTTCAAACATCAGGGAGTATAGATTTTACACTTGATGAAAAGTATACAGTACGTTTCTTCTTATTTTGACACATAATGACATAAAACAAGTTGTCGTAAGTGCCGTTTAGCTATTTATCAATGAGATAGTATTTCCCGTCTAAAAAAAAAAGACATAAAACAAGTTGCAATAGTACAAACTTCAAATTTCAACAGCTTCTCCTTCAGCTACAAGTTTTTTGTCTTCATTTCTGATCTTTAAGATTTAAGTGATCGATTTTCAATACTCATTATTCACACATATTCAACGCTTACATCAAATTGACGTAGATACATGACGTGGACACCCTTAATTTCATTTGATTCTCTACGGTTTTAAATTTTTCCGCGTAAAATATGAAATACAAAGAAATAAATGAAACAGAGTGAGAAATATGGAAGAGAGGTGATGACATGACAACATGATGAGATGAAGAATTATACACAGAAAATGATCAAGTCTTTTTATACGAGTATCCCATCTCTTCAAAGTTTGCTGGTGCTACTACGAGGAAGGCTCCTCATGGCCTTTGCTTTCTCCCTCAGAACAAATTTCTGTGTCTTTCCAGTCGAGGTCTTTGGTAGCTCCTCGAACACAACTGTCCGAGGAGCCATATAATGAGGCAGCCGATCTCTGCAAAACTTAATCATATCTGCAGCATTAACACCAGTATGTCCATCCTTCAGCTTTATAAATGCACAGGGTGTCTCTCCCCAGTGATCGTCAGGACGTCCCACGACAGCAGCATCTAGCACAGCAGGGTGACTAAATATAACAGATTCAACCTCAATGGTGCTTATATTTTCTCCCCCCGAAATGATGATATCCTTAGCCCTGTCCTTCAGCTCGATATATCCATCAGAATGTCGAACCCCTAAGTCCCCAGTGTGGTACCATCCACCGTGAAAGGCCTCCTCAGTCGCCTTGAGATCACTATAATATCCGCTCATGACAGTGTTGCCTCTAAACATGACCTCGCCAATTGTTCTTCCATCACAAGGCACGCTTTCCATAGTCACCGGATGCTTCACATCAACTTCCTCCATCCCAATATGGTGGACTCCCTGTCGCGCCTTGATCTTTGCTTTCTCATTTGGGGGCAAATCATCCCATTCAGGCTTCCAGGCACATACTGTACCTGGCCCATAAGTTTCAGTCAAACCGTAAGCATGGGTCACTGCAAAGCCCATGTCTTCCATTTTAAATAGCACTTGTGGAGGAGGTGGAGCAGCGCCTGTCATTACCGCCACCTTCCCTGGAAGAGGCTTCTTATCAGCATCTGGTGCATTTAGTATCATGCCTAAAACTGTGGGTGCACCTCCCATGTGAGTGACTTTATACTGAGCAATATTACTGAATATTCCTCTCGCTGTGACATTTCTAAGGCAAATGTTTGTGCCGCCTAGAGCTGCCACGCCCCACGTGAGGCACCAACCATTGCAATGAAACATGGGGACAGTCCAAAGATAGACAGCCATTGATTGCATCTCATTCAACATAATTGCAGCAAGAGAGTTCAGATACGCGCCTCTATGGCTGTAAACCACGCCTTTAGGCCTTGAGGTAGTCCCTGAAGTGTAGTTCAAGGAAATAGGTTGCAACTCGTCCTTTGGTCTCCGAATTTTGAAGTCAGACCGTCCTGTCTCTAGAAAAGTCTCATATTCCAGCCTGGTTGAGGAAGGAATCACATACCCCCCATCAACTGACTGTATATCAGTAACTAGGACGATTTGGGGAAGGTTAGAAGTGGTTTTCGACAGAATATCAATTGCACTGGAAGCTATATCCATGAACTGAGCATCAACAAAGATGAGTCTCGCGCCTGAATGCTTCAACAAGACTGACACCATTGCAGAGTCATGCCGGATATTAAGAGTAGACAGAATTCCGCCAGCCATGGGAACTGCAAAGTGCAGCTCGTACATTGCAGGAATGTTAGGAATGAAGGCAGCAACCTGCAGGTTTAAGGACATCCATCTTAATTACAGGCAAAAAGACCAGAAAAATTAACCATTAACTGGTAAGGTATCAGCAGATAAATCAAGATGAAGCTGCAGAGAATTCATGCTTCAATTCTCTTACTCTGATAAATCATTTAAACTTGGTAGCTATTTTACACACAATTTCCGTGTCCCACTCATGACAGAGAGTAACAATCAAAATAGCGAGTGTAAAAATTGCCACCCGACAATAGAAGAAGTAACAGATCCGACTTCTCTTTCCATCATTTCAAATAGTTCAGATGTTTATGAAAGTGGAAGAAACTCATTTTGCAACTAATGATTCTGGAAAATGTGCGACTTTACCAGCTAAACCAGATGACTTATCGTACGAAAGTTAATTAAAAGAGACAGAAGAGAAAGGTTAAAAGAGAACTCACAACATCTCCAGAAGAGATACCCAACTGAGACAGAGCAGAAGCAAGCTTAGTACACCTTTCCAAAGTCTGTCCCCAAGTGAACTGCACACTTCCATAGACGACTGATGGCCTGTTTCTATACACAACAGCTGATCTCTCCAGGAAGCTTATTGGTGACAACGGCACATAGTTCGCCTCGCAACGCACTACCCCTTCCATTTGTTGCAGTCTACGGTAAGCTGAAATCCAAGTGATAGACCAGAGAAGACAAGTATTTATTTGAGCTCAGCTGAAATCTAGGAAGCCGGCTATATTTAATAAAAAAAGAAAAAAAAAAAAAGCGGAAAAGATTTACTCCGTATTAGTTATTACAAGACATATAATAGACTCAAAGAAAACTACACAAACCCAACTAAAGGATACGTAGTAGTACTAGTACACAAGCGATATGGGACACAAAATGGGACGTGAAGTCGTGGAGATCTAGTGCTAGTGCTTTGTGGTGATAATGTATTCAGTAGTCATGGAGTACTTAATACGGAGTAGTAATAATAGGTGTGACATTATTCTGCTCAGTGGAGTCCAACGAAATGACAAAGAAAGCAACCAAGAAGTTATAATTAAGTACAACCACATTGTTCCACTTGTGATAAGTAGTAAATAACAGTACAAAATTGTTCCCCTATGTCCCCCCGTGGCCCGTACCATTCCACTTGGAAAAAAAGGCTCCCGCTTCAAGAGAGGTAAATGGTCGGTAACTTGGACCGACGACCACAATGTCCCCCCTCGGGCCCCTGCAATAACACAGGTTTTTTGCGCTTCATCGTAACAACCACTGTTCACCAGGAAAAAAAAGGGGAAAGACGAAAACCAATTTCATGAATCTTTGCCATACAATAGTAAAAACAATGTGGGGATTAAAAAGAAAAAGCATTCAAAAGTTACAGATAGAGAATTGAAGGCTTGCTAACAGCAATACTGTTATACGGTGCTTGGACAGCAAACATACAACAACAGGAACAACCAAGCTTAGTCCCCAAATGATTTGGGGTCGGTCCTCTGAAACCGTCATCAAAGGCAATAGAGAGTAAGTAGGGGGAACAACTGTATTCTGGAAAAATAAAATGCTTACAAATCTGCTAGAACTCCACATCAAAGGTTTCTCAAGTAAACCGTTGTGTCTTCTAGTAGCTTTACACTCGAAACAGCAGATTATTTTTCTCCAAGCAATGAATAAATTATGAAATTTCACTGGATATTCTTGCTCTCATGTTCCGACATTCCCAGGAAATACATGGAACTGCTGATGTGACCTCAACTGAAATAGCAAACTTTATTGTATTCTACACGCAATGATAATGCTATATGCAGCTATGTACTTCAATCAAACAACCGCGGTTTGTATAAACCAGCTTGAGAGATATGGAGAGACATTGATCTAGCAGTTAGGGTATCACACCCTTAAAGTTTGCTGACACTTTTATGAGAAAGGGCTCCCATGGCCTTTGCTTTTGCCCGGAGAACAAACTTCTGTGTCTTTCCAGTTGAGGTCTTTGGCAGATCCTCAAAAACAACAGTACGAGGAGCCATGTAATGCGGGAGGTGATCTCTACAGAACTTTATTATATCTGCTGCAGAAATGTTACCATACCCCTCTTTCAGCATTACAAATGCGCAGGGTGTTTCTCCCCAATGATCGTCAGGACGACCTACAACAGCTGCTTCTAAAACAGCTGGATGGCTAAATAATACTGATTCAACCTCGATAGTGCTAATGTTTTCACCCCCTGAAATGATAATATCTTTGGAACGGTCTTTGAGCTCTATATAACCATCAGGATGCTTTACCCCTAAGTCCCCGCTATGAAACCATCCACCTTTGAAAGACTCCTGCGTAGCTTTTAAGTCTTTCAAATACCCGTTCATGACAGTGTTCCCTCTAATCATAACCTCGCCCATTGTCTTACCATCAGCAGGTACACTTTTCATAGTATCAGGATCTTTTACATCAACTTCCTCAAGGCCAAGATGTCTCACTCCCTGGCGAGCCTTAATTTTGGCTCTCACGTCAGGCGGAAAGGCATCCCACTCAGGCTTCCAAACACAAAGTGTAGCGGGTCCATAAGTCTCCGTCAATCCGTATCCATGAATCACTGCAAACCCAAGCTCTTCCATTTTGAAGATTACCTGCGGAGGAGGTGGAGCACCACCTGTGATCACTGCCACCTTACTCATCAAAGGACTCTTATCACTGGCAGGAGAATTTATAATCATGTTCAAGACTGTTGGTGCACCACACAGATGTGTTACTTTGTGTTCAGCAATACTACTGAATATACCCTTCGCAGTAACATTTCTCAGGCAAACGTTCATACCACCTTGAGCTGCAACTCCCCAAGCTAAGCACCAACCATTGCAATGGAACATAGGGAGGGTCCATAGATAGACAGGCATCGTGGTCATTTCATTCACTAGAACTGTTGCTAGGGAGTTCAAATAAGCACCTCTGTGGCTATAAACAACTCCTTTGGGGTTTGACGTAGTCCCCGATGTATAATTCAAGGTAATAGGATCGCATTCATCTTTTGGTCTTCGGATCTCAAAGTTAGGGCTTCCTCTTGCTAAGAAAGCCTCGTACTCTAAAGTTCCAGACAAAGGAACGACATTTCCAGCTGGTATAGAGTGTTCATCCAGAACCAGGATAATCTGAGGAAGGTCAGAGCTTGTCTTGGAGAGAATATCCAGTGCTCCACGGATCACATCAAAAAATTGATGATCTACAACAATGAATTTTGCCTTTGAATGATTTAGCAACGTCGCAACCATCCCAGAGTCATGACGGATATTAAAGGCACAAAGAATTGCCCCAGCCATTGGTACCCCAAAGTGCAACTCATACATTGCTGGAATGTTAGGTACCAAGGCAGCAACCTGCAGTCACAAAGTTAGTGAACATAAGAGATAGTCAGACAGGAACCAAAGGAGAAAGTTTTCATTCCCTGATTTTTCTTTTTTGATTGATGAGTTTCATATTATGACTTTGGAACAAGCACAAGCATGCTTAGTTAAAAAAAGCAAACTAGAATCAGAAATTAAAATATGAATGAACAATTCAACCACAAGAAAAGACAAGTAATAGTTTAGAAACTTGAATTGTTGAAAAATCCACGCTTAAGTAAACACGGAACATTTTCCTTTATTGAGGCTTATCTTCACCTATGTTACATAAACACTCAAATAGTCCAAATCACATAATGTATCTATGCCGTTCATCTCATGCATCTGTGTCGGATACTCAATCCTTGAACATGTGTGGGGTAGTTGAACAATTCATTCAAGAGTAGCAGGTTCACGATACAATTACTGGTCAGAAGCAGTGATAATTCCTACTTTCCGCTTTGGTGCTTAAGCGGAAAGGCATGGCAGTGCGGAGGCTTAATGAAAGGCAGGGAAGCAAAGGAAGGGAAGCATAATAACCATCATATTTTCAAAAACGACCAAGTCTGAATTTCAAATGTATACCCATGTTCGAGGACAGCAATCGAGCCCACATGACTTAGATTTGCACGATATCCATGGGAAGCAACAAAAGAAAAAGGAAACATATTGCATTCTTTGTTTCATAAATTGTTTCTAGCACTTCCTCTCTTTTGCTTCAAAAGAAGTAACCAGTAAAAAAAAAAAAAAACAAATCAGGGAGACATTAGGAGAGCTTCCACTTCCAAATTACATAATTAAGATACAATTACATACACTATTACTCTCTTCCGACAAATAAATAACAGAAGAAATAAACAGCAATCCTTGAACATGTGTGGATATCATTCCAAGATATCATCAAAAGATGAAACATTGGAAGGCCAACTGACAAACTCAGTCTACTCTTGCCTTTATAACTTCCCCTGCTTACCTCTCAATACAGTATCCACAATTACATCCGAAACAACCTCTCCAACCATAAGAATCAGTTAAACAGCCACAACATCAGCTAATTAGCCCTTGCTTTGCACATTTTTGCTGACATACTCCGAACACTACCTCAAATACAACAGCAATGCTGCCTAGTGCCCACTATCCCACAGTTTGTCAGAACTCGGAAGAGTCTACACAACATTGTCAGCAATAGTGCAACGGGAAACCATAATATACCCCCCCCCCCCCGCAACAGCACCGATACCAATACCAACAGCAACACTGCTGATATTATTTGAATGGAAAAACCCTAATGACGCCACACAACACCACCATCGCCAACACCTTAGTCCCAAAATGATTTTGTATCGGCTAACATGAATCGTTATCTTGAAACAATATTTATCCAACAATGTGACACAAATGATAAAATGCTACCCAAAATTCCAGCAATTTAGAGAGAAAGCAAGAGACTTGATTGTATAAAAAACAACTTCAACTCCTATAAAATCCATGTTAAATTGTAGGGCCTAAAATCCGAGCACAAAAACAAAATAGAAGGGCCCCTCACAATTTTATCCCAAATTCCTGTAACAAAAAACACAACATTTTATCCCAAATTCCAAATAAATCATAAGAAACATAAACGACCAAATTCCCAAGTTAACACAAAAATAACCAATCATATCATGAAAACAGCATCGACCCACAAAAATTGGACCAAAACCCACAACAGAAACCAAACCCAATTGGCCAAAATGAAACTTTTATACAGCAGTTGCACACAATTTATTTATTCGCCCAACAGTCACTAATAGGCCATAATCTGTCACTACTTCCACCAATTGAAAATAAAATATAATATGTGCAGCGATTGCGCCCAAAACTTTTTCCGATTAAATTAAAAGAATTGACGGAGAAAAAAATACTTACAACATCGCCATAAGAAATGCCGGATAGGGCAAACGAGGAAGCAAGTTGAGTACACCTGTCAAGAGTGTGTTTCCAAGTGTGTCGGACATTTCCATAAACAAGAGAAGGTTTGTCGCCATAGACGAGGGCAGCTCTCTCCAAGAAGCTTATCGGAGACAAAGGGACATAGTTCGCTGAGCAACGTACCAACCCCTCCATTGATCACTAATCACTTCAATCTCTCTAATCTCTCTCTAATCTCTGTCTATGTGTCTGTGTGCGCTTTTTGTTGTTTTCGAAGGCAGGTGAGAACTTTGTTAGTGAAGTGAGTACGAGTATGGTTTTTGGGTAGATATAAGTTGGTTCATTTCTAGATTTATGCGTGTCATCCTTGCGCAGGGTAGACATAAATTGGTTGTTTATGGTATGACGTCAAATAAAAAGATCACGGATCTCGATGATTATTAGAGAATCGTAACTCATACGAGTCTTCTTACTGGGACTTGGGAGATTAAGGACTTAGGCCCCGTTTGATAGGACTACATCTTTCTGAACTGAACTGAACTGATCTGAACTTATCTGATCTGATCTGATCTGATCTGATCTGATCTGATTTGAATGACTCTGAACTGATCTGATCTGAACTGAATGTGTTGAAATTTTGATTGATTTTCAACGAATTGGTATCAATAATAGGCCAAATACATTGATAGAAATTTAAACTTTTCTGATCTGATCTGATCTGATTTGAATGACTCTGATCTGATCTGATCTGATCTGAACTGATCTGATCTGAACTGATCTGAATTCATCTGAGAATAAGTCCTATCAAACAGGGGCTTAGATGGTTAATATTAGAGAACCATAACTCATATGAGTATCTCGTGTTGTTTAAGTAAAAGCTAGATATTGAGTATTAACCCAATCCTATCCTATATCTCTATATAATTTTGGGTTGCAAATGTGTGGTAGGGACATTTGACCAATTTCAATTGGTTAAAAGTTAAAACATTGTTGAACGCTAAAATTAAGGACACTTATATGAAGTGTCTGTCCTAAGAGCACTTAATTTAGACTGACCGCGATGAACTAAATGGCATGAAATAAAAGTACTTAAATGCAAAGACAAAAGACGGGTTCTTACAAACTAAAGTAGTAACCATTAATTGAAAGTAATGTCAGGTTTGCTAATGAAGAGTCCAGGAAGAGATGGAATCAATTACCTCCATACCTTCTATCTTCACCATGGAAAAGGAAAAAGCTACGCTAAAACATGAACTGCTCGCGTTACGAGGCGAGGCGACCCGATGTACACTAAAAGAAAGAACTAAAAAGACTTTGATAAATGTTGTTGATGCTTGATTGTTGTTTTTCAAATGCTGCTCCTTGCTCCACCATTTATAGGATAGGTCTTCTGGCGGTTACTTCAACCTCCAAAACTTCTCTAAACGTGGGGAAGAATACTTGCCAGCGGTTTTGCTTCTTTTCTCCAACTGCTCTTGAATCTTGGCGCCCTCTCTTTAAATTCGAAAAGATGGCTCTTTGAGTAGTTGTCAGCCCAAGCTCGACATTGTGTACTTGTGGGCTTTTCCTTACTTTCAGCCCATCGTACTAATTGGGCTAAAAGCCTTCCATCGCTAATACAAAATTATTTTGGTCATCAACAAATGCCCCCCTTTTTTGTGTTGCTGGGAATTTGAAGCGACACGAAAAATGAATTCTATCCATCGCTGTCGATGGAGTTTGACTATCGCGAATCAAACTAACGATTTCAAGCGCTCATTATCGCTGAAAGAACAAATTCTGTAATTGAAAATATACTCGTTTCGTGAATATATTTTGAATAAGATTAAAATTGCAATTGATCAATCTCACTTAACATGAAATGAGATGAATAAATACAAGATCAAAAATTCTCATTAAATCTGAATGGGATTTTGATTTCCTAATAAAGCTTTGCTTGACTAAAAACAAAGCCTTGTCTGGCCAACTTGGATTTCGCTGGGCCAAATCTCTACCATTCCTCCATTGTGCAAGAAGGAAAGAGACCAGACATGCACGTAGCTTTCGTCATCCTGAGCGATGTAGGTAGTCCTTGGTTCTCCTTTTGCTTTCACCAGGCTAAGCTTTGGTCGTGGCTTGAACTTACTGGAGTACTTTTTAAATTGGAAGACTTCACTGCGCTCTTTTGCATCCGCACTCTCGTCTTCAAACTCGTCGTCGCTGCATGCATTCAGCCAATACGCATTCTCACCCTCTTTGGCATACTCGTCCCAGGTTTGGCAGGTGCAGAAGTATATGACTCTTCTGCCCCCATCCTCAATTCGTCCCCGATACCAACCAGACCAATAGGTGCGCTGGTAGTAGAACAGAGAATTCCGATAGACGAGATTCTCGTCGGGCTTGAGGAAGTTTTGCGCCATAATTTTCCCCCATCTTCTACATGTACTCATGACACTCATTCCATCTTCATACCCAAGTTTCGGGATGATGAATTTGGTCATCTGGTCCTCACTTGAAAGGACTGCCAACCGACTATCATGGCTACCATCAAGAGATTCCATCTCTGGCAGTTCCCACTTTTTCAGATTGGGGAAGTGTTTATCCATTGTTGTTTGCCACTTTTTCGTCGCAGCAGCCTCTTCAACAAATTTCCTTTGATCCTCCTCCATGATGTTGCACTGGAGGTGATGGTTTGGGCACTCTTCTCCATATGGTCCCAGATTGTCCTCTTTGTAGACAAAGGGGTAGAGTTCCATAACCTCATCTCCACTCTCCGGCTCTTCTCGGATGATAAGTCGGTACTGGTAAATGTTGACGCGTCCCCAAAAGTTGGTGACTGGTTTGTCGTAACCAGGGACGTTTAAGTCGTTTGTTGCATAAACTGCCATTTTCGTTTGGGAGTTTACTTGTAGGGTAATGAGAAGAAGGGAGAAAAGAAACGCTTCAAATATTGCTGATATTCGAAGTGTCACTTATGATTTTGTTCGTCTGAACCCTTCCTTTTATATTGAAATTTTTTTGGCGGTTTTTCTGTCACGAATTTATGACGTGTGGGAGTGGAGCAGTTTTTTCCTCGAAAAACTGCTTTAAAGGTGGTTAACTGAATCTATCATTAACCAACTCATGATTTCCAATAAACCTAGATTAATTATGACCCTTGGCTTATCGAATCATTAAAATCTGAGAATGCATTTTACTAAATGATCTTTTAATCTAGAAAATGCAAACTTTAATTGAATAATCTGATTCAATAAAGATTTTTTGATTTACAAAGTAAAATAGAATAAGCATACAATAATAAGAGGACTAATTACGCCGACCCCTTATATTCCTTACTTATTAACAATTGTTCCCGCCATTCTAGAAAGACTGGCGCGCTGGGAAACGTAGGCATGAACTTCGATGATCCTAACCTTCCAGAGATCACAGGCGCAGAAATAGACTATCGGGGATCCGCCCAACTCTATTTCTTTAGTATACCACCCTTGCCAAAAGGTTCTGTGGTAGAAGTAGATTGAATTCCTATACGCCAGATCCTCGTCTGGTTTCAAAAAATTCAATGCCATAAGTTTCCCGAAAAACTTACAGACTGCCAAGAAATTCATACCATCTCTTCCATCCAGTTTGGGGATGATATGCTGGACCATGATGTTTTCATCGGTGAACACATCATGTTTGCTCGAATTGCAACTCCGATCTGTAAACCTTAGTTCGGGCATCGGAGCTTCCAATTTACCGTAGTAGCGATAAACCGTCGCCTCCCACATTTCCGCAAGCCTTGAGATTGTTTTGAATCTCCTTCTATCTTTTTCCAGCTTGTTACATCTGTGGGCGTGATTGAAGCACTTAATTGGATAAGGAACACCAGGCCTTGATTGCCCCATATGCACCTCATGAGTATAATCCAAGAGGCTCGATGGTTGGCTCTGCCATCTCGTTGGCCGATGGAACCAAAGCTCTGAGTTCTTGACTGTGGGTTTGTCAAAATGTGGCAACTGGGTGTCTGGATTCACATGGTGGTGATCAGTGAACAAAGGAGCTAAAGCCACAGGTTCCATAATTTGATGGTGGATTTATACTTGTAATCGCTTTGATTTTTCTGAAATCAAATTGTAAAAAGATATAAAAACTTTTCAACTGAAAATCGAATTTCAAATTGTGGTTGAGAAGTTTAAACCGGCTGGAACTAGGTTAAGTCCCCAAAAACGCGTGTTATTTTCTTGGGAAAGCAGGGTAATTTAATGTGAATTACCTTCCTAACCGTACACACAATAAATAACTCAACAAGATGAAATTAATAGGATAACTCATCTTATTAAACATTAAATGAATAAATTTGGTTACAAAAAATTTGTCTTTGTAAACCAAACGTCACATGCGATTAAATCCTTAAACCAATCGTGGTACATCGATAGTTCCTTGACCCAATGTGGATATCGCGTCCTATTGAACTTTTGGGCATTCTCCCATTCTTGACACAAGCATCCGAACTTGATCAATTTTCCACCTTTACCATGTTCTCCCCTATATACCGCAGTATAGCTTGGCGCTACATACGTATATAGCTTGTTCGCATAATAAAGGGTTAAATCAGGCTTTAGGAAGTTAGGTGCAATCCAAATGCCCCAGGCTTTACAAACTGCAGCCGCGACAATTAGATTATTCCTATTTAATCTTGGAAAAATGTGTTCCAACATTAAATCCTCATTGGACAATACCTTCATTGCCCTATGACTCGCCCTATCAACTCGACTTCTCCTTTAGTAATCTGACCAAAACAGGCTTTCATCGTACTGGTCCATCGCTCTTCTAACTCGCGAGAGACTTCTTGTTTATCTGCCTCAGTTTCATCATGCTGAGATTCGTGATTGAAGCATGGTAAATCTGGTGCAGGCCAATGGACCTTCTCTGTCAAGACATATCCTTTAATATTGACATTAAAGTAGTAGATATCTTGTATGTAATCTGGATCATCATGAAACAATTCGTATGTTTGCAAGATGTCTTCATCTTCTTCTTCCAACTTGCCATGTCGCTTGGTCAAAGTTGTTTGATACTTAAATTCCGTTTTGCGTTGATCAAAAGGAATTGATTTAAGAGCAAGATGATGGAAGAAAAGGGGATTCCTATCTGGGAAAACCTCCATAATTCTTATGGTGAATTTAAATAAATCACTCAAGTTTGTGAGAAACATAGAACGGCGCTGGGGCTTTAAAGGCTTGAATTTGTCAAAACCCTCATATTCCTGATTCTGTTCGTATTCAAATTTCTAAACTTCAAGCAATTAAAAATCCATTTTAATTACTCAAAACTCATCAAAGTAAAAGAAGACTTTATATTAAAATTGTAATACAAAGCACTTTTACATTAGGGTTAAATTTAAACTACAATGCTTATGAAAATAAAAGTTCCTAAGGCGATGGCCTTTTGTAGTCACTATTATTTTCACTATCGTCAGCATCGGAGTAATATGGTTTCTCCGCGCTGTCTGGCTTAAAGCGACAGTTTGCCTCTGGGAGGTCCCAATCAATGAAGGTCTGACTATTGTCGGAGTCAGTTGCTTCACTACTTGGACTGCTATCGCTTGGAAGATTTTCTTCCGCAGCCCTCATCGCCATTTGCAAGGCCTGTTTTGATGGCCAATCCCTTCTTGCCCAAGCCCGCTTGGCAATGGTGCCCCTGCCTCTCTGTACGTTGAGAGTAGAGCGGGAATGGTTTCCTGCCTTCCTCTTGCTTGAAGAAGCAGCCTTCTGTGGGCGGTTTGTGGTAATCTTGCTTTGAGAAGTTGGAGTAAATGTCGACTCCGCCACCTCCTCCATCTTATCGTCGATTTGGGGTGGTATCGCTTCTTCGACCTTTCTTCTCTTAGAACTCGCATCTGTTTTCCTCGTAGCAGAGTTGAAGTTTCCTGAAGACATCTCAATGACTCAGATGTAATTGGGAAAAGAAAGAGTTTTTCTGTGAGAAGTTTTTTCGTTGTGAAAATGTGCACAAGTCACTCCTCTATTTATAATTCTCCAAGAGACTCATCGTGTTCTAGTGATGGGTTTTTTCAAGAGAAAACCAAAAGTCATTTTACCTCGACCACGTATTCTCTTAACGGGTGAAAATGGACTTTGGAAACTGTAACTAATGATGACTTTCCTTTAAACGAGACTCCTTTAATTAAAAGGAAAAACTGCTTAAATTCCCCTATCAGTAAAGAGAAACAGATCATCAATATTAGCATTATAGATAATTCGGCAAATTCCCGTGGTGTCCCCGAACTATGTCAGAAT
The DNA here is from genome assembly GCA_963457585.1 of Spergularia bocconei. Lineage (NCBI taxonomy): Eukaryota > Viridiplantae > Streptophyta > Magnoliopsida > Caryophyllales > Caryophyllaceae > Spergularia > Spergularia bocconei. Next base: position 2,265,764 of record OY734947.1, read on the forward strand.
GCTCGTGGTGCCCCTATGTTTGAAACTTGTACACTGTGGTGCCCCCGAACTTTGCACCTATAGGCACGTGGTGCCCCTAAACCCTCTAATTCACTAACGCCGTTAACTTTCGGATGTTAAATGGTGATTTGGCACATGATTAGCAAATTTAATTACATTTTTAATAATAACTAATGATTAATTGAAAAACATAAAAAAAAAAAAAAAAAACCCAAATTTTTCCTCTCTCCTCACCTCCCCCACCGCCCCACAGCCTCACCGCCGGCAACCCCAACCACCTCCCCCCTTCCCCGAAATTGCCACTACTGGGCCGCATACGGCGGCGCGAGCCCAGTGGGGTGGCTCGTCGAGGTCGAAAACCGCCCTAAGAGGGCTGTTTTCGACCCCAGATCTGGTCGCCCTTTTCATTTGGGTCGAAAACAGCCCTACTTGGGCGGTTTTCGACCTAGATGAGACACCCCACTGGGCTCGCGCCACCGTATGCGGCCCAGTGGTGGCAATTTCGGGGAAGGGGGGAGGTGGGGGGGGGGGTTGCCGGCGGTGGGGCTGTGGGGCGGTGGGGGAGGAGAGGAGAGAGAAAAAATTTGGGTTTTTTTTTTTCATTTAATCATTAGTTAATATTAAAAATGTAATTAAATTTACTAATTATGTGCCAAATCACCATTTAACATCCAAAAGTTAACGGCGTTAGTGAATTAGAGGGTTTAGGGGCACCACGTGCCTATAGGTGCAAAGTTCGGGGGCACCACAGTGTACAAGTTTCAAACATAGGGGCACCACGAGCATTTTGACATAGTTCGGGGGCACCACGGGAATTTGCCGTAGATAATTCTTCTATAATAACAACTTTTAACCGTTCCAATTATTCAACGAATTTAACCAAATTCGGAAAATAACTGTTTTTGTCAAAACGGTACCGTTTTGTTTCTTGAAATTAGGTTATAAAAAGGGGAATTGGGTTTCTCAATTGACAAACACCAAATTCTCAATTTTATTACATTCCTTCCTACATTCGAGTAAAAAGAAATTTCCTTCTTTCAATCAATCAAAATGAAACAAAAGCCAGAGATTCAACTCAGCTTTCGTTGGCCCAACTCTTACGTCGGGGGTGCTCGGAAACTTGTTGACACCATCAATAAGTACCAGAAAATTTATTATCCAAATTACTTCTGGCACTATGGTTCCCCTACCGATAAGGAACCACTTCCAAGCGGGCAGATTGGCCCATGTTTCATCTGGAAGCGTGGCGTGATAGAGGATACTGACTCTGCTGAAGTCAGAGAGGCATTAAACGACATAATGCACGCTCCTGAATCACAACCCTTGGCGTACTGCGAGAGAGTACAGCCCTGTCGCTTCCCTAACGTGACCAAACCAATCAAAGGATGGGTTGGCGTGTCACAAGCAGATGAATTGATGGAACGACTTTCTTCTTTTCATTCGCTATGGGAAAAACAGAGGCTACTCCACTTCTTAAGGTTAGCATGCTATTCCCATATTCCATTCGATGGTTCATTTTCGACTGCTTTCTTGTTGTTATGGGACCCCACTGTGAATTGTATTGTTACAAAGGCGGGTTATATGACTGTCACTCTGGCTGACATTGCCTGTATCACGGGTCTTTCCCCTAACGGAATTAGTGGAAAAGAACTATCAACCGTATAGTGTGTCTCAGCGGCCACAGACCTATATGCCGGGGCCAGTTCCATATATGATGGAATGTTGAAGGCCAAAGCCTCTGGCCTATCTTTTTCAACTTTGATTAGCGCGTATGCATCCTCAAAGGATGAAGTAACGCCAGAGGAAGTCGTACTCTTCCTCACTTTTGCCCTGAGCCGTTTATTCATGTCGCGCTCTGGCAATGTCTCAAAAGCTTTTATGGTTTTGGCTGCAAACTTGTTTGTCGCAGAGCCAAAGCCTCTTGCTTTAGGTCCTATGTTACTAGGATCTTTGTATAGATGCCTCTATCGCGGTCGTGCCCTGTACTTAGGGGATGAGGATCCACAAGTGTCCCAAGGACTACTCCCTCTATCAGGCCCATTGTGGCTTCTAACTTGTTGGGGAGTGATGTACTTCTATCATCTGCTCAACTTCTCCTCAGATGTGTACATCGAAGACTGCTTTTGCTATGGTGACTTTGTCTTCCGCGCTGTCGATGATAAGATCGGTGTTCATCCTCGACAGATCCTTGGGTATTTAATGGGGGTAACTTCTTACGGGTACCCACTCCCTGTTGCCTGGAATCTGTTTCTTCTGGCCAAACAACAACAACTTAAAGAGGATCACTGGATCTATCGTGCCCTTCCTCTTTGGATGCAAGGTCTTGACATCACCCCTCTTGGGATTTTTATTTCTTCTGAGGCAAGGAGTGCCTCTTTCGATGGCGGTTTCTGGTCTAGTGTACTTCAAACAAAAGTCCTGTATGCTTTCGAGCCTGGGCTCCTTGGGTTTGAATTGTACAACCCACAACTTGTTGCTCGTCAATTTGGGTTGGTTCAAGGGTTAGCCGTCCCTTTCTATCAAATTCAGAACAGGCCATGGTGGGATAGAAAAGTCTTCTCTGAAGACAGCATCCTCAAAAGCAAAACGGTGACCATGTCATCACTCGTTCACCCAGAATCTTGGCGCTGGTACGCTTATGAGACTGCTCAGTTCAAACTTTGGTGGCGCCACATGCCTTATATCCAGAATTCAATCCGTCTTCCTGCTCACAAACGGATTACTCTGACCCTCAATATGGAAGGTAAGTTTTTTGTCTTACTCTCAAAAAGTTAATTTACTCTCTAATCATTTCGTGATTAGACACTGACCTTATTTCTTATTTTCAGAAACTTCAAACAAGCAAATAAGGTCGCTGATCACCCCAACGCAAAAAGAAGAAGTAGTTCCTGATAATTCTGACCAGGAGACTGACCTTGCTTCAAGCTCAGCCAATGTTTTATCATTGGTGGTTGTTGAGGAGCCTGAAATCTCCATTCCCCAATTCGTTGAGGAATCTGAGATTGCTGTCGCTCAAGAGCAAGCTCCATCGCGGCAGAGATCTTCAAAGAAGAAGAAAGAAGGCGTGGTGGTAAAGCCAGACATCAGTGGGTCTGATGATGACCAACCCTTGTCAGCCTTCTTGGACAAGAAGGTGAAGACGTCGCCTCCAACTACCCCTCTTTCAACTGAACAACCCGTTGCTTCCACAACTCCAAAGCCTTCTCAGAGTAAGGGACTAGGGCTGTTCATAAACTAACCCGGACCGGAAAAAGACCCGGACCGACCCGGACCCGGACCGGACCGGACCGACCCGAACCCATTTGGTCCGGTCCTCGGTCCTTGGTTTTCCAGACTTCCGGGTCCGGTCCGGTCCAGTCTGAAACCCGAGGTTTCCGGTCCAGGACCGAAGACCGATGTAGCTTTACTTTTATGTTTAAAAAAAAAAAAAAAAAAAGGAAAACCCCAATTTCTACCCAAACTCCCCGTGAAAACCCCAGCTTCACAACTTCTTTCTCTCTCTACGCTCTCACATCACCAACCCTTCCATCTTCACCCTCCCATAAACCCCTCTATCAAAATCAAGTCAAGTGACCGCCGCCCTAGGATCGCCGCCACCCACAAGTCGCACCATCTCATACATGTTGGTTCCTATACTTACCTCATTCGTCGTCGCCCACCACACCTAAGACGAGGACGTTCAATGTTATTGTTCAAAGATGGAGATCCGAATCAAATAAGTGGAAATGAATTGGAATGAGATGAAATTTGGGGATACATTTTTTATATAACCTTGAGCTGATTGAGTGGGTGTAAGTGTATGACCCAAGAAATGGAGAGAGAGAGAGAAAAAGCTGTTTTTTAATGGAAAGTATTTGTGTATTAGCCTGTGTTTGTGCCTTGTTGGGCTTTAGATCTGTAGTGCAGGCGTGCAACATAGAGTAAATATTCTTTTTTTTTTTTTTAATGAAAAAAATTGAAAACTCATACGACAAGAAGGCCTAGATCCGGTCCGGTCCGGGTTTAGACCGGTTAATGTCCGGGTCCGGGTCTGGCTCTACCGGTCCGGTCTCCGGGTCTCATTTTTTGTGAGATCCGGTCTTCGGTCCTGACCGGGTCGGTCCGGTCCGGTCCGGGTTTGGACCGGTGAACACCCCTATAAGGGACATTTCAAAACTGTCCACCCGAGGAGATCTCTCAAGCAAAAACAAAAAGGGTCGGGTTCGACGAAGGTTGCTTCCAAACCTGTTTCAAGAGTGAAAGGTACAAAGAAAAGGGAACGAGAGACTCCTGAGTCTGCATCTGACTCCCCTCAAAATCCTCCCAAAAAGACAGCTATTTCTGAGCCATCTAAAGAGAGTCCAGCGGAGATAGAAGTTGAGACTGCTGTTTCAATACCGTCTCCAATCATAGCAAAGGAAGTGCCTCCTTCTACTACGACTCCTTTTTCACCGTCGCCAAGGGAGATTTCTGACACTGCTGGACAATCAAGCAGCGCACCAGTCAGCCCGGACTGTATCGTTAATCAGGTATGACTTTGTATTTCGTTAGTCAAGATCACTTTCGGATTTATCATTACTTATTAACCTTATTAATCTCGTAAATAACAGGTTCTTGAGGCAATAAATGAAGAAAATCCTCCTTCTCCCCCGAGAGAAGTGAGAGATAATATTGAAGATACGAGCAAACAAGTGCTTGAAACATGTATTTTTCCTTATATCTGAAGGAACAAATCACTATTTCCAAATTAACAAACTTCTACAAATAGAAATAATGTTACATTTATATTGACAGAATCGCTGGAAACTCTATCCAGTCAAATAGGGAGGCTTCTTGAAGAAAGTGCATCACCTATTAATGAACAAGTCGAAGTTCCAGCTTGCCTTGCTGCGCTAAAGTCTGATCTTACGTCCGAGTCAGACGCTCTCGCATTAATTGATTATTTGAATCAATTGCAAGGGAAAGATGAAGTGGTCTGGCGTTCTTTGGTCTCTCTACTGCAAACAGAGGTGATTGGGAAACAACCACGGTTGGTTGCCCTCCAACAACAGGCTGATCAAATGGGTATTGTCGTCTTGCCACAATTGAAATCAACTCAAAACCAAGTATCACCTCTTGTGACTGACATCGCAGCCAAGAAGCAAACTGACGCAGAGATCAAGGCGAGGCTTCTCAATATCCAACAACAAATAGATCAATTAGAGGCTGAGAAGCAAACCCTGAACCAGCAGTTATCCGCAAACCAGGCTGAACTTGATCAACTTGAGATGCAGACACAGACTACTCGGAAGCATGTGAAAGAGTTGCTGACTCAAGCACAAAGTCTTCAGGAGATTAAGAAAGAAATCCAAGGTGTTCGCAGGGCTATGCACATCGCGCTAGGTCTAGTCTCCCAAACCTTTCTCATGACAACAACACCTGCTCTACCATGAAGCTGTGGGCTCCTCTGGAATCTCAAAGAATTGTTCTTCATAGGATTCTAGAGTACTTTTGTTAAGCTCATGCCCCAACTCTAACTCTCTCTTTTGTTCTTGTAAACTATCATACAATTGAATATGTAGTTTTTTAAATTCTGGACCATGTTGCTCCCATATCGATGGGTGAAAATTTTTAAGGTATTTTGCATTTAAAGGCCTAGTTGAGACCTTCCCCTTTCTTGAAACCAGAATGTATGAATTCCCAAGACATTCTTTATGGATCTTAAAAGGACCTGCCCACTTAGGTGTGAATTTACCCCACACTGGATCTTTGTGGCCCGAAGGTAAAATCATCTTGCAAACCAAGTCTCCTTTATGAAAAGACTTAGCTCGAACCCTTTTGTTGTAGGCCTCCGCTACCCTGAGTTTTTGTAACCTCATTCTTTGCGCGGCTTCAAACTTGGTTTCTTCGGTATCTAAATGTTCGATACTCATTGCCTCCACATACTCTTTTCCGAAGAGTTTTGATTGCATGGCAATTCTTGCTGATTGTACAACTACTTCTGCCGGAATCACTGGGTCATGACCATAAACTAACTCAAAAGGCGAGATACCGGTTGCATCTCTTTTTGATGTCCGATATGCCCACAAAGCATATCGCAGTTTTTCATGCCATTTCCTAGGATTTAATTCAATCATTTTCCGGAGGCCGGCAATAATAATTTTATTTGTAGACTCGGCTTGACCATTTGACTGTGCATAGTATGGAGTAGAGTGTATGACTTTAACTCCAAATTTGGCCAAGAATTCCACATATGGGTCACTGCTGAAAATACTTGCATTATCAACAGTAATAGATTCAGGAATTCCAAATCTTACGAAGATTTTTTCTTCCAAGAATTCTAAGACCGCTTTTGTATCGAGCTTTTTGAACGGCTCGGCCTCAACCCATTTGGTAAAATAGTCTGTAATTACCAACAAGAATTTATGATTCTTGGATGAGTTAGGTTTAATTTCCCCGATTGCATCCATCGCCCACCCACGGAAAGGCCAAGGCTTCAAGACACATTTCATCGGTGCTGCGGGCGCTAAGACAATAGGACAAAATTTTTGGCATTTCTCGCACCCTTTTGCATATTTAATGCAATCTTTCCTTATTGAGGGCCAATAGAAATCCGCTTTATGTAGCGCCCATCGCATTTTTAAACCATTTTGATGAGCTCCACATAAACCATCATGGATTTCAGCCATCGTGGTGAGTGCTTCTCCTGCATCTACACATTTCAGGATTTGGCCATCAACATCCTTCCTAAAGAGTTCGTTTCCTACTAGGAAAAAGTTGTTAGCCGCCATTTTGACCCTGAAAGGTACCTCCTTATTATACGGATCTTTGAGATATTCGATTATCTCATCTCTCCAATCTACATCAGAGCTAAGAATGTCAATGCTGTTGATAGCATTAATGGGATCATTCTCACTCCATTCATCGAAACTTTTCAATGGATGTAGAGTTCTCCTCAAAAGAGTTACTGAATCATCCGGAGTTACGGCCATCTCTTTTGATGATGCAAATCCGGCTAACTCGTCTGCGATATGGTTGATATCGTGGGGAATATGGTGAAACTCAACTCCTTTGAAAGTATTCACCAAACTCTTAACCTTTGGGTGCCATATAATGCCACTAAAGCATTACACTTATACTCTCCCGTCACTTAGTTTATGACCAATTGGGAATCCCCAAATACGCGGACCCTTTCTACTCCCATGTCTTGGAGAATTTCAAGTCCGATAATCAAAGCTTCGTATTCTGCTCGATTATTCGTACATTCGCCTTCTAAAGTTATGGCCAACTTTGTAGTATGTTCTTCAGGATCAATGATTACGACCCCAGCCCCAGCAGTCGTCCTGGTTGATGACCCATCGAAAAACAAAGTCCAAGAATCCTTAGGATCCTCACAAACTTGTTCATCGCTTGGGTGCAAAGCCAAGAAATCCGCCAATCCTTGACCTTTTATTGCCTTCTGTGGCAAGTAAACAAGGTCAAATTGAAGCAAGTGGAGATGCCACTTGCACAACCTTCCTTTTAGGAAAGATTGTGAGAGGAGATACCGAAGCACATCTGTAGGTGACACCACCTCAATCTTAAAGGCCATGAAATAATGCACCAATTTGACAGACGCATCGTAAAGACACAAACACCACTTTTCAGCTAGTGTGTATCGCTTCTCTGTATCTTGTAAGATCCGACTCAAGTAGAACACTGCTTGCTCATGCCCCAACTCATTTTCTTGTGTCAAGAGACTCGCAATGGAATCTTGAGTGACGGAGAGATAGATTCGTAAAGGCCTACCATCTTGCTTTGGTGGCAAGATAACAGGAGGAGACGCAAGCTGCTTTTTAATTTGGTCAAAAGCATCTTGATGTTCCCTTTCCCAAACAAATGAATCTTCCTTTTTCAACTTCAGAAGAGGTGAGAAGATTTTCGTCTTCCCAGCTAGATTAGCCATGAACCTCCTCACATAATTAATTTGCCCTAAGAATCTTTGTAATTCTTTCTTATTTGAGGGCGGCGCTGCAGCTAAGACAGCTTTGGCTTTGTTTTGGTCAATCTCGATTCCTTTCTTATGAATGAGGAACCCAAGGAAATTTCCGGCTTTTACTCCAAACGCACACTTAAGTGGATTCATTTTCAAGCCAAACTCCCTCATTCTCTGAAGTGACTGTCTCACATGGTTCCGATGCGATACCAAATCATGCGATTTAATCAGCACATCATCAATATAGATTTCCATAGATTTTCCGATCATATCTTTGAAGATCTCATCCATGGTTCTTTGATAGGTTGCCCCTGCGTTCTTTAATCCGAAAGGCATGGCAACCCATTCATAAATTCCCATTGACCCAGGGCACCGAAAAGCCGTTTTGTGGCAATCTTCCTCGGCTATCCTAAATTGGTGATAGCCAGCATACCCATCCAACGATGAGATATATTCGTATCTCGATGCGGCATCTATTAACATGTCCGCGACCGGCATTGGATATTGGTCTTTAGGTGTTGCTTTATTCAAGTCTCTGAAGTCAATACAGACCCTGACTTTTCCATTCTTTTTAATGACGGGGACTATATTCGCAATCCAACGTGCATATTTAATCGGTCTTATAAAACCAGCATTCAATAACTGCTCCACTTCCTCCTGGATTTTAGGCAGTAATTCAGGCGCCAACCGTCGAGGTTGTTGTGCAACTGGCTGGAACCCCGGCATAATCGGAAGCCGATGTTCAACCACTTCTCTGCTTAAACCTGGCATTTCACTGTGGGACCAAGCAAAGCAATCTTTATACTCATGAAGAATTTCAATGAATTTGGCTTGCTCTTCTTCAGGAAGTAATTTACTAATATAAGTAATCCTTGGATTCTCTTTTGATCCGAGGTTTACTTCAAGTAATTCATCAGTTACGTTCTGTCTGATGTCATCACTTTTTGCCCATACTTTTTCTTCTTCTTCCTCTATTTCAAAGAAAGAATCATGATCGGTCAGTGTTTCTTCAACCGACATAACATTAAAAGTAAGGCCAAATTTCTCCTGGTAATACGACCAGAACATTTCATCTATTGCTTCATCATCAACCAAACAAGGATCTTCTTTACAATCATTAATATTAAAATCTATTAATAAATACAATGATTTTTACAGAACAAACAGAGCTAAAAACTAGACTCTGCATCCTTGTCGTCACTGTTCGAGTCATTCAAATTGTGTCGATGACTGAAACCGTGACCAAGGCTATTTACAATAGTAGACACTTCCCTAAATTCTGAGGGAGAGTACTCGTCCGTGAGTTCTCGTATCTTAATCTGATTCAACTTCAACCGACTTGTTTCAGCTTCCGTTAAATACTCTTGAGTGGGATGGCTTGCTTCATCCTCACTCTCAACTACGTCCGTGTAGTCTTCATTCTCTATCGCCGATATTTCTTGTTCTATCTCATCAGCAAGATCAGGATATCGGTCCGTCCTGAACTTATAATCTCTTCTGGCTCTTAGAGCAGACCTAGGAATTTCAAATTCAATTGTTAGAATTGTGAATTCTTTATCGGCCTCAATTATTTCAAATTTCTTGCCGTTCCAAAGGACTAATAATTGATGTAAAGACGATGCAATTGCATAATTACGATGCAACCAATCTCGTCCCAAAATGGCATTATAGCCAGAATCACCATCAATTACAAAGAAAGCCATATAGTTAACACAATCTCCGACTTGTGTTCTAATTTTGACAATGCCCTCAACTGCGTAGGGCTCACCGCTAAAACTAATAACGGTTGCATTAGTTTTCTTAATATCTTTCCTTGTCTTTCCTATCTTTAATAAAATTGACAGGGGAAGAATATTAACTGTTGCCCCAGTATCCACTAACACTTGGCTAATGAATTGGTCCTGGAACTTAGCGGTTATGTATAATGCCTTTTTATGATTCGTATCAAGATCAGGCCGCCTAAACAAGGCGTTTAAGATCTTTTGTGCAGTTGGGTCATCCAGACTATCGACAGCTAGAGAAAAACCCTTATGCCTCTTAGAAAATGCTCGACCATTTGTGGCTAGAGCAGGTTCCGAATTTGTCTTTTGGGTATCGATACCCGTCGCGACCTTAGTATCGCTTTTGTTTCTTTTACTGAGCGCAAAGACTGAAAAGTCTTCGAGCCAAGTCGCAGTATTTTTGCGCGTACCTGCTTTTTCAGCTTGCTCTACCTCATGATCGGCCCAGGACTCCGTTCCTGACTTCTCGAATTCAGTAGTAAGCACCCTTTTAAAGGCTGATGGTAATGTAACCACATTACATTCCGGTGAGACTTCCCCAGGTTCAGGCTCGGACCCAAAGTCTGAGAATTCCTCATCACAGAGCAAATCGTCGTCATCGTTGACCTTGAGATCAAAATCATCACCATCTGAATCTTGATCACCATCCTTATCTCTGAATTGATTCTTATCTGGTACAGAACCATCTGGATCTTCATGCAACATAACTCGCTGCAACTCCTCCATCTTTTGTTCGACCCTGATAAGTGCCTATTTTATAGGTACTTTTAGGGTAGTTAAGTATAGTTTATAGTGTATATATAATAGTTTTAGTCTAATTTATTATGTAAATAAGTTTTATTTGAGGATATTATGCTTTGGGTATTGTTTTGTTGTTTTATATGATTGTAAGGGCATTTTGGTCATTTCACATGTTGGACCACGCGTGCCGGAGTGCTCGGAGGTAGTGCGAGTGTTTGTGAGTCCGTGTACCAAGTTTGATAGCCATCCGACAAAGAATTTAGAAGAAAAGAGCATTTTGAGATTAAGCACGACCGTGCTTATTTTGGCGCGCCCGCGCCAAATGGTCAGAAACTTTTCTATTTTCATTGTTGAGATTTGGCACGGCCGTGCAACTTTCAGCACGCCCGTGCAACTGGACATCCGGGTGGTTACTACAATTGAAGAGAGAGATGTTTTTAGTTATTTTTAATTTCTTTTCTCCTCTTCCACCCCTATTCCCTACACATTATAAATACCCATTGTAATCCTCATTAGAACATCATCTTATATTTTTATCATATTACATTTTAGAAACATAAAAACTCTCTAATTTCCTAGAGGTTGGAGATATTGTTGTTGTACTTTGAAAATTGAAGTTTAATATCATATTGAAGATTTCTCTTGCAACTTTTGATCATTCTACACCATTGTCAAGACTAAGCATTTCTTTCCCTCATCTTTTAATTATGTCTTTCATAATGATTGTAGAATTCATCATGTGTAGTGAGTAGATTCTTAATTTCCTAGAATTAGAGACATGTAGTATATAGTTTAATTTGTAGAACTATGTTCATCTTTATTATCATGTCATTTCAATGCATTCTTTGTTGCTCTTCATGCTTATGAATATGGAGACGTCTATGTTTGTGAGATTATAGTTAATTAAGAGAAGGACGTAGCAGTGAATCTTAATTAGCGGAACAACAATGAGTGCACTAGATTGATTAATCACGAGAGTAGTTTAATTGTCTAGGGGTGGTCCTTTAGTGGAGATTACGTGGAATTGACATTGTTCTTAATGGGTTTAGATTAGCGCAAGTGACCATCGAGAGATTGGCCTTCCTAACCTAGGCACGCGTACTAAACCTTGATCGTGAGAAGTTAGTACAATATAGCGTAACACCCTTGAAACTTGACATGAAATTGGTTGTATGAACTTGTTCTATGTGTTAGATTATTACTACATTGATCTAGTTCTAGGGAAGTTTTCTCATAAATTTCATTCATTATTTAGATTATAGTTATAGTTAGATTTTAGTCATTCAATTACAATTCCCAATTTTATAGTAACTTATATATTTTAGTCTAGTTTAAGCAACTCTAATCATTGTAACATTGTCCTCGTGGGATACGACCCGTATTTGCCGAAGTATTACTACAACATACACCGTGCACTTGCGGTATATAGCAAAATTGCTATCAGACCCCTGCACTATCTTCTTTGAGCAGCGCCTCTGCCTCAGCGGGAGATACCAGGTCTAAATCAGGAACTGGTCTATCAGTCTCCATCGCTACAGGCCCTTCCTGAAGCTCCTTCTTCTGAGAAACTTCCTTCTTACTTTTTCCAAGGGAAACTTTGTTAATTGACAAAGCCTCCTCCTCTTTACGCAGCGGAGCAATTTGTGCCTCTTGCTGCTGTGCCATTAGAACATCTTTCCGAATTTTCAAGGCTTTTTCTTGCCTGCTTCTCCGGTGTTCATGCGAACCACTCGTTAAATCAGATTTTGCTGATCCACTCGAGTCACTCCCTCTCGGAGTAGAGAAAGGGACGGGTGAGCGATGTGATCCCCTTCCTCCTCTATATGCTCCTCTTCCACCCCTGCCTCCTCTGTTCTCCATTCGTGGAGTACCGGGTCTGGGTGTTCCGAAGTACTCAAAGCTTTCATTTGTTCGGCACTTTCTTATATGCGGGTATCCATTTTGGATCATTCTCAATGACCCGAGTTCTAATCAACTCAAGATGAAGTTGATCAGCACAGTTTGGACATAAATGGTGTTGCAAAGTTTTCAACCCCTTTATGGCTTCCTCATGCAGAGGGTTATGCTCTAACGCCTCTTTATAAGTCTTCACCTCCGATGCTTTTGCTGCATCGGACTCTTCTTGCTTCAGCGGAAAGGACTTGGATTTTTCATCGCCTTTCTGCTTTTCCTCCTTGAATGGAGCACGAATCTTATCGAGATCCGCCTCTAACTCATTCAGCCTTAGTTCTTTCGATTCCTTCTTGGTGATGGTAATGCATTTCTTTTCGCATTTCCTTTTCACCAAACCCCTGAAGGAGACACACTCAGCAGTGGAATGAGCAGCCGTTATATGCCACCTGCACATGCCTTCCATTCCTTTTTCATCGACTTTCGGCATAAATATGACGCCATCATCGATCAACCGATACAATACTGTGATTGCCCGTTCTTCACGTTCATCATTTTCCTGGAAAGCCTGCAAATCATTCAAAGCAACCTGATCAACAGAAATCATATTACAGACAACAAACTTTCCTTTTCTTTCAGTCTCATCGGCAATTTGCCTTCATCGATAAGATCCTGAAAACACTTTTTAGCGTGATCACATTCCCTAGTCCAGTGAGTAAAAGTATCATGCCAAACACAATATCTTCTATTCGCTATTTCCTCTAAAGATTTGACCACATGCCCCTCTCTGGGCTTAACAATACCCTCCTTAAGACAATATCGGACCATATCATCAAGGCGGGCTATCTCGAAGGTATACTTTCTTCTCTCCTTACTCTTGAAACTTCTTTTACTGAAAGTTTCCTTTCTTTTGAGAGCAGGACAGACGAGGGGTGTATCAAACTTAACCACCTCCAAAGCATTGACCTCAATTTGCATATTATGGTATGCTTCTTCGTCAATTTCCTCATCAAATTGTTCGCCAATCTGATCAGGCTCGACTTGTGCAACATGAGCATGATAAGTAGTTTTTTGCTTACTACCATGTTCCTTATGATTAGTCTCTTCTTTTAACATTTTCTCATATTTGATTGCACATCGGGTCAATTCTGGGAAATCAACAAAGGTATCGCCACCGAATTTCTTCCTGAATTCGAGTAACAATCCCTCTTGTGCCATTTGCACAAATTCATGTTCCGGGACCGACACTGGGCATCGCCCTTTTAGACTCTTAAACCGATTAAGATAGTCATTAACTGATTCTCTAGGCCTTTGCGTTATCCTAGCTAATTCACTCAGAGTAATTCCTGGATCCATCCTCAAGAAATGTTCCACAAATTTGTCTCTAAGATTTTCCCAACTGAAGATTGAGTTAGGTGGTAGATTGATATACCAATTGAATGCATTTCCAGTTAACGAACTAGAAAACAACCTCAATTTCAAGTTTTCATTATCGGCGGCCTCTCGACACTGGGTCGTGAAACGGACCAAATGTTCTGCAGCCGACATCTGATCATTACCCGAAAACAGGGTAAATTCAGGGATCTTAAACCCTCTCGGAAACGGGTTATTTCTATCAATGTAGGCTGGAAAAAGGGGAATGATCGAAACTTTTATTCTTACTCCTACCGACAGGAATACCCATTCTTTCCACTATCGCCTCAATCATACCCTCAAGCGCATTTTCCGCTTGTCGTCCAACTCCAAAGTTGGGCGCGACATGGTATTGATTTTGGTAATCTCCACCATAATTAGGTATGTTAGGTTCAGCCCTGTAATGACCTGCGACATTGTGCATCACAGGTGGCTGTTGAATTTGGAAATTATTATGCCCCGATCCTACACTATTATGAGCATAAGTCTCTGGGTTTAAGGCATTCCAAATCCTCCTATAGACACTCCTTGTCCTCTCCCCGAGGCAGGATATCCATATTGCCCCGATGTTCCAAATGTACTATGAACCGGGATATGGTTAGGATTAGCCTACTGTATCCCACTCGTAGGGACCGACGCCGCAAAACTTGTTTGGGTATTGTAACCCCCTAAACCAAAACTTTGTTGGTTATTTCCTAAATGTACTCCAACCGCCGGTATACCGCCAGTTGTCGTATCATTGCTTATATGTGCAGGATCAACCCTATTCGATTGAGTACCTGGGCCTGCTGACCAACCTGACCCAGCCTCCGCTCCCTGGCTCTCAGATCTCCTAGGTTCTCCCCTGTCTTCATTAAGTCCAAAACCTGGAGGAGGGTTTTGGCGTAATGAAGAAGTTTGCGGGTCGCTATTAGGACCCTGAACCCCCTGTCCTGTTAGGACTGTCGCACTCGGTGGATACCCTATCGGCCGGGCATCTGCACCATGACTCCTTTCAACGCCACTTGGCTCATCGGTCGTTATGGCTCTACTTCTAGTTTGGGCAATAGTTTGTCCCAAATCGAGGATCCTCTCAAGTTTTTCGTTTAATTGAGAGTGCCTCTGTAGTAATGGTTCAAGGCGACAAACAACCTCCGTCGCGACACTCCTTGTGAGTGCATCAAAGGTTGCATTAAAAGTTTCATTAATGTAAGGATAATCCTATCAATTTGTCGTGATATTCCATCCCGAGAATCCTCATGTAAGCTCTGAGAAATCTGGGCAAAGGCCCGCGATGACTCTTGTGTCAACCGCTGAATATGGGACTCAAGTTGTTTTCGTTCAACTTCTTGTCCATTTACCAACAAATCCTTAACAATTTTCACATATGTTTTGTGAAAACCTGTTAACTGGGTCCTAGACACTTTGCTAAGATCCAAATCTGCTAGTAAACTTTCTTCTGCCTGACTACGGGGAGCCGGCGTAGTTTGGCCTTGTCCTTCAGAACTCGATGATGAGTTATCTGAACTCACGTTGATAATGGGTATATCGGTACCCATATCCTGGCTAGACGGTTCGGTCCGTCCACCCTGAGGAAGGGGAGTCTCTTGCGAAGTGTCTCGCTGCGAAGCAGACCTTGTCGTAGGCATTTCTTGCTTCTTGAAATTACAAGTCAGTTTGATGTCTGCACTTGATTTAATCAAAAGGTTTGTTTAGTTGCGAAAGGTAAACAATTACAATTCTGTCTAAGAATTATATCTTACCTCCCACTGTGGTCGCCAATTTGTTGAACGCTAAAATTAAGGACACTTATATGAAGTGTCTGTCCTAAGAGCACTTAATTTAGACTGACCGCGATGAACTAAATGCCATGAAATAAAAGTACTTAAATGCAAAGACAAAAGACGGGTTCTTACAAACTAAAGTAGTAACCATTAATTGAAAGTAATGTCAGGTTTGCTAATGAAGAGTCCAGGAAGAGATGGAATCAATTACCTCCATACCTTCTATCTTCACCATGTAAAAGGAAAAAGCTACGCTAAAACATGAAATGCTCGCGTTACGGGGCGAAGCGACCCGATGTACACTAAAAGAAAGAACTAAAAAGACTTTGATAAATGTTGTTGATGCTTGATTGTTGTTTTTCAAATGCTGCTCCTTGCTCCACCATTTATAGGATAGGTCTTCTGGCGGTTACTTCAACCTCCAAAGCTTCTCTAAACGTGGGGAAGGATACTTGCCAGCGGTTTTGCTTCTTTTCTCCAACTGCTCTTGAATCTTGGCGCCCTCTCTTTAAATTCGAAAAGATGGCTCTTTGTGTAGTTGTCAGCCCAAGCTCGACATTGTGTACTTGTGGGCTTTTCCTTACTTTCAGCCCATCGTACTAATTGGGCTAAAAGCCTTCCATCGCTAAGACAAAATTATTTTTGTCATCAACAGACATTGTATACTTCAAATTTTGGGGCATGATATTCACATTACATTAGGTATAGAGTCACACATGTACATTGAGTTTGTGTATGAATCTAGAAAATGATTGTGGTTGAAAATGAATGTGCATAGTTTGACTTGATGTACATGAATAACTTTATACATGAACGTATGTATTTTGAGAATTTCAAAGTACCATTTTAATTGCGTGAACGTATGTAGTTTGAAATATTCAAAGTATATGAATTAAAGTATACATGCAATACAAGTATACATAAATGAGTCTTACCTCTCAAACTTACATTATGTATTATGTGTCTTTGCAAATGCTCTCATAATATATATGTATCATATTATTGATATTAATTTACTTATTCTAGCAAGAAGATAATACACTTTTGATACGTGTCTGCACTTTGTGACGAGTAGTTGATATTAGGTTTGTGTTTGAAAGATAGGTAATTATTATTTGTGTTAATTATCGAAATCTATTTGGTGTATGAAATGATTAGTTGTGATTTAATTTTTACTTAAACACGAATGCGTGCATTATATTATCCAATCAAATTTTTTATTTAATTCAATCATTTTTATGTTTGGTCTAGCTAAATCATTATTTGAGGACATTATTGTTATAAACGGTGCAAAAAAACTTCTAAATTACCCAAATTTAGAATCGTATTGTGCGAAGTACGAGATACTTTCTAGTATAATATATAAAAGACATCACTATATACAGGTAGGCGGTGTTAAAATTTCCATTAAATGCTAATAGATGGCTTGAATGTGACCATCTTTCTAAACATGATATTTCGTTCAAGGGAAATGTCATGGTCACTCCTAAAGTGGCGATAACATCCCACTTGGTTCAAATTAGGTACTATAAAACTCCTGGAATGATTATAAACTTAAGGAAAGCTCAATAATCACAATTTGATTCCAAAAAAGTGTCAATTTGATTCTAAAAAAGTGCAATTTGATTTTTCGATTTGATTGTAAGATAATTGAGTTGTGAAGCTGACGATGAAACTGAAATTTTGTCAAAACTGTGTCAGCAAGCTAGCGAGTACTCCGTACCTATAAATAGTTTTAGCTGTCTGTGATCTATTTTAGTTCATTTAAATTAAAATTGTTCATTTCTAAATCTTCAAATATGTTTTCCCCCAAATTCTCCTCAATTAAAAAGAGGTTCAGTTTCTCTAAAATGTTAATGGCCCAAAGCAAAAAACAGAGGACTTCTAGCACATTATTGTTATGGATTGGACGAAAGAAAGCTTCTTTAATTTCGGAAATTGAATTTATTGTCCATTCTAGTATGTAGTGCCTTTAATTAACTGAAAATTTACGTGGTGTCCATGCGATTTGCATCATGTATACGATATCTACACTTTTCATGTCTGGTCCAATTCCTATCATCGGTCTTGATTGTATTTATTTTTGCTTTAATCGCCTTATATGTAATTATCGAGCGAGTCTCTCATTGCCGGTATGTATTACTAGCTTGCTCCCTCCTTATCCATTTCCTTGACGAATCGATCAGCATTTTCAAAACCATAATTCCGATCCGCCACGAATTAAGTATTGCGATCTACCATTGCTAATGCTCTTTAGGATTTCCTAACAAGCAATTTAAAAAGGACAATGACTTTTTCCATTAGTACCAATAATAAGTTTCTCATTTTAATGTCCTTATATTTTTATTTCTTCAGTGTAATTAACCTAAGTTTGTATGTGGACTTTGAGCCTGTCCAAAAATTACAGGAGTTCTCTACTCCTCTCCACGTCTACATACTCTCTCACACGTTATAATTAACTTATATAAGTATGTTGCCCATGAAACACAAACAACATGGTACTCATACAAAGAAAAAAGAAAAAGAAAAATGATACACATCTGACCCATGAACCCACCCAAGGCCCAGTCCAGAACTCTATGCAAGCCCAAGCTCTAACCAAATTCTCCACTGAATCTTCCTCTACTGCACATGTGAAGCCACCTAACTGTACTATCTGCATTAAGGAGCCAGGGACCAGCTGCAAGATGACAGAGCACCCAATACCACCTACTCTGAATGTACCTGCAGTGCCAGAAGGAATGACAGTGACAGCTGAAGGCAATGAGGAGCGTCGGATTGCAACGGAAACCTAGGATGATGCTATCAGTCTAGTACTATATAAGTAGGCCTCCATTGTAAAGGGTTTTTCATGGACTTATAACCTGAAATTCTCTCTTCTATCTTTAATCTTTCCGTCCTTCTTATCTTCAATCTTTCAGTTGTACGATCAAAGCTGATTCTAGGTGTAATCTTGTTGATTCATCTGTGAATTTGGCAGAATTTCAACCTATCAATACAAGTTATTGAACAGTTGTTATCATTTGGTCATCAGAGCAACATATCCTCCGACCTGTATTTTCATTCATCTTTGCAAAAATTTTCAGAAAAACATAATAAGATCTCAACTTTAACACAAAAACATCACAAAAATTTCAGAAAAAACACAAAAAGATCCCGACTTTAGTGAAGAAACCACACAAGGAATCACACTGAGAACTTATTCCAGGAGGAGAAGGATGGCGGAAACATCAGAAATCCAACAGCTTCAGGAAAAGGTGGCGTTTTTATCTCAGAGTCTTACAGCAATGGCAGTTCAGTATCAGAATCTTGAAAACAGAGGTAATAACAACAACCCTGGTAATGCTGTTAGGACTCCAAGGATAAAGTTCCCAACTTTTGACGGTAATGATGTAGAGGGTTGGCTGTTTAAATGTGAGCAATACTTTTCTGTTGATGATGCCACTAAGGTGACCTATGTAGCTATGCATTTAGAGTCAAAGGCCCTTGCTTGGCATCAGGCTTTCCTAAAGAACAGAACTTCTGAAATTCCTTTAGGGTGGGAAGAATATAAATTAGCAGTGAGGGCTAGATTTGGTGACACTTATGAGGATCCAATGTCTGAACTTCTTATGCTTAAACAAATGGTTCAGTGCAAAATTACCATGACTGTTTTGATGTGTTACTTAGCAAGCTTAGCCTGCAGCCCAATTATGCTCTTAGTTGTTTCTTGTCTGGGTTAAATGAAAAAATAGCAGTAATGGTTAGAATGTTAAAGCCAAAAAACATTCAAGAGGCTTATGGGTTGGCCAAGTTACAGGAAACTTCCCTTCAAATAAGCTCTAAGACTAGCTACAAACCTCCCTTGCTACCCACACCTACTAGCAAACCCTTCATGGGGAAACCCAGTTACCAAGGAGGACAAAGTAGCAACTCTAAGGCTGCTACACCACTGAAAATCACCCAGGGCACCCCTACTACACCCAGGTATAGGCCTGTCAACTCAGACATTGAGGAAAGGAGAGCCAAGGGGCTGTGCTTTTACTGTGATGAAAAATATACACCAGGGCATGCTTGTAAGAACAAAAGGCAGTTGTTTATGCTGGAAAGTGAGGAATATGAGTCACAGGAGGTCACTGTGGAAGAGTTAGAGTATGTGGAGGAACAAACTCAGGGCCATCTAGCAGAAATTTCTGTTCATGCATTAGCTGGGTTACCACATTGCCAGACTATGAGGATACCAGGAGTGATAGGTAAGAGAAATTTGAGTATTTTGGTGGATAGTGGGAGTTCACACAACTTTCTGGATTTGAGGATTGCTGAGAAATTAGGCCTACAGCCTGAACCTATGGAAACATTTCAGATTTCCATAGCTAATGGAGGAAAGTTAACATGCTCACACAAGTTAACTAACCTGCAATGGAGAATCAGGAATTCTGATTACACAGCTGATTTTTATGTGATTCCACTTGGAGGATGTGATGCTGTGTTGGGAATTCAGTGGCTGAAAACACTTAGACCTATTACTTGGGACTTTGAACAGCTCACCATGGAGTTCAGGTATAAGGGGAAGAGGCATGTATTGAAGGGAGCACAGTCCACCAAACTCAAACTGCCTGCCCTTAAATACATGCACAGAGCCATTAAGGACAGTGCTCAGCTAGCTATGCTGCACCAACAACCTGAAGGACAGCCAGAATTCTTTGCTATACAGTTGGATACACAGGGGGTCTATGATCAGGAAGGGTTACAACAGGTTTTGGACAGCTTCCCATCTGTTTTTAAGGAGCCATCTGGGCTGCCACCACTTAACCTGGCCAGAATCACAGGATTTTGCTTAAGGAAAATGCAGAGCCTGTCAACATCAGGCCATACAGATACCCAATGATACAGAAGGATGTGATAGAGTCAATGACTCAGGAGATGTTAGGAAATGGTATCATTAAGCATAGCACCAGTCCCTATGCTTCACCAGTTGTGTTGGTAAAGAAAAAGGATGGAACTTGGAGACTCTGTGTGGATTACAGAGAGCTTAACAAGCAAACTATCAAGGATAAATTCCCCATCCCCTTGATAGAAGAACTTCTAGATGAGTTACATGGCTCGGCATACTTTTCCAAGATAGATTTGAGATCAGGATTCCACCAGTTGAGAATGGAACCTGAAGATGTCCATAAGACAGCATTCAGAACCCACCATGGACATTTTGAATATCTGGTGATGCCATTTGGACTCACCAATGCACCATCGACTTTCCAAAGTCTCATGAACAAATTATTCCAGCCATTCCTGAGGAAATTTGTTCTTGTCTTTTTTGATGACATACTTGTGTATAGTCCAGACTGGGAGAGTCACTTATTACATCTTGGGAAGGTGTTACAGTTTATGGAGGAGAACTAGTTATATGCTAAGCCCAGTAAGTGCAACTTTGGTGCCACACAACTTGAGTATTTAGGTCATCTAATCACCAGGCAGGGTGTGGCTACTGAGCCCTCCAAGATATCTGTAGTCACTGAGTGGCCAAAACCTGTCAATCTCAAGCAGCTTAGAGGTTTTTTAGGGTTGACTGGGTATTATAGGAGGTTTATACAAGGATATGGGATCTTGAGTAAGCCCTTAACTAATCTACTCAAGAAGAATGCATTTATGTGGAATGATCAGGCCCAAGGAGCCTTTGAGAAGCTTAAAAAAGCCATGGTAACTGCACCTGTACTGGCATTACCTGACTTTTCCAAGCCATTTGTTGTAGAAACTGATGCATCAGGTGAAGGAATTGGAGCTGTGTTAATGCAGGAACATCATCCCATTGCTTATATCAGTAAGGCTCTATCTCCGAGGCACCAAGCCCTGTCCATTTATGAGAAGGAATTACTTGCACTCATCCATGCAGTTACCAAGTGGGGTCAGTACTTAGTGGACAGACACTTCATCATAAGAACAGATCATCAGAGTCTAAAATACTTGTTGGAGCAAAGAATTACCAGTCCACTACAACAGAAATGGTTGTCAAAGTTGCTGGGGTATGACTATGAAATAATCTATAAAAAGGGGAAGGACAATGTAGCTGCAGATGCACTTTCCAGGGTCCACAGTTCTGAGTTGTTGCAGCTCAACATCAGCTCTCTAAACACTGGGCTCTACTCCGAGATACAGGCAGCCTGGCTACAAGATAACAATCTTAAGCCAATAATTGAAGAACTCCAGCAAGGGTCAGAAACTCACAAGGATTATACTTGGGTAAATGGACAACTCAAGAGAAAAGGGAAGTTAGTTGTGGGAAATGTAGGAGGTTTACAAGAGAAGCTGATATCCATTATGCATGATACTATACAAGGAGGTCACTCAGGAGTTGAGGCTACTTATCAGAGGTTGAAGCAGCAGTTTTATTGGCATAAGATGAAGCAAGATATTCAGAATTATGTCCAAAAATGCATTATTTGCCAACAATGCAAATATGATGTAGCTGCAAATCCAGGAAAGACCTTTAAACATTCCAACCACTGTCTGGACTGAAGTAAGTATGGACTTTATAGATGGACTTCCAAGATCCATGGGGAGTGATTCTATTATGGTTGTGGTGGATAGGCTGAGTAAATCAGCACACTTTATTCCACTCAAGCATCCTTACTCAGCTTCTATAGTGGCACAGGCTTTCTTTGATGAGGTGTATAGGCTACATGGAATGCCCACTAGCATTGTATCTGACAGGGACTCAATCTCTATGAGCAATTTCTGGCAAGAATTGTTCTCAGTCCAAGGAGTGGAGTTAAACACCTCAACATCATATCATCCCCAGTCAGATGGACAGACTGAGGTACTCAACAGGTGCCTAGAGACTTACCTAAGGTGCTTCTGCAATGAAAACCCAACAGATTGGTGCAAGTATATGCCAGCTGCAGAGTATTGGTACAACACTTCCTACCATAGCTCCCTCAAGTGTACACCTTATGAAGTTCTGTATGGGCAACCTCCTCCACTTCATCTACCCTACTTATCAGGAGAAAGCAAGGTGGATGCTGTTGATAGGGTGTTACTAGCCAGAGAGGGGGTACTAGCTGGCATCAAGGCTAACCTATCTAGGGCTCAGAACAGAATGAAGCAGCAGGCCGACAAGAAAAGGAGTGACAGACAGTTTGAGGAAGGAGATTGGGTGTATCTCAAGCTTCAACCCTACATGCAGACCTCAGTCACTGGGAGAGGAAATCAGAAGCTGGCCAAGAGATACTATGGACCATACCAGGTCAAGAGTAAGGTGGGGTCTGTTGCTTACAAGCGCATTCTTCCTTCACAGGCCAAAATACACCCTGTTTTCCATGTCTCTCAACTCAAAGCACACCATGGGCCAATACCTCCTTCCACTCCTGTCCCAGAAGATGGAGAACCTGTTCCTAAGACACCTGAGCTAGTGCTGGCCAGGAAGGTGGTGAAAAGAGGAAGGATATCAGCAACTAAGGTGCTCATCAAGTGGCAAGGACAGTCCATAGAAGATGCTACTTCGGAATTCTTGTATGACATGCAGCAAAAATTTCCTGATATTGATCCTTGGGGACAAGGATCAGCTCAAGGGGAGGCAACTGATACACATCTGACCCATGAACCCACCCAAGGCCCAGTCCAGAACTCTATGCAAGCCCAAGCTCTAACCAAATTCTCCACTGAATCTTCCTCTACTGCACATGTGAAGCCACCTAACTGTACTATCTGCATTAAGGAGCCAGGGACCAGCTGCAAGATAACAGAGCACCCAATACCACCTACTCTGAATGTACCTGCAGTGCCAGAAGGAATGACAGTGACAGCTGAAGGCAATGAGGAGCGTCAGATTGCAACGGAAACCTAGGATGATGCTATCAGTCTAGTACTATACAAGTAGGCCTCCATTGTAAAGGGTTTTTCATGGACTTATAACCTGAAATTCTCTCTTCTATCTTTAATCTTTCCGTCCTTCTTATCTTCAATCTTTCAGTTGTACGATCAAAGCTGATTCTAGGTGTAATCTTGTTGATTCATCTGTGAATTTGGCAGAATTTCAACCTATCAATACAAGTTATTGAACAGTTGTTATCAAAAAAGCATAGTATAGTGCTCATCATCAATGGAGGGTCAAGTACGTTGCTCAGCAAACTATGTCCCTCTGTCTCCAATAAGTTTCTTGGAGCGAGCCGCTCTCGTCTATGGCGACAACCCGTCTCTAGTGTACGGAAATGTCCGACGCACTTGGAGACAGACACTTGAGAGGTGCACTAAGCTTGCTTCCTCCCTTACTCAATTGGGCATTTCTTATGGAGATGTTGTAAGTTTTCTTGTTTTCTAAATAAACTCTCTTTATATCCTTTGCTAATTTGATCGAAAAAAGTCTTGTGTGCAACACTGTAGATGACTTATAATTTTTGTGCAACCGTCACCAATAATGGTCAAATCCATGAAATTTTTCACTAACTTGTTAAAATATGATCGTTTAATGACTATTCCAAAAAAGTTGTATAACGAAGTTTCGGTCAATTTGGTTTGTTCAATTTCTACCATATTTCCTTACATACCTATTATTTGGAACTGCAGGTTGCTACCTTAGTACCTAACATACCAGCAATGTATGAGTTACACTTTGGTGTACCAATGTCCGGGGCAATTCTTTGTGCCTTTAATATCCGTCTCGACTCTGCAATGGTTGCAACTTTGCTTAATCATTCGCTAGCAAAACTCATTTTTGTCGATTTTCAATTTCTCGATGTCATTCGTGGAGCACTCGATATTCTATCCAAAACATCTCTAATAATAACCTTCCTCGAATTGTCGTGGTACTAGATAATGAATGAAGAGTCGTGTCGCGAGATATACTCAAGAGGGGGGGTGAATTAAGTACAGACTTTACTTGGAACTTTTTCATTTTTACTCGAGTTGATATATATATTGAGGCCTCAGATCATGTTAGTTTCATGATCTGATAATGTTTCATGATATATGATACCTCTTGATCGATTTCATATCTCAAGATGATACGGTGTGGGCATATTTTCACCCAATATAATTTCTGTTAGACTAGTGTTAGCAAGTGTGGTTTGGAAAGGTAGTTAAAGTCTTATACTCCCTCCATTCATTTCCAAGATTCATGTTGCTTTTTTAACAAAGTTTAAGGAATGGATTAAAAATTATTAAAAGCAACTGGGAAAGGGACATGTAGCACTCAGGAGGCCTCTCATTGGCTGAAAAGTTACTAAAACTGGAAACAGGAAGCTTGGTAGTGAATTCCCCTAAAAGGAAAACAGGAAGCTTGGAAATGAATGGAGGGAGTAGAATAGAGGCAATTAGTACTTAACACTCCCGTATACTAGTATGTGCTTTTGTGAACCAGTTATGTGGTACACTTGTGCATGCAACAAATCAAACTCGTTCTATACTTTCTATACTCCTACTCTTATTAGTATTATACAGCTACTGTTGGAGTAGGTGTCCTCCGACAATAATGCGTTGACTAATTAAATCTAATTAGGAATAAACCTGGGATATATTAGATATACTAAGTCAGTTGATTAACGTAAATCGGTAACGATTGGCTAGCTAGAGTTTGACGTTATTGTCGTTTGACGGCGGTAATCAACTGATCCCTCTCGGTCACACCGGGAAAGATAGCTTCTCCAAAGGATATTATATTTGTATTTGTTACAATATAATATAAACCTTAATGTTTCAGTTAAAGAGTTAACTGATTATATCAGATGGTGTTTTACGAGTTCGGAACTCAAGTCGTATAATACTACGATTTTGTGTATTGACAATTAGCTAATTATATTACAAAGAGTTGTAATTTTAGCTAAAATGATGAAATTGGTAATTATTATATGATGATATAATAATTAACTAACACTTAAGTAGTAAGTGTACAAATTATACCAAAATGTAACATGAGATGTTAAGGGGTATAATTAGTAAGGGCAAAATGATAATTGAGATTACCACTAGTATAAGTACTAGAGTTTGATGCTCAAACAAAGGAGAGACATCATTTTTACACAAACACACATTGATTTTAGAGAGAGAAAAAGAGAATTATTCCATTTCTTGTCTCTAAAAATCAGCCCACTTCCAACACCATTGAGATCAAGTTTTCTTCATTGCATGTCAATGAAAACTTGATCAAAACACTTCTCTTAACCTAGAATAACATTAGCTAAAGTGTTAGCTAATTTTATTTTGGAATTAAGGTTTGATTCACCTATTTATACTAGCTTGTTTTGGGTGAATATTGGAGAACTTCTTTGGTGGATTAAGGGAGGAGGTTTCCTAGCTTGGAAACTCAAGATTAAGGAGGAGGATCCCCATTTAATAGCAGCTCAAGAGCCTTCATTGAAGGTGTGGTCAAATTTCCTCTTTGTTAAGGTCTAAAAACTTGTTTTATACGCTTATTCATGCTTTAATCTTACATGCAACTAAAGATCCTTAGCTAAAATTAATTACGGGTAATTAAGTACTAATTAGAGGAGTCTAATTAGTGGCTAAGTAACTTTCATGTGGTATCAGAGCTTCGGTTTAAGTTGCATGTCAATTTTGGGCATTAATTAAATTAATTGGTAATTTAATTAATATTTGATGATAAAAATTGGTTTTATCATACAAATTAAAGTTGCATGTGATGTTTTGGGCACGTGGATGCTCCAACCGAAATTATGGTTTTTTGGGAATTTATTTGCTAATTTTGCTTATTTTTGGTTGTTTTTACAAGATTTATGCTGTTTTCTAATTAATTGGTAATTAGATTAACATGCATGTTGATTTTGTTAATTTAAGAAATTTATAAATTTTCCAGAATTATAATGAGTATAATTTCCAGAAATTATTTAATGATTTTATTGGCCATTTGTTACTAATTGGTAATAACGGGAAATGGTGGAAAATTGATTTCTTAAGTGAACATGACCAAAATAAATTTGCAAAATTTTTGTCCTTTGTTAAGCTACTGGTTGTAAGCTTAAATCACATAATGAAACAAATTCTAAAAAATTTTCATAATTTGTTATGATTTATTTAGATAGTTTCGGGTTTATTATGTGATTTTTGGACAAATTGTTAGCAAACATAATCAAATTAAACTAATTAATTCATTTTTAGTGGAGACTAAAGATTGAAGAACCAAGGAGTTGGTTGTTAGTTTAAACTTAAAAGGAGTTTTAAGTGTTGATTATTGATTCTAAAGAGTTAGAATCGGAAATTCCCAAATTATCCGAGCTGCTTGTACCGAAAAGTTGAAAATCTGATTTTCGATCTTATATGCATGATTCCAAGTATAGTATGGCCATAGAGTACTATAGTATCGGTACTGTACCGTAATGTAAGGACGGTATCCGATGGTTTGTAATAATTGCGATCTCGTATCGCCGGTTTGTAATAATTATTTTATTTTGGAAATTGTATAATAGGATAGTCCCTATGTACTTTTGTTTTTGGAGACCGGCGCTTTTTCGGGAGCCAATGGTTGGCAAGTCGAGATCGAATTCAAGACGGAGCCATTGAAGCTTTTGAAGCCTAGTTTAGGTTTTATTGCTTTCATTAGGTTCTAGTCTTATGGCCATACTAGGACTTGGATATATATTCGATGCATGCTTGGTTTAATTATTTGCACTAATTATAACCATATGCGATCCCATATTGTCATATCCATTATCCATGATTCGCTTGAATTAGTTCACTTAAAAGCGATAGATAAAATATGACAAGATCTCTCACTAAAATGTAAAATCGAGATTTAGTCCTTCTACAATTCACGCCTATGCAACCCTTGTTCATTAGGGGCACGCTCGCCTCAGCGGGGTGTTTCCTTTTTACCTTGGGGGAGTAGGTTAATAAAGAGTTATTACGAGTGAATTTTGGTTTAATCTCGACGTGATTTGCAATACAAGTCTTGCAATCCGGGACTAAGGATTGATTTAGTTGAAATCGATCAACCGAGAGTTCTAAGAGTAGAATCAATCATGAGATGGTTCACCGAAATTACATAAATTTGGGATGTATCGCCTCCGCGTGCCTAAATTTATATAAGATCGGATCTCGGAATCATTTATATAGATAGAGAGATCATTATATAAATGCTAAAATTCACAAATTATTGATTTAATGTGAATTTGACGATGAATTTAATCGATTGTTTTTCCCACGTTGTAGTTTAAAATCCGAAAATGGCTCAATCATCCATTTCAGTAATTTCCAAAGACTCTTGGCTTCGTAATTTTATGGAAAAGAATGAATTAAAAGAGGATGGAAGCAATTTCACTGATTGGGAGTTAAACCTGCGATTAGCCCTTCAGTCTGATAGAAAACAGCATTTTCTATATGACCCCCCGATTCCCGCTCCAAGTCCCGATGCCACCCCTGAATTGATACAGTTGTATCAGGAGTACAAGCATGAATCTGACCAGATTAAGAATGTATTGATATTTGCTATGCATCCGCGTTTACAGAAACGCATGATTGATTTCAGTGCATATCAAATATTCGCACGGCTTACGACTAGTTTCTCGCAAAAGCCGCGAATACTTCAATACGAAGCAGCTTCGAGTTTCTTTGAGACTAAGCTCTCAAAGGGCCAACCTGTTGGTCCTCACGTTCTCAAATTTGTTGAGAATGTCGAAACTCTTGAGAAGTTAGGTTGCCCAATTTCTGAAGAATTTGCGGTATACCGTTTGCTTAATTCTTTGCCTGCATCATTCGGTCCTTTTCGGACGAATTACAACATGAATGATTTAAAGAAAAATCTTCATGAGTTGCACGCCATGCTGGTACAACATGAGAGGGATATGATGGCAAGTGGGAGTGGGAATAGAGACGTTTTATCCGTGGCGGTAAAACAGAAGGGGAAGTTTAAGAAGGCCGCAGGGAAGGGTAAGGCACCCGCGCGTGGCAAAGGAAAGGGAAAGGTTGCTTCGGGCAACAATTCCATTGCCAAGAGAGGCGCGACTCCTGAACATAAATGCTTCCATTGTGGAAATTTCGGCCATTGGAAGCGAAATTGCCCAAAATTCCTGGATGAGAAGAAGTCAAAACCAGGTATCTATATGATAGACATTAACTATGCAAGTGTCACATCCTGGGTATTAGATACTGGATGTGGATCTCACCTTTGTAATCACTTGCAGGGGCTGACGAAGGCACGTCGGCTGGCAAAAGGTGAAGTTGAACTCCGTGTCGGGAATGGAGCTAAAGTAGCCGCCATATCAGTAGGAACGTATATTCTGAAACTTGCCTCCGGGCTAGAGTTGTATCTGAATAATTGCTATTTTGTACCAACTCTAAGTAAGAATATAATTTCCGTTTCTGTGTTAGACGCTGAAGGTTTTGAATTATCAATACGAAACAACTGTTGTACCTTCTCGTTTAATGATATGGTGTACGGAGTTGCCAAATCTATAAACGGCATTTATGTCTTAGATTTGACAAAAGAGGTCTATCATGTATCGAACAAAAAGCTCAAAATAGGAGATCCCGATCAATCCTACCTTTGGCACTGTCGTTTAGGGCATATAAACGAAAAACGCATTGAGAGACTCGTAGCCAATGGAGTTCTCAAACCATTTGATTTTGGATCATATGGAACATGCGAATCTTGTCTTTTAGGCAAGATGACTCGTGCACCTTTTACTGGAAAAGAAGTACGAGCTGGTGATTTGTTGGCCCTCATTCATACAGATGTTTGCGGTCCAATGACAATCACCGCCAGAGGTGGTTATGACTACTTCGTCACTTTTACAGATGATTATAGTAGATATGGCTACATCTACTTAATCAGATATAAAAGTGAGGTACTTGAGAAATTTATTGAATTTCAAAAGGAAGTAGAAAACCAATTAGGAAAGAGGATCTAGGCCTTACGATCTGATCGGGGAGGTGAATATCTCAGTAATGACTTTGATATTCATCTGAAAGACTGTGGAATCATTTCACAGCTTACACCTCCTGGTACACCACAATTAAATGGTGTATCCGAAAGAAGAAACCGTACCATGTTGGATATGGTAAGATCAATGATGAGTCAGACTGAGCTTCCTGATTCATTCTGGGGTTTCGCTCTCCAAACTGCCATTTTCACACTCAATAGAGTCCCAACTAAATCAGCTCCGAAAACTCCATATGAGTTATGGAGAGGGAAAGTCCCTAACCTCTCATTTATCAAGATCTGGGGTTGTGAAGCATATGTCAAGAACAAGTCTGACGATAAACTTGCACAAAGATCTGATAAATGTC
This sequence comes from Spergularia bocconei, assembly GCA_963457585.1. Taxonomy (NCBI): domain Eukaryota; kingdom Viridiplantae; phylum Streptophyta; class Magnoliopsida; order Caryophyllales; family Caryophyllaceae; genus Spergularia; species Spergularia bocconei. The sequence goes on from OY734947.1 coordinate 2,295,496, forward strand.
TCTTTGTAGGATATCCTGTACAGACTCGAGGATATTACTTCTACAATCGTCGAGAGAACAAAGTATTTGTGTCTCGAGATGCTGTCTTTTTAGAAATGGAATTTATTTCTAAAAGACAGAGTGGGAGAAAATTTGAACTTAGTGAAGTTCAGGAACTTAGAGAAGTTCTAGAGCCACAAATGCAAAATGAGGCTCAGGATGTTTTACCAGAAGACATTCCTGAATCGTCTAACTCTGTGGTGCCATTCTCCACTCCTAGAAGGTCAGGCAGAGCGAGTCACCCTCCAGATCGATACTTTGGTGTGATCGAGGATGGTGGTGATCACTTATTGCTTTTAGAAAGTAATGAGCCTGCAACCTACAAAGCAGCCATGACTGGACCGGATTCAGCTAAATGGCTAGAGGCTATGAAATCCGAGATAGATTCCATGTACGAGAATCAAGTATGGGACTTGGTTAATTTGCCTGGAGGAACCAAGGTTCTTCAGTGCAAATGGATCTTTAAGATCAAGACCGGCATGGATGGAAATCAGAATATTTTCAAAGCTAGATTGGTAGCTAAAGGTTTCACGCAAGTTCATGGTTTAAACTATGACGAGACCTTTGCGCCAGTTGCAATGCTTAGATCTATTCGGATAATCTTAGCGATTGCTGCTTTTCATGATTATGAGATATGGCAGATGGACGTTAAAACCGCCTTCCTGAACGGGTTTCTCGAAGAGGATGTGTACATGGCACAACCTGAGGGTTTTATAGATCCAAACAATCCTAAGAAAGTTTGCAAGCTTAAGAGATCCATTTATGGTCTTAAGCAAGCATCTCGGAGTTGGAACCATCGGTTCAACCATGTGATTAAACAGAATGGTTTCACTCGAAGTGTCGAGGAACCTTGGTTTATACATGAAATTTAGTGGGAGTAAAGTAACTCTCCTAATCCTATATGTAGATGACATATTACTCATTGGGAATGACATCCTCATGCTTAACTCCGTTAAGGATTGGCTCGTGAAACATTTTCAGATGAAGGATTTAGGAGAGGCGCAACGCATCCTTGGTATTCGGATCTATAGAGATAGATCAAAGAGAATACTAGCGTTAAGTCAAGAAACTTATATTGATAAGATTCTTGATAGGTTCAATATGAAAGACTCTAAGAGAGGGTTTTTACCTATGGGAAGTGGAATAAATCTGAGTAAAGCTCAGTGTCCGACTGAACCTAAGGATATTGAACGCATGAAATCGATACCTTACGCTTCCGCAATTGGTTCGATCATGTACGCTATGATGTGTACGCGTCCAGACGTGTCATATGCTTTGAGTATGACAAGTCGTTACCAAGCCAATCCAGGCGAAAGCCACTGGATAGCCGTTAAGAACGTCCTTAAATACTTGAGAAGGACTAAGGACACGTTCTTGGTCTTTGGAGGGGATTCTGAGCTTCGTGTAAAGGGTTACGCGGATGCTAGTTTCCAAACAGATCGAGATGATTCAAAATCTCAATCAGGATATGTTTTTATACTGAATGGTGGAGCCATATGCTGGAAGAGCACCAAGCAATCTGTGACTGCGGATTCTACAACGGAGGCTGAGTATATTGCTGCGTCAGAAGCTGCAAAAGAGGCAGTTTGGATCCGGCAGTTCCTGGAAGGACTAAGAGTAGTCCCTACAGCAGCGGATCCTATTGCAGTCTATTGCGACAATAGTGGAGCAATAGTTCAGGCTAGAGAGCCTAAGTCTAGTGATAAATCTAGACATGTAATCAGAAAGTTCCATGTAATTAGAGACTTTGTGGAACGGGAAGACATATCGATTTGTAAGGTTAGGACAGACGAAAATGTCGCTGATCCTTTAACCAAGCCGTTGTCACAGGCTAAACACAATGGTCATGTTGCCTCAATGGGATTGAGGCGTATGCCAGACATGTGTTAGATTATATGATGTAAAATTAATAAGTGTATTAGTTTTTACATATATAATATTTGAATTCATCGTTTTAAGTTTTAATAAACTTAACTTTTAATTCAGTTTTTGATGAAACTCTGAATTATCTATATATACTTTGTTAATTCCTAATAGGTCGTGGAGACGATTTGAACCCTATTAAGTGAACAGGATTAACAGTATTTTTGTCTCTAGTCATAAAATGAGGTGACGTCTCAATTGACTAGATTGTAAGTCGGTTGATGACTAATTCAATAGTCATAGGTTCATGGAGATGAATAACCGATTACATAGGCAGGCTGTAGTAGACACCATGTCAGACATTTGACCAATTATAGAACCTTTGTGCCTGGTCGTGGCAAGGTAATCTATATTATTCCTATTAGTCGATTCTTTTGACCTGAGATTATTTGTCTAAGTTTATACAGCAGGTGGTGACTTTGATTTATGTACTAAGTCGTGCCGTAAAAGGAGGCTAAAAGGACATATTTTGGGTCATAACCGGCTATATGAAACAAAGAAAATAAGTCAAGAAGGGATTGTCCACCCACGTCAGGGTATAATATCTTTGGGCCACTCGAGGAATTATGACTGGAAATGCGTGGCCACGCTCGGAAGAGATCTATGGTAGATATTCCGGTCAGACAGTCATAATCCAGATCGAGAAAACCACTTTTGATAATGATCCGATGCAAGTTCGACCTGAAAGATACTTCGCATTGAGTGGGAGATATAACGGACAAAAGAATCGGTAACGCATGACTTGTCTCGGACAAGTGGGAGATTGTTGGAGTAGGTGTCCTCCGACAATAATGCGTTGACTAATTAAATCTAATTAGGAATAAACCTGGGATATATTAGATATACTAAGTCAGTTGATTAACGTAAATCGGTAACGATTGGCTAGCTAGAGTTTGACGTTATTGTCGTTTGACGGCGGTAATCAACTGATCCCTCTCGGTCACACCGGTAAAGATAGCTTCTCCAAAGGATATTATATTTGTATTTGTTACAATATAATATAAACCTTAATGTTTCAGTTAAAGAGTTAACTGATTATATCAGATGGTGTTTTACGAGTTCGGAACTCAAGTCGTATAATACTACGATTTTGTGTATTGACAATTAGCTAATTATATTACAAAGAGTTGTAATTTTAGCTAAAATGATGAAATTGGTAATTATTATATGATGATATAATAATTAACTAACACTTAAGTAGTAAGTGTACAAATTATACCAAAATGTAACATGAGATGTTAAGGGGTATAATTAGTAAGGGCAAAATGGTAATTGAGATTACCACTAGTATAAGTACTAGAGTTTGATGCTCAAACAAAGGAGAGACATCATTTTTACACAAACACACATTGATTTTAGAGAGAGAAAAAGAGAATTATTCCATTTCTTGTCTCTAAAATCAGCCCACTTCCAACACCATTGAGATCAAGTTTTCTTCATTGCATGTCAATGAAAACTTGATCAAAACACTTCTCTTAACCTAGAATAACATTAGCTAAAGTGTTAGCTAATTTTATTTTGGAATTAAGGTTTGATTCACCTATTTATACTAGCTTGTTTTGGGTGAATATTGGAGAACTTCTTTGGTGGATTAAGGGAGGAGGTTTCCTAGCTTGGAAACTCAAGATTAAGGAGGAGGATCCCCATTTAATAGTAGCTCAAGAGCCTTCATTGAAGGTGTGGTCAAATTTCCTCCTTGTTAAGGTATAAAAACTTGTTTTATACGCTTATTCATGCTTTAATCTTACATGCAACTAAAGATCCTTAGCTAAACTTAATTACGGGTAATTAAGTACTAATTAGAGGAGTCTAATTAGTGGCTAAGTAACTTTCAGCTACACGTGTCATATATCATCATTATTTTATTCTTAATTCAAATGTAATACGGAGTATAACTTTATAAACCTTACCGTATTTCAATTTTCTAGAGTACTAGTAGCCTCCAATAAGGAAGCTTTCCTTTAATCTTTCCAAATTTTCTCGTCAGAAAAAATGCTTTCCATATTTCAACAACTTGCTAGGAAACTAACAAAAATAAATATAGTAAGTAATAATAACCGCCTTAACAGTAGTATATATAAATAGAATTGAACCATGCATGTCTTTATTTTCAACACCTCCCATCAATTGTTCATCAAAAATTCAATTCACCATGAATTCTTTAGCTCTTTCACAAAAACTCTCCAAGTCCACGCCAAAACTTCCACATGAAATAATGTGCATGGACGTACGTCAACCACAAGATTCTTATGATGATAATTCATGCATCACAAACCACATTACCACTGATCTTCTTCCAAGGAATAATCTTCAGCAACCTTCTGATTTTTATCCTAAAGCTTACGTCGAGTTCAGCATGTCGGACCTTCGGATTGCGTATTCGCCAAGTAAGAATGCATGGGGTTTCGTGAACAGCGGACCGGTCACGAGTCCAACGTTGGCTTTGCTTGATTTTGACAATGAAAAGGAGATAATTCGGGAAGCCCTAACAAAACTTGGTCTACAAGAAAGGTTTTTTGATCAAGTTTTAAAAGACCTAGGAGAAGTTGTTCAAACGTATGATGATTGGTACCTGATTTTGGCCCACGTCGAAATCTTTGTTCATACGCAACAGTCGGAGGAGATTGATGATGAGTCGAGGCCGGAATTCGAGGTCAAGGAGAAGGACTACTGGGGTTTTATGAAGGGGTTTCACCAAGGTGAAGACGATGCCGGTGATGAGTCGGACGAGTACAAAACTTGCTGCTCTGGGCCTCTGGATAATTAGGGCGTCTTCTTAAATTACATTCTAAGGTTGGATTTTAGGACTTTGTATTAAAATTAATGTCGGGCCTTGTGTAATACTTCCGATCAACTGTATGAATCGATTATTTGATGTTTATTTGGATGAATTTTTATAATAATGTAGTTTATGCAATTTTCTTCAATTGTTCAACCTTTGATTATTTGACCTTTAACCATGTGACAACAACTATATATATTATTGTTAATTTGTGGTTGATGGTTATCTTTTTCAATCTAAATTTTTACCAGCTTGTTGATACACATCGAATCTACCTTGCTTAATATTACGGGTTTTCTAACGTGTACTCATAGGGCACACGTTAAGATTTTATTTTTTTTTATCTTAATTAAGTGATATTATCAATTGCTTTAACTTTTAGTTGACGTAACTATATATATGATCACGGTTCTTTTCATAAATTAGTAATTGATCCCTCCGCTTTCTTATCTTTAAAATTTTAAAACTATATATAGTTTCTCAAAAGTCCATGTACATATGATTTCGAGTAGTCGTGTATATATGTGGAGCAGCCGGAGGTTTACCAGCTTTGGGATCGGAGTGGGGATTTGGGAGTAATTTAATTTGCTGTTCATCAGGATTGGAGTAACTAAGCTAGCAAATACGGAGTACTACATATTTAGCAACTCGATCGAGCTGGTTTTTTCTGACAATGAGCCGCTCAATTCGTTGTTTAGCCATCGTAGATGTCTAATAAAGACTATATAAAGGTAGGTTGATGTTCGACGAAATTAGTTGTTCAAGTTTACGGCCGTAGAACTTTTCCATGTCATTTACTCTATTCTACGGAGTACCTTTTAAATCATTTCCAACATGCTTGTTGAAACAATAATGTCTGATCTGATCTGAACTCGATCAATCTATCCAATCAAATTTTTCACGGCGGTGAAGTACTATACCCCGGCCCTCTCCCACCAGGCTTTGGTACGTCTACGATTTACCCTCTTATATTAACCATTAATATGCATATGGGTTGACGTTTTCGAAAGTGATCAGTTATAATCACAATTGCAGATTAGGCCTTGTAACCAGGACACCAACAACAATCAAGCCTTATTCCCATAATGATTTGGGGTCGGCTAACAAGAATCGTCATCCTGCATCTATAAAAGTTACTCCGATCCGTGACATATTTCGCCTCCAGGGAAAAAATAAAAAATAAAAAAAATAAAAAAACTACTACCATATTTTAATTAGTTTACTACCATATCAGAGTACTAGTAGCTAGTATGTAGTAGACTAGTAGAGTACGTAGTAGCCACGAATGAAGCTTTTCTTCAATCTTTCCATAATTTGAATTTCTCGTCAAATTACTTTCCATATTCTAGTTTAGGAAAGCAACAAAAATAAATACAGTAAATAAGAACCGCCATAATAAACAGTAGTATATATAGATAGAAGATAGAAGATTATTATGTCTTTATGTTTCAATACATATCCCATTGATTGTTCATGGCTCTTCCAAACCAATTCCCCCCAAAGCTTCCACATGAACTTTTCGTAGATCTTCTTCGACAAGATTCTGATGATGATTCCCTTCAAAAAAAAGATTCCGATGATGATAATTTATGCGTCATAAACCACTATGACGTTGATTTTGTTCGTGTGAAGAATCGTCAACCTCCGTATTATGATCCTGAAGCTTACGTCGAATTCAGCGTGTTGGACCTTCGGATTGCGTATTCGCCAAGTAAGAATGCATGGGGTTTCATTAACAGCGAGCCGGTAACGTACCCGACGTTGGCTTTGGCTGATGTTGATAATGACAAGGATATGATTTATGAAGTCTTAACAAAACTTGGTCTACAAGAAAGGTTTTTTGATCCGTTTTTCCAAGAACTAAAACAAGTTATCCAAGTGTATGGCAATTACTACTTTATTCATGTCAAGGTCCAAATTATCCTTCACACTCATCACTCTCAAGAAGATCATGATGTCGTACCCGAGGTCGAGGAAAAAGAGGCTACCAATGGCGAGTTAAAGAAGTATGTGTCGCCAGTATTCAAGGCCGAGGAGTGTCAGCCTGACGACGAGACAAGCTGGAATCTTCGGATGGAGTTTTATTACAAGGATAAAGATGCATAGGAGTACATGGTTTAATTTAGGTGGAATGACTAGGGTTAAGTTTGTTGGATTTTAGATTATGTACTAGAAATAATGATGATCGTTTGTAATACGAGTAATTGCATGAGTAGTAGTCTTGTTGGAAGCTAAGAAATTTAAGGACTGATGTTTTCTTCTTTGCTCTTTCCATGGTTTCGTTGATCCAAATCGAACCAACAGTGTCAGTAACTATTTAAGATTTACTTGAGCTTATGTTAATCTATCTATGAGCGCAATAATCGTCAGCTGAAGTTACACAGCAAATTCGAATTTCTAACTAATGATATCAAAAATTTAGAATCGAATTAACATAGATCGAAAGGAACTTGAGTGAGCAATTTTGCAGGACAGAGGGAGTAGCATACTAGCATGCAACAAAATCTTGGCAAAAAAAAAACCAAAAACAAAGAGCATCTAACAAAATTATGTGGACAGGTCAGGGTTCGAAAGAGTAGCTACTAAACAATACCAATAGAAATGTTCTGACTGAACATTCAAGAATGCTTGGACGTTGCACCCTCCATATTTCTACGGTACTCTTCAGCCGAAAAATATAGAGCAAAAACACATGATCGTAAATCTAAGAGAACAGAATGTCACTTGGAAAGGTCATGATAAAACAGACAAATTTTTATACTGAACGTTCATACAAGAGGCATAGTCCACCTCCACCCAAAATTCAGGACCAACTCTGCCATGTTAATATGATTTTAGGAGCTCAATCACGAGAGACCTACTTCTTTATCTATCTACTACTAAAGAACAGAGAATGTCGTACCAGCCAAATGAGAAAGAAAAGTCGAAGCTCACACGCATTTAGGTTCACCCTGCCTGCTAAACTAATCCGCTGCCATGAAGGGATCCACATCCCCGAGATCTGCGGTAATAGCTAACAAAGCTTCATCATCCTCGTCTTCTGCTGCAAAATGTGTTGGGAAAGGCAGCTTCTCAAGATCTGGTTTCTCCGCAAATGCATCTTTCACAAACACAAAGTTCCCCACAGCACCAGGAACCTAAAATCAGAGAAACTATGTTTCAGCATACAATTGACATATCATACTCTAGGGCATTCTTTTCTGCCATCTTTGTCTGGTAAAAATATGAAGATTATCATTAATTCAGCATGCAGATAGAAGACTTACGGGGCCTTTGACCCACATCAGATTTCTCGAAGGGTCTATCTTATAGACCCAAACATTTTTAGTTGTCTGCTGTTCGCCACCCATGCGCCCAGGCATCTTTTTGCCCTTGAACACCTATCAGAAAGAACAAGAAAGTGAACAAATCACGAGCATAAGATACATTACAAAAGTCCGGGCGTCGCGAGCAGATACCAAGTATACAGATGTTAAAAGTTTAAAAACAAACACCAGATTAAATGGACAGTGATGAGTTTTCATGACTCAGTGATATACCGTGACTTTGGCTTTCCTTGACTATAAGCTGTTTGAATGTACTTTTATGTCTGGGCGTAGGGGAATGGTATGATCACTCTCTCATCAACACCAGCCCTCTCTATTTGTTATAAACCAAGAAGAGGGTAAGTGTTGATGGTCACTCTCATGACCAGAGCATTCCCCGTTGGTGTAATATGCTTAGAAATATTAAAGTATTGTAAAAACTCCATGCATAAAACAGCTAGTCCAGAAAGATTCAATTTTACAAAACTGCACTATTCAAGAAAAAACTGTGCAAGACTTCTGCAAAAGCTCAGTGTCCAACATTTGATAGGAGCTTAAACAAGCCAGCATTTGACTATCATAATGCTAGAAGCCGGTGCCAAACAAGATCCAACACAGGAATCTTCTACTAATTTAACCTCAATGAGGCATAACATAATCCACATTAGCTTGTACACCTTACAAATGCTTAGCTAGTCAAGCTCAAAGCTATGTCAGTAGATTGTTTCGGGAGTGACTGAGTGTATGCTTCTCTACTTGCCCCTTTAGATGAACAAATACTATATCTAATAAACAAAAACGGAACCTTAATATTGCTGTTTCAGTTTAGGATTTTAAACATAAGCATATCTTGAGTTTGGATCCCATGCAGTTGATATTTGGTAAAGTTGGCGGAGTTTGTTATAATTAGAATTAACACAAAATAAAGAGAACCTTTAAATGCACAAATAAATGTCACTTATTTTTCTATTACTAATTATAGCAAACTTCACCAACTCCACCAAATATTCAACTCCATGGGATCCAAAAGTACTATTTAGAAACCACATTCTCTTTTCAGGGACCTAGTGCTACAACAATCAGACATTCACACCTAGGGCTCATTTCTTTGGTAATAGATATAATGCATTTGTTTTCCATAAGAGATACAACATACAAGAGCTTCAGTTTCCATGACAGATATACGTTGTGCTCTATTGAATTCCTCCAACCTTAAAAGGGGGAAATGTACAATCACCTTGCTAACAAAATTCAAAATTCTCTACTGGTCTTTCCTGCTACAGTAGATAAATTCAGTGAAATTTCGTCTAGAGAACTACTGGTGTGCCTGTATGCTTCTTCCTAAAAGAATTATTAATGCTATCCATTATCCACAGATTATGCAAAGGTTCTATTGAATATTAAAGTTGGGAGGCGAAGAATGATTTTCAAGAGTTGGTTGAGTATATGTACCCCAAGGTCTGAATGTGTTATGAACATCAAAGAAGTTTTGGCCTTGAACAAAGCTTGGTTAGCAAAATGGATTTGGAAACATCAGAGATATGAGGGCATTTGGAACTGCCGAATTAAAGCGTATGCTCTTAAAAGCACCAGTATATGGGAGACTCAAAGTAAAACCTCTGACTCTGAAAGTTGGAAAAGCTTGATTACAGTAAAGAATGAGATTCTGCATAGAAAAGGTAGCTCTGATGCTGAGAACCTTATTCAGAATTCAGGAATGGTTTTGGGGAAACGGGTACAGTCTCAAAGCCTCTCCTATCAGTTTTTTCGTGAGCATTACCCTGAGGTAAGTAGGAATAAGGTTGTTTGGAATGCTATCAGCCTACCAAAATAGAGTTTCACCACGGATATGGCTATCTGGGAAAACTTGCCACCATTGATAGCATTTCCAAAAGAGGTATGTACTTCGTTAAATATTGCAAAGTGGACTGTGAAAACCACCCCCATTTGTTCCTAAACTTCTCAAAAACAGGAGACAATTTGGCACAATAAGAGGAAAAACAGACGCCAATGGAAGCACAAATGGATGTGCAGCCTCACTGCCACAGTAGGTAACATTTGGTCGGGAAGAAATTACAGAGCTTTTGGAAATCAGAGCATAGTATGGACTGGTTGGTTAGAAGGATCAGTTTCAAGTTAGTGTTCGGAAATATACCTGGATTAAGAGCTGCCCCATGGTTGATATTGTGAATTCTCTATATAGCTAGGATGGTTATCTTTTAGTGGATTATTTTTGTAAACTCTTGCTTTGTTCTTTCCCTTTTTGGACGAATAAAGTTCTAAATGCTTAAAAAGAGAACTAGCCCCCCCCCCCCCCAAGGCCACATATGAGAAAAATAGAATAAGACAAAGACAAACCGCTAATATAAGTACTAAAACTCATGGCTTGCACAGGAACTTACTTTCCCAGCATCATCCCTCTGGCCAGTTGAACCAATACTTCGATGGGACAGTGAAGCACCATGGGAAGCAGGCCCTCCTTTAAAATTATGCCGTTTCATTCCACCCTGAAAGCAGAAAGCAAATGAGTCAACAACAGCAAGATTTATGAAATCACAGGTGTATGTTGGACTATGGAGTAATCCTCAGATGTTTTTTTCAAGTGAAGAAATGGTACCATAAGTATACTCTACCATCTACGTTTCTACACATTATCGTCACCAATCTTCACAAACTAAACAATTACCTCGTTTGCAATAGCTGCAAAGTGCACACTAACCATGTACATCAAACAAATTCTCACTAGACAATTATAATCAATACACAGCAGTCTCTTCAAAGAAAGTTTTAATAGTACAGAACCATCATAACCCAATAAAGACAGCAACGAAGAAGAATGAAAGCATTGCTTCAGCAAATTCCCCCAGCTGCTTCATTTTTAAAAGACCAAACCACCAAAGATTTTTTTTTTTTTTTTTCAAATATTTAGGAATCTACGCAGTCTCCATTAACATTGAAATCCCCAAATAAACAGTGTTCACAAACAACCAGTTACACTGCAACTGACGTCATTAATGAGTTGATTAGGATCAAAAGGGTACTAGTAAAGTTACAATAAATTGTGTAAATATGAAGAAAAACGAATCAAAGATGGCATAGATATAAATTCTTTAGATCATCACCTGAAATCCCTTCCCTTTTGTGATCCCAGTGATATCCACATGTTGTCCAGGAACAAAATGCCGAACATTCATTGAAGTACCAACAGGAAGAAGAGCATCTTCAGTCACTGGGAACTCCTTCAATTTCCTCTTCAGAGGAACTCCTTGAGCTCTGAAGTGACCTAACTCAGGTTTTGTCAAATGTTTCGGCTTCTTGTGCGAGCAACCGACCTAACTAAAACCACACCATAACACCCGAAACAATTACAAAGAGCGTAATTCTGCAAACAATCTTTTACAAGCAGTATAAACACAACATTCTATTCAACAAATTTAAACACTTCATTCCTACAAGGGGTGAAGGAGAAAAGGTACAAACATAACATATCAATCATAGCCATCTGTTCACCATCACTACCCTAGTGCTTGTAATGCAGTTCCCACCCCAAGCTGGGGAAAGAGGGTCATGCGCCCTTTCCCTACAATAACAAATAGGCTGTTCCCAATGGTCCCTGAACTGACGGAGACTACCATTTCCTACTTCATGGAAAAAGAATCAAAATGGGTTTCATGACCTTTTTGATCGAGCCACCATTACAGCACAGCCATCTTCGATATCTAAATTAAAGGCCTTTAAATGCATTCTTTCACATCCAAGGACACTCACACGGTCATACCAGTCAAGATATATAAAAAATGCAGAAACATGACAACGCACAGCACCTAAATAATTCTGACAACGCTAAACTGCCTGGTAATTTTGGAAGTAGGACAACATGACACCACACATCGGGTGAAGAAAAATAAAAAGGAGTTAATAAGGATGACGAGGGCTCTCCCATGCCATCATTGCCATGCCCTTTTCCTATCTGATCAGGCATCCATGAAAAACTAAACTATGCTAAGAACAGGCAAATCACAAGCTCCTGTATGGCAAAGTCCAACAAATTCATCGCACATTTAACTTCACTGCTGTATAGTTGAGCCCCAACCTAAGTTAATCCCTTTTAAAGGAAACTTCCACTGTCAACTAGACGGGCTCTTCACCAGATGTAGATATCTAACCAACCATAAACAAATTTAACTCAAACACCATGCAAGGACAACCACATTTGGCACGATGTTGAAAGTTACTCCTAGATATCAAGTCACATTTCCTCTGCCTAGGGGTTTCTGGTGTGTGTTTCAATCAGAAAGGTTGCTTGACAATGGCGGAACAATAATTTCATAGACATTAAACCCAAGAAAGGGGTAGGTAATCATTCAATGAGCAGATAACTCATGACAGAACTCAAAATGTAGTTCCCCAGCTCCAGCTATGACAACAAAGAGCGAAGATAAAATCTAAAAAAACTCAGTGTATATTGCTTCAGAAACACTGACAATTGGGTTTCTGTCCATGTTATAATGGGACTAGTTCAAGTTGATAAAGAAAATTCCTTGATTTGTCATTTTCTTTCCTGTATAGATTTGATTCACAAAAATGAGATTTTCCTGACTTCCAATCTGTTACAAAGTTTATTCCTTTCTCACAGTCAAGATTCAAATTCATTTTATCTCAATTTCCTCACATTTGACAAATAGTTTTGGTTACAATTTGTTTGATTGCACTAATCCTTGCTGGGACATTTGTTGTACGTTGTACCCTCATACATTGGCTTATCTCTATGAACTTTGTAAAAGCTTTCCGTTACTTATTGGTTCAACTTAAGAGTCTCCATGTTTTCAGATAAGGACTTTGCAGCTTACAGTGTAATCTGACGTGGTTACAATTGAACACAAGAAAGCTGTTTCTATTGATCTTAAATCAAATCTATGCCTTACAAGAACTCGAAGTAGAAAAAAAGAACAAGAACTTCTATTTTTCTCGCAAACTCTTAATTTATGATCTCATCGCAAATGAGCAATACAACATAACAGATACCACGTCTCAAACTCATAACGATAATAACAGCTTAAATATGTACACTTTCTCGAATACTTTACATTACAACACCCCTAAAGCAATTAAACATCTTGATTGCAACCGCCATTGTCGCTACCAAGAATACCAACACCAACAAGAAAGGCCTTAATCTCTATTAATCCAACCACCCCCAAAACATATCATAGCATCCAATTATCTAGATAGGATCGACAACCATGATATTGCCTTATAATCGGGACCAAAAACTATTTCGAAGAAATATAATTAACAGCGTATTTCAACATCCTACAAAAACCCAAAACAAATATATTACAGTATTACAATACAAAAGTTCTCAATGACCAAATTCCACCATCCCCAATACAATTCACCAACAACAACAATCAGCCTAAGTCGCGAAATGATTTGGGGTCGGCTAACACGAATATACCCTGAACAATCAAATATCCTATTATTAATATTCATTACCCAACCTAAACATATCATTCCTTCAAATTACCACCAACAAAACCCGAAAACCTAAATGGTACAAACATTTACCATATACCAATCAATCACAACAAAACCATAACAAACAAATATTCAAACTATCACCAAACAATGAGATCTAAACATATACAAAGGTACATTTAAAAAATTAAACAAGAAAGCGAAAAAGTCGCAAAATGATTTGGGGTCGACTAACACGAATGGTGATACGAGAACCGTAAAACAATTACCTGTAGAGCAAAGATGCCTTCTTTCTCAACAGTTTTGACTTGGGAAACAATATTATCATCAAACCAAAGAACAGAAACAGGAACACGAGCACCCCATTTGTCCCAAACAGCAGACATCCCACATTTTATTGCAATTAACCCTGTTCTTTTCGAAGTCTTCTTCATTACGCCAGGTTTTGGTTCGATTATTCTGGGTTTTATCACCTCAGTTTCTGGGGTTAAGATCTCAGTGCTGAAGATTCTAAACTGGGTTGTTGTTGTTGTAACTGTTGTTTGTGGGATTAAGATTGTTCTTAGCCTTAGGCGTGATAATACGCCTCTACATGCGCCAGACATGGTGGAAGAAATGGAGGATGGCTTCTACGACACGACTCTAGGAGAGAGAAAATGATGAAGGTGAGAGCAGCCACCACTCGAGATGGAGAAAGGGGGGGAAGTGTGAAGTGAGGGTTTCTGGGATCACTTTTTGGTTTCTAGGGGTTTTTGAGGTTTATCGATCGATCGGATATTTGTTTGGGTGTGCTATTTGTCGCTCCACAAATACTTTCGTCGTTACGAAAAGTTGATTATTTTTCCTTTTATGCCCTTGAATCATTTGCTTAAAACAGTAGTGATACCGAACCGATCTTAAGGTTCTTTAACTATTTACGTTTTTATGGATTTAAGCAAAAGCAGCGTTTTAGGACTCGTTTGGTATGACAGTTGTTTTCTGATTTAAGAACCTAAAAATCATTTTTTCTTTTCTTCTGATTTTCAAAAACGATACCAAACTTGTAGAGTTGTATGATGAACATAAAGCTATATGGAGAAAATTGATCGGCTAACTCAACGAGTCAACCGTAAGTTAGTTTTACGTTTTATTAGATGAAAAGACCAAATTCCATTATCAGACTAAAGATTACATGTTCGAAAAAATTACGGTTAATATACATATAAGCTTACACAATCCAACGATCGTATAGGTAAAACTCGCATCATACATGTGTTGTACTAACCTAGGTAGGTCCTTAAGCATATGTATATATTACATCTAGAGCTGGCAACCTTGACCCGACCCGTGAGACCCGACCCGACTCACCCGAAAACCCGACCTGATTGGACCCGAAATTGTGATCACCCGAACCCGACTCGACCCGACCCGTTAACGACCCATGACCCGATACAACCTGATAATGTCCAACCCGACAATGACCCGACCCGACCCGTAGTGACCCGTTATCCGACAATGACCCGACCCGTTTGATGACCCGATAATAATTAAGCTTAATATTGATCCAAATTAGAACAATTTAGTATGCATATTGATGGTTTTAACGTACTAAATAAATAAAGTCCCCTAATTATGCCAAAAAAAGAAAAAATATAAACCAAAACTTGAAATGACGCGGATTAATAACCATCAGTAACTAAACCCGATTATGACCCGACCCGAAACCGACCCGACCCGACACAAAATTTTCCCGGCATGACCCAAACCGAAAGCGACCCGAGTCAAAACCGACCCGACCCGAAAGTTCATCTCGACCCGCCAAGACCCGAACCCGATATGACCCGACCCACCTCGATCCGACCCAAAACCGACCCGACCCGCCCGATTGCCAGCTCTAATTACATCTACGTCTGGTGTTGCTTCTTTTTCATCCATACTCCATTACTCCGTCTCTTATTAGTTACTAGCTCTATTAGTGCTCGCTTGGATAGCATAAAAATTATATTCCTATAGAAATAAAATTTTCCGGGAAATGGATTCATATAGTAATGAGCGTTTAGATACCATCTAGGTACTTATAATTTCTTGGAATTCATTTCTCATGTCTTGTTTGGTTACCCTACAACAATTCCTTTGTTCGTTATTAAAATGACTAATTTACCCTCTATTAATGTAACTAAATAAATATGAAATAAGCACTTAAAGGGTAAATTAGTAATTGTATACATTTTATACCCGAGGAATTGTGAATAACCATTGGGGGCTATGTAATATTAATTAATCTAATACTATATATTAAAACCTGAAACCAAGTCTTTCCTACGACGACACTTGGCATATATTAATTGGATAGAACATAAAAATAGCATTAAAATACAATTATCGGTTAGGATATGGTAATAAATTATCATACATTAATTGGATAGAACATAAAAATAGCATTAAATACAATTATCGGTTAGGATATGGTAATAAATTATCATACATTAATTGGATAGAACATAAAAATAGCATTAAATACAATTATCGGTTACGATATGGTAATAAATTATTATAGAGTAATACTACTCCTACCCAAAGAGATTTTCCTGTTTCTTTTTGCAGTTTTGAGATGCCATGTTGGGGACTGTTTGTAGACTAAATGAAAGACCCGTTTACCTTGAAATCAAGTAGAATTGGTTGACTGCAATGCAGAATGAAACACTTACTAATTTCTAAAGCAAGTGAACGATTCATTTGGTCTAAATATAGCCCTTAACATGACAATTCAAAACTGCAAAGAGAAACAGGAAAATCTCTTTGGGTAGGAGGGAGTATAGTATTATAGCTAATATATGGAAATTAATCGTTATGGTAATTTATTAGAGCAAAGATAAGGCAACATTTATAAAACGTGTATAAACAATATAAATAATTAAATATATATAACCCGGGCGTGGCACGGGCATGCAAACTAGTTATAGTAATAGCCAATTGAATAGCCCTCAATTAGAGCGTCCACGTCATATATGATGTCATCGATGACATTATTAGTGACGTCAGTATTGCTCCTAGCCTTAGCTGTTAAAAGAAAGCGTAAAATGTGCAAGTTTTGGGGGAAAAAAAATCAAAAATTAGGTAGTTGCATTATCTACTACCTAGTTTCAGTCAAAATCCTCTGACTAAAAAAAACTTGATTTCCTAATTTTGATCAACTCAAATCGATAAAATGTATTATAGTATTTCAAATTATCTTTACCTTACAAAATTAAAAATATAGTAAGAAATATTCGGTGATTTTTTCTGGTTAACACAACTAATTAATATTCTTGCCGATCCCAAATTAATCAAATCAAACTACAATCTAGGAAAAAAAATCTGTTATTGAATAAAATGGTTTGGGGGCTCATATCGTATCTCGACTCCCCACCAACTTCTTGTAAATTATTATTGATTTTTAGTGATAATATTATATATTATAAAAAGGTATTAAAAATATTTTCAAAGCTATATATGTTATACTCCTAATTTAAAAACGAATATCTTTCGATTAATGTTGAATAAAGATAAAAATGGGCTAGATGAAAAAAAGCCATTAACTGTGCCGAGTATATTGAAAAAAAAAAAAACAAATATGGCAGATTTTGAACGTATGTAATTAGGTCAACATAAACAGATTTTTTTTTTGTTTCGCAGAAATCAGGACATCCATAATAATAAAAGGAAATAATTTTAGAAAAAAAAAAAGTAAAAAAGCCTAACTATCTATACCCTAATCCTACGTTCAGATGAACATTTAGGAAACGATGGTTTGACCAAATCCGTTCATGCCATATGAAAATGTTTGACTAATAAATACGTTAATACATGGCCATGCATATTCAAAAGATTTTTTTTTTTGTAAAAGGTTAGTCTTTTATTCATCCACCAAGGGGTAAAGAAAAGACGAGATTTTACAAAGTATAACCACTAGGACAACATCTTCTAATGTGGTATATTCCGCGACGCCACTGGTAATTTCATACAGGCCTTTCTCACGTATTGTGGACTTTGTACTTCCATGAAGGCAGAATTACTAGCCCTCTTGAAAGGTCTCGAATTAGCAAGAAGCTTGGGTCTTTCGAAGTTGCTGGTCCAAATGGACAATTCGGTTTGTGTGGAGATGGTCAACCACAATACTCAACCTGCGGGAGCTCTCCGGACTATTGTGCTTCAATGCCGTAAGCTAATTCAAACTCAGGATTGGGAGGTTCGGGTCGAACATGTGTATCGTGAAGCTAATAATGCTGCAGATTGGCTTGCTAACCAAGGAGTGATTCAAAATCGCAAGCTTATCATCCTTCAATACCCTCCAGCGGATCTTCGCCGTATCCTTCGAGAGGATGCTCTCGGGGTCGCTTGGCCCCGGTTAGTTAGGAGTTAGTTTTAGTTTTTTGTTTTCTGGGCTTCGGCCCTCTTCTGTACCAAAAAAAAACATCTTCTAATTAGCATTAAGATGCTCAACTATTTCATCATGAAGAAAATTCTTAGTAGATGCTAACAGTCTAACACTTACTATAAATTTTATCTTATCCACTATCCACTGCACATCATGCTCCATATTCCCAAAAGTTCGAGAATTTCTTTCCGACCATATCATACACACAGTGGCAATCAAGCTAGCACAGAACCATTTGTGCTTCCAGTTTCTGCAATTCTTTTTCTGCACTCCCCAGAGCAGCTCACGTTTCAGACTCCAACCTTCTCTTCTCAAGCCAATCCATTTCAGAACAATTTGCCATATTGTCTTGGAGATTCTGCAGCTAAAAAAACAGATGATGGTGGGACTCAGCATCTTCTTTACAAAGGATGCACATGTTAACACTGGCAGACCTCTTTTCATCAAGTTGTCAACAGTTGCCAGGCATTTCTGAGCTGCCAGGTTACAAATAAAGCTGTGTCTAGGAAAATTTGTGGCATTCCAAATAATCCTATGACCTCTCATTTCCCTTCTCTGAGCAATGAAGAAATTATATGCAGCTTTCAAATCATATTTGCCATTCTTTGCCCAAGATAGAACCAACTGGTCTGCATCAGCAGCATTTCCTTTAGCATTTAGAATCTCCTCCCTAATATAAGTAATGCCTTTCCAGCTTTCAGGATCATCTCCACGCCTGCTGACCAACCAAATGTTGTCCTTGTTTAATTTGTAAGCCATAATCCATCTCAGCCACAGTCCAGAATGGCCTGTGACTATCTTCCAAATCCACTAAGACACCAGAGCTTTATTCCAAGCAAGAAATTTCTTTATACCAAACCCCCCTCAGATTTAGGAGTGCAGGAGCTAGCTCACCTTTTGAAAAGGAGTTTTCTCTTGCCTTCTCCAACATTCCACAGATAATCCTTACAACTCTTATTAATTTGCAAAATGATATGTTTAGGGAGTAGGAAACTAGCTCCCCAAAAATTCTCAATTCCAAAAATAATAGAGTTGATCAACTCATCTTTTCCAGCATAGGAGAGTAGTTGAGATGTCCAATGCTGAATCCCATTTCTGATCTTGCTGACCAATCTTATATACATGTCTGAAATAAGTCTGCCTGAGTTCAAAGGCACTCCAAGATACTTGAAAGGAAAACTACCTTCTGCAAAACCAGTATTATGAAGAATGATCTTTTTAACCTCCTGCTTAACACCTCCAAAATAGATTTCTGTCTTCATTGGATTTGCAACTAGACCAGAAATTTTTGCAAAGGTATCAAGACACCTTGTGGCTGCCTCAATAGAAGGAGCATCTCCTCTTGTAAACAACATTAAGTCATCTGCATATATCATGTGAGTTAACTTAATTCTTGAACATTTTGGGTGGAAGGAGAAGAGCCTCTGATTGTGAATTCCCTCATATATCTTGAAAAAATCTCCATGCTTAAGACAAAAAGGTATGGAGACAATGAGTCTCCTTGCCTAATGGCACATTTTCCTCTAAAGAAACCATGAGTTGCCCCATTTATCTTCAGAGTAAACCAGGTTGTAGAGACACACCGCATAATACACTTAATGAACAAAGGGGGGGAAATTCAAAGCTTTTAGCATATATATAGCTTCCAAAAATCTCCAATTAACAGAGTCAAAAGCTTTTTTGACATCCACTTTCATAAGACATCTGGGGGATATATTTTTCCTGCTGTACCCCTTAATGAGAGCTTGAGACACCAGGATATTATCAAAAATGCATCTGCTTTTGACAAAAGCAATTTGCTCATCTCCAATCAAATCAGGTAGCACATTTTGAATTCTTTTGGCAAGAATTTTGCTGATGAGCTTATAGATAGTAGTGCAGCATGCTATTGGCCTAAAATCCATGACAGTATTGGCATTTAGCTTCTTTGGGATAAGAGCAATGACTGTGGTGTTAGCTTGCTTCTCCATTTTCCCAGTGTTGACGAAATGCTGGACAGCTTTTATTATGTCATTACTAATAAGATCCCAAGAATGATGAAAGAAACCAGCTGAGAAACCATCATGCCCAGGGCTCTTATTTGGATGAATACTTTTGAGAGCTTCTTTTATTTCTTGGTTAGGAATAGGTTTTATCAGATCAGCAGCCCAGCCATCTGAGACAGTAGACCCTTTACCAATAAAATCAGCATCCAACTGAGTTACTACATTGTCTGTGCCCAACAAACTTTTATAGTAATCGGTAAAAGCCTCAGCAATTCCCATTTGATCTTCATAGAGTTTCCCATCCATCCCAGTAACTTTCCCAATCAGATTTTGGCTTTTCCTAGCTGCAATCTTGGAATAAAAATAATTGGAACTGCAGTCAGTTTGCTTTAGGTCATGAATCTTTGCCCTGTGATGCAGTATGCTCAATTCACCCTCTGTTTCTTTTCATTTTCCATTAATATTGCATCCTGAGGAGAATTCTGCAATTGCATCTGACAAGTCTCAAGCTCCTCTCTGCTTTTCCTCACTCAATCTGGAAGATTAGAGTAGAAATCTTTATTTAACTTTGCTAGAACTTTCCTGGCCTCTTAGTTTCTGAAAATTTATGTGCATTGGTGAACCATGGGCAGGAGTCCTCCAAGCTTCAGCCACCAACTCATCATAGTTAGGGTGGTCTTTCCAGCAATTCAGAAACTTCGAAGTTTTAGGAACACACTCAAACACTCCAATTGTCACAACAATGGGGGAGTGGTCAGAGATGCCTGGAACTAAGAAATCAGCAGATGCAGCTAGATAAGAAGCTAGCCAAATGGGAATTTACTAGGGCTCTATCCAGTTTTTCCCACATTCTATCATCCCCAGCCTGTTTATTTATCCAGGTGTAATCACACCCATATCCATTAAGGTCATCTAGCTCACAATCCATTAAACATTGGTTAAACTCTCACATATCCAACAGATTGGGAGGAGATTTGCCAATTCTCTCTGATTCTGTTCTGACTATGTTGAAGTCACCAATCACAATCCAGGGATCACTGGATTTAAAACCACAAAGGTCAGCCCATAAACACCTCCTCTGCTTTGCATCATTGCTAGCATAAACAAAGGTGACATTTGCAGCCTGATGAGATAACAGATGCTCAACTCTCCCATGAATAAACTAATCTGATTCCTGAATTTTCTCAAATTTGATAATCTGAGGGTTCCAAAAAAGCCAGATCCTACCACTATTATCAGCAATATAGTTATTTTCATAGGCATACTGTTTGAAAAGCCCCTTGGTTAACTTCTCAGATTTTCCTACCTTTATTTTTGTCTCCAAAACTCCTAAAATATCAATTCTATTACACCAGAGGAAGTGCCTAACTTCCTGCTGTTTGAGGGCCATATTAAGCCCTCTAACATTCCAAGTTGAGATTCTCATTTGCTTTGAATGTCTAGGGGGACATTCTCCACTATCACAGACTCCTATGAAGTATTCATATCAGTAGCTCCTTTACTTATTTCAGCAAGTCCTTTTCCCAACTCAAGTGAAGGAAAACCTGCACTTAGATGGGCACATCTGTTACTGATAACAGTCTTTGGACTAATATTTTCTTGATGCTTTCTTGATTTTCTCACCACTGTCTTGAATCCCATATCATCCACCATTTTTGCTGCAGGTGGAGGAGTATCATTTCCTTTCTCTTCAAAAACTGCTTCAATCACCTGTTGCACCTGTTGAGTTCCTGTTTCAGCAGTATCAACCTGCTCAGCAGGTTTCTCAGGCACAGGTTTTGGTTTGTAAGCTTGCTTAGGAGGAGCTGGTTGTTTTGGTTTCTGATGCCAGCACTTGGAAATATCATGCCCCATCTTTTTGCAGCCCTTACAGAAGTAAGGCACCCATTCATAGTCAATCTTCTGATCAATTTTCCCATTATAAGGAGTATTAATCTGTTTACCTTATAAAAGCCACTAATTCCCCCTACTGTACAACAGCTACAGTTGACTTACTAAAACGACGCCCTCTCCTTCTCTAAACGCGCGCTTTCCCCACAAAACGCAGACATTTTCTACGCAAAACGCAGCGGCCTCCACTGTTCTTCGTGAACAGTCTTCCATCCAACGGCTTGCCCATGCCCGGGCGCTCTTGGATCATCCTCGCCATCCCTTACTTTCCTTAAATAGGTAATCTTATCCTTCTCTTATCCTCATTCCTTGCTGCCTCTTCTTTGCTCATGCTCTCTTTCTCTCTCCTGCATACGGATCTGGTGGAAAGTGCAGGTAAGCTGCTTCAGCTACTATTTTTGTAATTAGCCGTTGCTGTCTTTAGGATCGTTAGGGTCGTGAGCTTGTTGTTCAACAGCTCCAGGCCTTGGGGATCTTGGGTTGGTTATAAATTTTTCTTTTGGGGGGTAATTGTTTCAATTTCTGATTGTTTGAGTTGATGGTTAAGTTTTTGGGTTCAATCTTACTGCTGATTTGGTTTGTTCTTCATTATAATTAGTTCCAAATTTTAAACCTAATTCTAATGGTTTTTTTTCCCCTGATTTTTGTTAGTTTCTTATAATCTCATATTTCTGATTTTGTTAAACCTAATCTCAATTTTGTGATTTCTGATTTTTCTGCTTCTTTGGATTTCGGTTTTCAATTTCGACTTCATTTCTATGGTTTCAAAGGTCGATGACTTATCTTAAATTCTGATATCAGCTTTTTACTGGGCATGACCCCTGATGCTTCTAATTCTTTTAATTTAATTCGTTGTTTACCTCTAATTCGTTGTTTACCTCTAATTGGAGCGTCTTTTTGTTGTGGGTTTTTTGTTGATTGATATGATTTTGGGTGTCTGGTTTCGTGGGTGTTGTTAAGGTCATAATTTGTTGGATTTGGGGATTTCTAGCTCTCTCCAAATAATGCCTCAAATTTGTGTGGGTTCAGGCTCGTTCAGCTCTTGTCTGAATTTCTTGCTCGCTAATTAGAGTATTGTGGTGTAATGTCGCGGTTGCTAATGATGAAGTGATTCTGTCATGGTATTTGCAGTTATTAGGTGAGGTGCAATCATATATTCCTGTGGAAAGGTTTGTAGATCAAAGCCTTCTTTCCGTTGACGGTTTCACTCTACGATCTTTTTACGAGGTTTGTAGTTTTTTACTTGTGCCAAGGTCGTCTTCGTAGTTGTCTATCGTATGGTGGTTTGAATAAGTTTGGTGGTGTTGTGAATGTGGTGTAGTCTGTGCCATGAATGCTTGGTTGCCGTCTCGAGTGGGCCAAACACTTAGATGATTTCCCTGGTCTCGTCCTCAATACATGCAGTCTGCAGTTTTAACTACATCTGTCAATAGTTCTTGATAAGCTCAGGACCAGGCTGGGCTATTATATGGTGTCTGCCTTGGAATTGTTCAATGTCCTGAGTGCTTATGGGTCTATCTTTCACATTTTATATGTATTGTCTTGTCTTTGGGCCTAAGTAATGTGTAGTGATGGGCTAATGTTCTTCCACTTCTTCTATTTTTGTTGGTGTTGCAGGTGCTCTGCCTTGGCTTCGCTGTTTAGGTTTGTCATGCTTGGCTGGTAGCTTTGTTAAATGTTTTTTCGATCCTGAACGTTGAGATATGTGCGCCTTTGGAATGTGTGTTTCGCTTTGGTATGAATGTTTGCCATGTTCTCTTGTATTCCTTTGCTTGGGTGCTGTGTGTCTGAACAACTGTTTTAGTTTAGATTTTTCCCAAAGGGTCGACCATTTAATGCGGTTTACGCTTTGGG
Organism: Spergularia bocconei; assembly: GCA_963457585.1. NCBI lineage: Eukaryota > Viridiplantae > Streptophyta > Magnoliopsida > Caryophyllales > Caryophyllaceae > Spergularia > Spergularia bocconei. Next base: position 2,319,148 of record OY734947.1, read on the forward strand.
GATGTCTGTGTTGGGCGGCAGGCAAATCAGATCCTTGTCACTTGGCTCCAAAATTTTGTGTTGCCTTGAAAATGCTTCGGGTTTGACCTTGCTGTTTTACTTGTTTAAATTTGCAATTTCTTTTGGCCTGTATTCGTTGTTTAAATATACAATTTGATTTTGGGGGTGTTCGAGTCTAACATGGTGCTGTAAAGGACTGTGTTATGCTTCTTGCGGGTAGAAGGTTGATCGATTTTGTAACAGCGAACTAAAACTTCTTTTGGACAAACTTTGGAGTGTTTGATGGAAATTGAAGTTACTTACGGGCGGTCTTAATCATATGGCCCTTGATTTATTTGTGTTAAAACGCTTAGGACTTTGAACTTGCTGTTTTGGTTGTTTAAATCTGCAATTTGTTATTGGAAATGTTCAATCTAACATGGTGCTGTAAAGGATTGGGTTATACTTTTTGCGGGTACAAAATTGATCGGATTTGTGACGGCAAAATAAAGCCTGTTTTGCACAGACTTTGAGGTGTTAAATAGCAATTGAAATTACTTACGGACGGTCTCAATCATATGGCCCCTGATTTATTGGTGCCAAATTGAATTCTGGATTTTAAGACTTAATTATATTTGTGCAAAATTGATTTCCAGAGTTTTGAACTTGATTTAGATTTTTGTGGTCGGAGTACAGATGGTTTGGCCTTTGTTCTTGCTGTTTGGGTGGTTTTGTTTTGTCCGGATTAATAAAAAACTCAGGACTGACTCATGGTGTAAAGGATTGTGTTATACTTACTGCGGAATGGGATTTGTTTTGGGTTATAGCAATGGTGGAGATCTTTTCATGGGCAAGTTTTGGAATGTTTGGTGGATACCGAAATGATATTGGGGTGATAACTATCACAGGGAACTTGGTTTAGTCGACCTTTGAAGTGCATTGCCTTTGATATGGGTTTTTTCCTTTTTAACACTAAGTTATTAAGACTGTTGGCTGCCCACAAATTTGAAGATCCTTATTGCGGGGAAATCATGAAAAATCTACCCTGAAATTTGGTGTTCTTCAAATTCAGTGCTGGTTAATTTATTGCCTTAGTGTGAGTCAGATTTGCTGTACCATGGTCCAGCTTCAAGGGGTTTGGTCCAGTCTCCTCCTGGGGGGCACTGGGTGTAGATGTCTGAACATTTACTTCCAATTTGTTCTGGGGTAGGTGTTTCTTTGTGGCACATGCCAGGCTTACCCTGTGGTTGTTGCTTGTCGTTGTTTGTTAAAAAAAAAAGGTTGCAGTATGTAAATGGCGGGTTATCAAGGGCGCTGCACTAATACGGGTGGGCTTCGGCCTCAAGTGTTGCCTGGGGGTACATACACTGGCCTTTCGTGCAGTCCCCTTGGTGGCTCGCCCTTTACATTCTGATAAGCCTCTTCTTTTAACTGGGATGGGGTTGTCATGTGGGGTGGAATTAGTTTGTGGTCTGTGAGTGTGTCTCCTGGTTGGGTGTTTCAGCCTTTCAACAATGGCTCTGCCGTGTGCTCTGGGGTGTACTTCTACGCTCTTTTAGGGTGGGTGTTCTGTAGTTCGTGCTCAGAGTGATTGGAATCCATGGTTTTTCCCTTATTGTTACTTGTTAAAAAAAAGGTTGCAGTAAGTAAATGGCGGGCCATCAGGGGTCCTGCACTAATATGGGTGGAGTTCGCCCCCCAGTGTTGCACTAGGGTTCACCGGTTTTTCGTGCAGTGCCCTTGATAGCTCGTCCTTTACATGTTGATGAGCTTCTTTTTTTAACTGATATAGTCCAGTGGCTGGTGCTTTGTTTGTGATGCATTTTAGCCTCCCTTAAAGCTACTTGATGGTTCCGGCTATTAAGTGGGTCGGACTTCTCTTCGTTTGTGTGTCTAATCATTCTGATTTTTTTTCTTATGAGTGTCTAATACTTTGCTTCTTCCGTCTACTGTCTGTTATGGCGCATGCCTTGCACACTGAGCATTGAGTTGGTGGCCGGGTGTGGATCTCACGTCAGCTTCTACAACTTCAGTGCATTGCCCAACCTGTTGGTGATTCTCAGTATGGGTACGGTTTCCATTGTTGAGCTATGTTCTTTGTAAACAAATACTACGGTTTTCAAGATTTTGGATTGGGTTTTTACGCAATACACAACTGTCTGTATCAAAACTTCCAGGGTGTTGTGTAGTTGCCTTACTAAACGGACACGGTTAAGGGTCGCAAGTGGATACCTGTAATCAAGCTGCAGATTTATCAATGCTTGTATATTGCTTTCCGGTTCACAGTACAGACGGTTCGCCCTTCTAAACCTGAGTGTTTCCTGGCATTTGAATTTGAAATTTCGTTGTTAGGGTTACCTCTTTAATAACGTACTATGTTTGGTTTAATTAATTTTTGAAATAGTAGGGCGCATTCTGGAGGATAATGCTTCTGGGATCTACGGTTCGTACATGGGTTACCAAGTTCCTGCTGAGATTACATATACTTTGCCATTGTGAGTCGATTCATATCTTTTGTAGACAATTGCTGGAAGCTAATCATTTAACTGATATGGTTGGAAGATTTGTTAACTCCTCAAATTGTTACGGATTTAAGCACAACGTAGGCTTATAATGTAATTGTCTTGTTCTTTGCAAATTAAATATGCACAAACAGTCATACTGTCCATTTGTGGATTTAAGAGTCAGGAATTCCAAACTTCGGGTGAAACTCTTGTCTGCCATTCCACAGTGCTTAGGTTACGCTGAAGTCTTTCGCTGTGTTGTGTTTGTTTTTGTCACATCTAAAAATGCTTGGGTCCATCCTCAGAAATAATGCTCTGAACTCTAAATTCCCTCCGTGCGTACCAGAATTGTGTGGATTTCCATGTATTTACCGCCCAGAAAAAACAGGAATCTCAAATTCAGCGTAATGTGATTGTTAGCTTCTTCAGTTCATCATATGGCCATGAGTTCCACTGTGAACCGTGCTTTTATGACACAGAATTCTATGGCCTGCAAAATGATATTGCAGAAATAAACGTGGCTTCAAACTGTTGTTATTATGCCAGGAATTCTAAGTTCAATGTTATCCTTTGTCTTGCAATCAACTTTGCTTTTTGGTTGTTTGGTGTTTTGAAACCTTAGTTATTAGAATCTTTTTGAGCTGAATCTGTTCTGCTTGGGGGCGGGTGGCTTTTCCTGTGATGGTTGTAATCCACATGCTATTTAGAACTTGCTTTTACCCCCTTGTATTTGTTATGGGTGGTTTAGTCTTTCCCCTCACTCCTAACGTTCTGCAGTTTGACTCGGTGCATTGCAGGGATACCGTGCTTTTGGACCAAGGGAATTTAGGTGGTTTCAACTAAGGTAATTGCTTGTTTCGTTCTGCTTTTACCTTTTTGAATTCCAACACAAACCATGTCTATCCTGTTCTGTTTAACAACGTGCTTACATGCCTGTTTCGAGTGGTTGTTGCTTGGTCTGCCTAGAGGTCTTTAGGTGTTCCCCTTCGTTAATGATACTTCTGGGGATTAGGGGTGCTTAGTAGTTGTCGGTTTGTTTTGGATGACTGACGTTAGCATCGCTTCAAATGAGTGCTTTTACCATGGCATATACCTAAATGTCGCCTTGTTCAATCAATGCTGCTTTGTTTGTTGTGGCTTCACTTGTCTCAAGTCAATTTGGCTCTACGCCTCTAAACCCCGTATACGCTGGCTGTAGACCGAGCTGGTGTTTGGCTGCGCTTCTCTACCTAAAAAATGGGTGGATTTCACCGCTCCTGGTAAATGTGAGGGCGCTTCACCATGAATGCGCCGTTTTAATTTGACAACAAACGTAAGGCCCCATACAGATGGTTTGGTAATACAGATTGCGAGAGTTGCCCTTTATTACAGACCATTGCATATGTTCGTAAGACATAGACACAGTTTCGTGGGCGTTTGTGTTTGGCCCGTGGCTGTCTGTTTGATCATATGTAATGTACCAGGCTGATTACCAAGGTGCACGATCTGCTGGATCAGTACACTCCGCCGGCTGGTTGAGGGGGGTGAGGGTGTCGGGAAGGGCCTGTCATATGGTTGTCTAAACAATTGTTTGTTGAACAATTGTTTGTTGTAACCGGTGGAGTTAGGACTGCCCTTGGTGACATGGCCCACATGGATGCAGAGAGGGGCCTCGGAGCTCTAGGGAAAGGTTTTATGTTTTAGGAGAAACTTTGTTGGCGTGCCAAAATTTAGGGGGGGGGGGGGAGTGCCTAGGTTTTAACTGGTTGAGTTGGGTGTTGCATGTTGGGTCAAATGCTCTCATTTGTGTGTGCCTAAATAGTAGTAGCGGTGATTGGTGATTTAATGGTCTTATACTTTGGGGTTTACAGGTTATGGAGTGCATGCGAAAGCTGTTCAGGATTTCATATCAGCATTTGCTAGGGGAAATCACCCAGTCGTTAGGATGGGTCTCCCCCATATACAGTAGACCAAACCCTCTAGGAAATGTTGCTTCCGTTGTGGTTCATCCAAAAGATGAGGGCCCCATGGCATACTATTTTGAGGGGGAATCAACTCACACTTTGGCCACCCCTGAGGATCTAGCAGCAGAGAAAGCTGTGCTCTTTTTAGTGGAGAATAGAAGAGTCTTGATCATAGATTATAACTTGAAAAATATGGGTAAGAATCAGGCGTGCCTAGGTTTCTACAAGGCCAAGAAAGAGAAACTGAGTATGCCTCCTAGGAAAAGAAAACGGGCTGTTGTTGGGGATTACAATGGAGTTGCAACAATTGACTTTTATGCTGTCTTGGAAGAAGTGCTTAGAGAATACCACGTTCCAGTTACTAACATGGAGTACGTGGAACTTTCTGTGGCTCGCAAAAGGTGTTTTTTTGCAATACAGCATGCAGGAATGAAAAGGGAGTGGGTTATGGGCAATTCCTCTAGCACAGAAGCCTTGGCACGACAGAACCTTGCAAGGAAGGCTCTAAAGTACTTGCAGCCTTTATTTGGTTTTGACATTGAGGATTTGAGCTACCAAAAAATGCGGATGGCTGGGCTGCAATGTTCGCTAGAGCGAGAAAGTTACCTAGCTCTCAAGGAAAGGGCTACTGGGATCAAAGAGGGGGATGGTACAGCCACCCTTGCTTTAGGTGGTGAGTGCAGGACACCTGCCCACGAGGAAGCTATGATTAGGGTCCCACGATCCCCACCGCCTGCTCCAAAGAAAAAGAAAACGATCATGCTATGCGAGGCGGAGAACTCTACAGGATTGAACAATGTGCCCTGCCTTTATAATCTAACTGATGACCTGAGCACCATTTTCACAATAACGGGGCGTATGTGATCCCGTTCTAAATTGGCCGTGCTTAGGTCAGCTATTTTGAAGGCTGGTGTGTTGCCTTTAGAGTTTGTCTAGGTTGGTGGTTTAGCCTTCTATGGAATGAACCACTTTATGTTTCCCTGTTTTAATAGTGTGGCTATAGCTCCAACTTCAGGTGCCTTTCAAGGCCCTCTTTTGTGTACGTAATATGTAAGTGCTCTACGCACGTAAGTACCCTTGTGGCTGTTAGACAATGTTTTGTACCAGTTTGTATTGTACTGTCAAACAAAATCGACTGATTGCCTTGTGCATTATTACTTGTTGTTGCAAATGTTTTCTTTGACTGGATTTACCGTGCCCTATGGTCGGATTTTGTCTATAGCTTCTCCAAAGTACCTCTGCTATGTGTGCTGGTGTAATTCGTATGTTCTTGGTTAAACTGCAACCGAAATTCCCACATTCTTTCTCTAAAATCTAATAAAAACACGTGTAGCTTGTACCTTTGCCAACCCATGCATGGCTACTGCGTGGGTGTAAACAGGTTTAAGTCTATGAACACCTATCCACGGCGCTGTTTCAACAATAAAAGCCAAAAAAAGGGCGGTTCATGCATGATTTTCTGCTTGTTGATGACAGTCAAGTGTTTTTCAAGGCCACACTGATGCACACATTAGAATGTGCATGTGATGGCCTATATTTGTAGGCGATGGTTAATACACCCCTCTGCTCTCCCACTAATAACGCTATCCATGTGTGTTTTGGTTTGCAGATATGGTGGCCAGCTGCGGAGGATCCGAACCAAACAAAGATTAGCCCATCAGACGAGCCAAAGATCAATGGAATTAGGTGCGAGAAATTCAGCTATGGGTATGTCCTTTAACCATATTTAAGGAATAGTATGCTTCGAAGTACTTGTTGCTGGTTGACATGCATTATTAATTCTTTTCACTTTACCCTCAAAATGTGTTGTCCTTTGTTATCGGTGTAGCATAAATTGTGTTAGAAAAGATCAGAAATAGTTCAAATGAAACTGAAATAAGGCTGCACAGTCGGCGTAAATAACGTTGAATTAAATTTCTAGGGGGGTGCAAGGGTAAAAACACCCAACTAATTAGTTCATCTTTAAATGCATCAAGAAATATGCGAATCGTCCACGTCAAATCGACTAAAGCGGCCTGCTGCCGTGGATCTCAATAGGGAGACGGGACAGCCCCTGCGCACAGGGCGACGAGGCTCGACTTATAGGTCAAGTCGGGTGGCTGACCCTGACCTTGCACCAGGGGGAATAAATGCTACACAAGAACCTGGCCCTGGCTCGGATAATCTTGTGGCAATAGTTAGGCGACAACAACAACCCCCAAGTAGACGCAGAGTGGCTGTTGGTGGGGGGGCCAGCACAGCGCCTGCTGAAGGGGTGTCGTTGCATCATGGGCCACCTGAAAATGGTACCCAACCTGCTGCACAACAACGAAGGCGCAGGTCAAAGCGTAGCGTGGTTACGCAAGGACCACCAGGTGAGCTTCACCAATTGATGCTCCTTTATTTGATACACACCTCCCACCAAAATATGAGAACTCAACGAATTTGGACAAGCCATGCTTTTGGAAGAAAACTTTGGAGAGAGTTACACAAAACGCACTCAAAACTTGAAGAGCGATTTACAAAATACTTTGTTTGCCAACGAATTTCGACATGATATGCTTTAGGAAAAAAACTTTGGACAAAGGTTTACAAAGAACCCAATTGAGGCTTGAGGAGCAGTTTACAAAACACCTGGTTTGCCAATATGTAGGTGTTCCTGCGGCCATAGGTGGTCGGCCTGTGCCTACTGAAGCATTAACTTTATCACCGCCTAAGTTGTGTCATGATTGTGGCGCCTTAAAATTTATGTATGAGTCGAAAGGGTTCTGCTGCTCTAACGGGGAGGTTAAATTAGCAACGAATGAATACCCTCCTCAATTGATAAATTTGCTCACAAGCACGGATGACGATGCAGAGCATTTTCGGGCATACGCGCGTTTCTACAATAATATGTTCGCTTTCAGCTCCCTTGGTGGGGCTTACGAGGTGGTTAATGATAGAGGGCTCTATCTTTTCAAGCTACATGGGCAGATGTATCACTACGTGCCTGACCTCCTACCTGGGAACAAGCGGCCAAGGTACCTACAGATGCATTTTTACGATGCACAGAACGAGAGGCAAAATCGTGCGGGGTGTTATGAAGAGCTGAGGCCAGCTGTTATAGACACGCTCATGAGCATCATGGAAGACAATCCATACGCGTGCTTCTTTAAATCGTTGAGGGAGCTAGACGTGACAGACACCAGCCGCATTATTTTGAATCACACCACCGCTCTCGACCAAAGAGTTTACAATGCTCCTACTGCCGACGAAGTTGCGGCTGTCTGGCTGGATTCGACTTCCTCGCAAGAGTCAAGCGGCCCACATATTATGGTACACGGTAGGTCCAGTCAATCTCATAGGATAATGCACTATTATGGTTGCTATGACCCTCTACAATACCCTCTGCTTTTCCCAAAAGGAGATTGTGGCTGGCATCAAGGGTTAAAGAGAATACCTAAAAATGGCCCTCCTGGGACGGTCAACACTTCCGAGCAAGTGCCTGCGTCTATGTTCCAGCAAACTGAGGACCTCCTAGCACAGGAAGAGCGAGGTAATGCTTTTAATCACAGTTATTTTACGCCCCAAATTAAGAGCTTCTGAATTTGCTAAAATTCTGAGCCCCTTTGGGGTCTGCATCAATTTCAGTGGCTAATCCAAGGCCTGGGACAAGGGGCAAACAAATCACTTGCAAGGAATACTACGCCTACAAGCTCCAAATACGACCGGGCAATTATTTGTTGATGGCTGGTCGGTTGTTGCAGCAATACATTGTCGACATGTATGTGAAGCTTGAGAATACTCGCCTAGACTTCTTCCGGAGATATCAGGACGTGATAAGGGCCGATTTGTATCAGGAAGTGGTGGACACAGTGAACCAAGGAGAAAATAATGCTGCAAAGATCGGTCAAAGGGTCATACTACCAGCTTCTTTTATAGGCGGACCACGGGACATGAAACGTCGTTACTTGAATTCTATGGCCCTTGTACAAAAGTACGGGAAACCTGATTTGTTTGTCACAATGACATGCAATAAAAAATGGCCAGAAATAAAGGAACAACTCGGTCCTAATGAAAAGGCTCATGACCGGCCAGATTTGGTGGCCAGGGTTTTCCATGCAAAACTGGTTGCTTTGAAAAAACAAATTATGGAGAAGAAAGTGTTCGGGAAAGTGGCTGCCCTCATATATGTCGTGGAATTCCAAAAACGTGGCCTGCCTCACGCCCATTTTCTGATTATACTAAAACCTGGACATAAAATAACCGACGCCGAAAATTTTAACAAATATGTCTGCGCAGAAATTCCAAGTGTTGAAAACCCTCATTTGCGGAGAATAGTCTTGAAACAAATGATGCACGGCCCATGTGGATTGGATAACCCGACAAACCCTTGTATGAGGCGGGTAGGTGGGGTTAATAAGTGCAAATCATCTTATCCAAAAAGCTACAATCAATTTACGACCACCGGGAAAGATTGTTATCCTTTGTATAGAAGGAGAGAGACAGGCGAGACAGTGCGAGTTAGGGGCAAAGATTTGGACAACAGGTGGGTCATACCCTATAATCCATATCTTCTAGCCATGTTCGATTGCCACATTAATGTTGAGATATGTTCAAGCATTAAGGCCGTGAAGTACCTCTACAAATATGTGTACAAGGGCCATGATCGCGTGTCATTCTCTGTCGTTGAAGGGGAGGATGATAAACCCATTGACGAGATAGAGAGGTACCAGGCAGGCCGCTGGGTGTCCCCTCCAGAAGCCGCATGGAGGATCTTTGGATTTCCGTTATTCGAGATTTATCCACCAGTTGTGCCGTTGCCAGTACACACACATAATGGTCAATTTGTTCGGTTCAATGAGGAAGAGAACCTGGAATGTGTGCTTGCCAACGAAAACAACTCAAAGACATTGCTGACAGAGTTTTTCGCCAAGAACACTGAAGATCCCAGCAGTCGGAGGTACTTATACTCTGAGTTCCCTGAGCACTTCACGTGGCATCAACCAAGCCGATCATGGAGGGTAAGGAAACGTGGCATCATCATAGGAAGAATGGCTTCAGTTAGCCCAGGAGACGGGGAGCGTTATTACTTGCGGTTGCTACTTGCCAATGTACGTGGCCCACAATCTTTTGGTGATCTGCGGATGGTTGAGGGACATGAATGTGCAACATTCCAAGAATCAGCCCTCAAACGCGGATTACTTGAATCTGATGAATCGGTAGAAAATTGTATGGATGAGGCACTACATGTGCAAATGCCACATGCCTTGCGACGGTTGTTTGCGACCATTCTCATCTTCTGCCAGCCTTCAGACCCTAAAAGCTTGTGGGAAAAATATTACGATGGGCTCTCTGAAGATTATAAGAGACAATATCCACGCAGTGAGAGCAAAGTGCTTCAACTCACTTCACAGAAAGTGGAAGAGTATTTGGAAGGGATGGGTAAGACTTTTAATGACTTTGGACTCGATCATTTGCACAATTTACAAGACCATGCCATAAGGCAGAGTCGCGATATAATGGATGCATTAGATGCCCCAATCCCGGAAGAGTGTCGCCGTGCAAGACAACAGCTCAACCCTGAACAGAAACTGGCTTACAAAGCAATTGTCCAACGTGTGAAAAGTGGTAAACCAGGTGCTTTTTTCATAGACGGTCCAGGGGGCACCGGCAAGACATTCTTGTACTGTGCATTGTATGCAAAGCTGCGATCCATGGGCAAAATATGCCTGCCAACAGCATCATCGGGCATTGCTGCTTCAAACATACCAACGGGCCGTACTGCACATTCTCGGTTCAAAATACCCACCGATGAACAAGGGTCCCTGTCATGTGGCGTTAAAAAACAAAGTGGCTTGGCGACGCTGCTGATGGAGGCTTCTTTAATCATATGGGACGAGGCTTCAATGGCAAGAAAAGATAATATAGAGGCTGTTGATATGCTATTACGTGACCTGTGCCTACCTGATGTGGCTTTTGGAGGGAAGGTAGTAGTTTTTGGTGGCGATTTTAGGCAAGTCTTGCCGGTATTACCAAAACGAACACAACATGAAGCAGTTGAGGCAAGCCTTGTTAGCTCATATATTTGGCCAGAATTAGAGAAATACAGGCTTACCGAAAATGTCCGGGCTCGAGAGGACCCTGCTTTTTCAGAATTTTTACTGAGCCTAGGAGATGGCTCTCTACAAACAAAAGGCACAGGGCCAGTTAAGTTGCCAACAGGGTTAATGCTGCAATGCCCAGAGGGACAAAATGTCCTTGACGCTCTTTCCGACTACTTATTCCCAGAAATTAGTGACCGCCCGATCTTGCCACAAATTTTCACACAAAGGGCTATATTAGCGCCAAGAAATGATGATGTAGATGCAATCAACAGTCTACTGATCAACAAATTCCCAGGTCCTGCTCGCATATACAAAGGTTTCGACAGTGTGGTGGACGATAATTGTACCTTGTATCCAGCCGAATTCCTTAACACATTGTGTCCAGGAGGGATGAGCCCACACGAGCTTGTGCTGAAAGAAAACTGCCCTGTCATTTTGTTACGCAACTTGGACCCAGCAGCAGGCCTTTGTAATGGGACTAGGCTAATATGCAAGAGGTTCTCCAGGAACATGATCGAGTGTGAGATATCAGCCGGCCATTATAAAGGAGAGCACGTCTTCTTGCCAAGGATCATACTACAACCATCAGCATCGTCTAAATACCCATTCCAGTTCCAAAGGAGGCAATTTCCAATTAAACTAAGTTTCGCCATGACCATTAACAAGGCACAAGGACAGACTTTGCAACGTGTGGGAATCTATTTACCACGACCTTGCTTTTCGCATGGGCAGTTGTACGTAGCCCTATCACGTGCTAAAACAGCACAACAGTTAAAGATAATCATTGGGGAGACCGCGGAAGAGTCTTTGGCTACAGATTCAGTACAGAACGTCGTTGCTTTTGAGGTTCTAAGAAGGGCAGGAATTATACAGGAGTAGGGACTTTGGTGAGTCATCGGCACAAACTTCGCCTATGAAAAACAATCAGTGGTTGGTGTGTATTTGTGCTCCTTAGGCATTCTTGTTTTACATTCTTAGGTTGATGACATGAAACAAACTTAGAAACCCTGTTAATCTAGATTACATTTCAGTTTTTCTACAGAAAATGCTAATGATTTGCTAAGAATATGCGAATAACCCCTGGCTTCAATTCCTAGGAAATCAAAATTGCATAGCCTACTTGTGTTATAAAGTAGTGGCATGTTATTGTTGTCAGATGCTGTAAGCTTCGCCTTTCTGCGTTACACCATCTATAAAGCTGAAAGGTGGTTTTTGTAATCGTGTTGTGAACTAACTGTCCGAGTTATTTCTGGCTAAGTAATATTAACATCCTTTTGTCCTGTCTCAGGGCCATGTTTGGTTGGATCTTTGGTTATCACTCATGTTGGCAAATTCAGGAGTCCTTTTCACCTTGACGAAAAAAACAGGTTCGGTTGCTTGATGTTTCATCAGGTCTTCCAATGTCAAGTTTTTTAAAAAGTTTTTGGTGATTCACATCATAATCGTGTGTGATCAATGCAGATACCCAGCCCACTGCCAAAAATGGTGCCACCCGTGCTTGGTAATAGCAGCACGGAAACTGTCTTGCAACCTGTTTTTTTGAGGGCCTTTAACACAGTATATTAGGATTTTGATGCTCAGTGCTGCACTGAATAACCATTCAACTTGTGGTGTCCAACATGTGCAAGCTATGAAGCAATCATGTTTGTCTGTTTTATGATGGTGTTATAAAGAACTTACCATATTTCGCTGCATCTTACGTCATCCCCTTTTTCATATCCTGTTTCAGCAAATTGTATACAGATGGAAATGGTAAAAAAACATCCTCTGTGTCCTGATTTTAGGGGCAACATGCGTTGAGTTTCATTTTTATGTGAATCGGGGATTTCTTACTTAGAAATTCAGAGTTGGGGGTATGATTGCGAGGCCTTACGGAAAAACAATATAGATTATATCATTGTACAGAATCTCCCGTTAAGCAATTTTTTGATGGTCTGCAGATGGAGCTGATGGATAATTATCCTTGGTGCTTTTGCATTATGAAAAACGTGTGCCTTGTCTTTGATTTGTATGTGGTTTGGGAATTACTTACTCAGGATTACAGGGGTTAGGACATAATTGTGAAGTTTCTCTTGAATAGTATGCCGAAGGATGTGCAATGACAGCATGGTAGTTATGTGCCCACGATACGTTGCTCAAACATATATTTTCTACTGACATTAACATTTTCTTTGATTAATTGTGGTCTTATGTAGTGGTTAAAGCTTATATTCCTAAGCTGTTCCTTAAATTTCAAGCGTGCAAAATGCAGGCCTAATGCTCGTAAGTCATGTCTATAAATTTCGCTTGTTGGGGCTGATGGTTGCTCTTTTTAATGTGTTGAGGTGAAACTGGCGAGGATTCTGCTTAGGCTGTGAAGCTTACTAAGGTATACTACCTTGCTGAAGTTCATATTTTTTGTGCTATCCGCCGCTTGGTATGCTGCCTTCTGTCTATCACTTTTAAAAAACAAACTGTCTTTCACTTTTAAAAAACAAACTTTTACGATATATACACTTGGTGGCATTTCTGCTCTTACTCCATGATCTGTCCATTAAACCTTGCAAGGTTACCGCATCTTACATTATGACACAAAAGCTCCATCATTTCTCCATTAAACCTTGCAAGGTTATGTATCATCTCTATACTTGGTGCTGCCCTGCTTTTATGCTCCTTCTACTATGTACGATAATCTAATTCGAGAATTCGAGTCTAAGTCAAATCAGGCTTTAAAGTTAGTAATCTAGGCGAATACCCCAAATCTATTATTATGTCGCTTGTAGAATCCATGACACTGTGTAAGAAAAACCTTCATTGTTTGTCTGCCCTGTATAGTATGTGTTAGTTCATGAAAGAGTACTAAGATGGTATTCAATCTGATGTGTTTTAGCAAGCCTTTTGTGTATAGTTTGAAGTCTGAACAAACCGCATTTTGTTGTTTCGGTTCCTCTTTTGCTTTATGTTCCCCCTTTTAATTAGTTAGTTCATTGGTTGTTTTATAGGAGAATATGAGTTATAACTGTGATTGTTGCCCTGGTTGATTTTGATTGTGTTCCTCGGTTTTCAAATATTCTATGATCATTCTGAATCGTTGTTGCTTGAATACATCATGCGGTAGTATGTAATGTGACTTTTAGACGCCTTAAAATTATCATGGATATGTGTCGTGTAACTTTATTGGATATGCAAACACACTAACCTGTTTGGGCCATATTTCACGTTCATTCTCGAGAGTACATGTACAATGGGAGCATTACCATGTTTCCAGGTACGAACCATAAATATAGTACAACTTCTGCTCTGAGACAAACCTCGACTTTGCGTTGCAGTGCAGGCAGGGACATGCAGAAGGGTCACAAATAGTATATGAGTAAAAAGCAGGTTACAATCTGGTGTCATTGCTGCTTATTCATTAGCCGACAGCAAACCTAGATTCAAGCTTCTGCAGGTGAGTGGTTCGGCTTACGTGCGTAATGTGTTTGTTTGTCGCAGTATTTGGGGTTTCTCTGTACTGCAGTTTTACTCCTCTAATTAGAGATTGGGAATTACATGAGTTGTGATTAAACTGTTTTGCTCATCCACAATGTCTTTACGCGCAGCCTAAATACTAAGTCTGTCTCACCACGTCCCTAAGGTATTTGGCAAAGGCGTACTCTAGCATTATGTCCAAATACAAATTTACGCCTTTGCCAAATGCTAAGTTAGTTAAGTAACCTATAGCACTCTCTAAGGTGAATGGCCAAATACAAATTTATGCCTATTGTATCTGTTCCTTCCGAGTGAATGCTAATTGTACGTACTGTTTCCCCGCAGGATATTGAGCTGTCTTTTTTAGGATATCAGGGCAACGTTGTCGTACTTTCAGCATAATTGGACGTATCAGCGTCATTAGTGGCTATACCATGCTGCTTAGAAAGACCATTGGCTTCATATTCTACAATACAGACCTGCAGTCACTGGGTATACTCTAAATTCCTTACAATACGTGCATACATCCGTGCCACTCTGTTACGATCACTTTTCTTAATCAACTATTTGTTCTCGGTCTTGTGACAATCCTGCATTGCCTATTTTTCATATGCATGTGGTAGTTATTTTTGCACCTATAGATATGCGCCTTCGTGGAATTTTGGACATGCTATAGGCATAACAGTTTACGTACATGTCTTGTTGTATCAGGTAAAGTAAGCTTGCAAATACCCTAGACAACATGCCCCTCAATATAGCACTTGGAGAAATCGTAAGCAGCTCCTAAACTCACATGTCCCATTTCTTTGGCAAAGGCGTACTCTAGCATTATGTCCAGTCGTCCCCATATTATGGGCACAACTAACTTTCCTTCCATTTCATAATTTACAATTTCATTAGGTTTTAATATAAACCAATGTTCGACCTGCAGGTTGAAAGCGAAGCAAAAAGTCCATTTACTCTAATTTTTAGACGATCTTTTCAAGAATGTCCCTTAACCAGGTCAGCGCTTCTACAATAACGTATTTTGAGGTTAAAGAGGTTTAGGTAACCATGGTTAGATTTTTAATACCTGGTCTGCGTTGGTCTTAACGTTTCAAGAACACGACGTTTATTCTCAAAATGCATTTGATCTCGGTTCTACGCGTAATTGCAATTAACGTCCTATTGTTAGTTTCTGGTTAGATAGATTTTTGGGTCATCAGTGGAGCCACAACAGTTAATAGATATTTTCGAGGGGTTACTTATAGGAATTAGTGAACTAAAGTAAGGGTCAATTAAACTTAGCCATGTATTCTTCTGGGCTGCAAAGAAAATATCTTTGGAGTGAGATTTCCACCCACAAAAAACCGACAGCTCATACCTGATTTGACCCAAGCATGGGCTACACAAAAGCTACTGGTTTCTGCTGGGAAAAAGACCAAACTGTCTAAATCCTGTCTAAATCCTGTCTAAATCCTGTCTAAATAATATTCTTTTATATATTGTCTACTATGTCACAGAATCATATCTCAATCCAATAATACAACATTTACCTAGCTCAGAAAATTCCAACTTCAACAGAATCAGCAGACATTCCAAAAAAAAGGTATGGTTGGCTTTCTTCTTTGCCTTTCCATAAATGTTTCATTTAAGCTTTAAGCTGCCGTGTGCATCCCTACATTCTCATTAGTTGCTTTGTTTATGCTTTACCTGTACAATTCCTTTTCTGTCTTTTTGTGTCCTCAAATAACATGTTAATCAATGTTGAATGTGAAGTTGTGGTCCTGAGACTAATTACTGTCTTTTTCATGACAACATTAACATACACTAACATGTCCTTTTCTACTGCATTGCCCTTGGAAAAAAAATGTGCTGCTCATGTCAATTTAAAACAGACAACAACATTTACCTACTTGTATGCTATAAATGTTGTACATGTAAAGGTCTTCTCTGTCTTATGCTAGCTTCTTTTTCACCTAAATGCCTACAGTTATGCTGATTCTGATGACCGTTAAAACTATTGTACATAGATCCAAGAAAAATGCAGGACACTTTAGAATTTGTCAACCATAATTTTGTGCTTCATCCCCAGTATCACACATGCTTGCACTTAAATCAAAGCCGTTTACATTTTTTTATCTGACTAGCACTAATTACAGTGCATTATCTGCGTCACAAATCACCACCAAACTTGGGTCAGATCTAATAAGAAAATGAGACTTACTAAACAAAAAAAAATTGGATCTGCTTCTAAATATTATAAACTTCTATGATTTGGAACTATTCTACGTAAAAAAATACTCACATATTCAGTACAAAAGTCTCCTCGAATCTAACTTAGTATGATCTCCTTTTTGTATTACCTGTGTTTCATAATTTACCTTCATTTCACTTATTCAAGCACATCTGCGACTTACACTGCCATTGATTTAATCATGTAGGATGGTGAAGACAGAGAAAAAATTCCTGAAAGATCTGACGGATCGAACCGGTCCTTACACAGTGAAGGTCAAAGTCATCGACAAGTCTCGAAAACAGACTTCACCTTCAACTAAGTACCAAATGATCACCTTTGAAGATGAGAAGGTACTTAAAAACCACCTTTAATTGTGTGCAATGAATGAATAAGAGAAGCTCATTAGCTTGGTAATTTACAACACCAGTCTTAAAACACAAACTAGCTTTAGATTCATAAAGTACATTTTTTGGTAGGAGAAAGTCTACCTTTCAACACTGAAAATATAACTCTTGCAGGCTTTAATCTTCTGTGAGATTATGATAGTTCGGTACCTTTATCGTTCTTATTCATGACCCTCTATCCAAGCCCTGTAGGTATAACATCAATAATTTTGATTCGCATTGACTAATACAAAAGCACGTGTTTTCCACAAAACTGCCTTCAGATTTATAAAGTATAGTTTTCAAAAGAAAAAATACGGCTTTCTTATATGTAGGTATACCTTTCCAGAATATAATCTTGTTTGAAATTAGGGGTTTTTTATTATTACGTTAACCTAATTACACACCTGTTTTGTTTTAGGGGAGCCAAATGAAAGCAGCCCTGTTCAACGATGATGTCGACGCTTATGACAAAGTTATAGGGAAGCAGAATATCTATGAAATTTCAAATGCGCTTGTCAGACCCATCCCAGCACAATACGTTAGAGAAAGTGCTGAAATCAAGTACCAAATGAACTTCGTCACTAGGACTGTGGTTCACAAAGTTGGCAGCTTGGAAGAAGATGGGGAACCTGACTACTTGACAATAGTCGACATCACTAGAGTTGCGGATAATGATGAGCGCCTAAGTAAGCATATAATAAGTTCTCTAAGCGTGCGACAACAGATTCAAAGTTACGCTTGCTTATATAACCATGTTCTTATTGTCCAAACAAAAAACAGGTGTAATTGGAGTACCAGTCTACGTCCAACCTACAAAGATCGTGAAAGGAGGCAACAACGTAGACATGGAAGTGCGGGAGGTTGTCCTGGTTGATAATAGGTCAGTGTACTAAACATGGTGATTCAAAGCTTACAATAACATACTTCATGCTGGAGTCAGTGTACTAAACATGGTGATTCATAGCTTACAATAACATACTTCATGCTGGAGTCAGTATGTGAATATGCTAGGAAAATAAGTACTCTGTCTCCTATTTCATCTTTATGCTTCTACTGAATATGAAAGACATAAGAGGTATTCATGAGATAATATTTTACACTTCTAAATTGCTGCCATCCAAGCTTATTTCTTTGTTATGTAAATTATTCACAAAAACTAAAAGAAGGTGTCTTTATATGATATTGAAGTTCCGGGCAAAGCCTCCTGATCTCGCTTTGGAAGGACCTTGCAGCAGATGTGGGTGACAAACTGGACGCATTGCTGCCTTCTTATCCAGTCGTGGTGTTCACGGCCCTTAAGCCATCCACCTATAAAGGTTCTGCTATTTTCAGCCGTAAGCTTAAGTGTTCATCCCCATAGATACTAATATTTTTGTATAATGCCCACAGGCTTTTCATTGTCAACCACTATTTCTACTATGGTGGACTTTGAGTCTAGGGGAGCACAATCTGCCAAGCTCACCAAATGGTGAAATAACTAAGTTTTTTTCATTCCCAGTCGTTGTAGCTTACCTGCACAGGTTTGGTATCTAATTTATTGTTGCCTCTTGTTTATTGATGCAGGGTACACGACAACAGGGACATGCTGACCAAGAAGACAAGAATGATATGTGATGCAAGAAATCCTGTCAAAGAAGAGAGGACCATAACCTTGGCAGATCTTAGGTCCAAAACGGTGAGGAATTTAAATGCACACTCAATGCCAACTCGCTGCTACTTTAGCAGCTCATTTATAAAGCTAACACACTTCAAATGTAATGTAGGCTGATGATTTATGCCAGGAAGATCGCTTCTGGATCAATGTGCTTATACCAGAATTTGATATAAATGATGGTCGCGCGTTTTATGCTTGCTGCCATTGCGGCAGAAACAGCCAAACTGCAAAAGACACGACTTTCAACTGTGAGGGGTGTAAGCGCAAAGGAGTGAAGTGTATTCCAAGGTAAATTCGTTGAGATTACATTTCAAATTCATTCACTACTTCCCCTTTGACATGGCTTGAGGCACACCATTGACACATCCCACTGCAGGATTGGTGTGAGTTTTGAGGGTGTTGACGACACAGGCTCCATGACCTTCAGTGCATACACCAGTGATGCAGAAAAAATCTTAGGAATTTCAGCAGATGACCTATGTTCCAAAACCAAAGATGTAAGCCTACCACTGTAGCCATTATTCTTATACATGCATCATGTTTCATTCATGCTTCTTAGACCACAATACTAAACAAACTGTTGGGTTGCAGGAGCAGTACCGTTTCTTTGTCAAAGCTAAAGAAGAGCTGAAGACACAGAAAATCTGCCTTGAACTTGGTCCAACAATGGCACTCACAATCAACGAAGCCTTAAAGTGGGGCCTCAAGGGAGCATCCAGGGAGGAGTAATCGGATCATCAGGAAACCAAGCATTTTGAGGCGCTGCTCAAACCACATCTAATAGCAAGCGCCTGCAGGGACGGTGTAGCACGAAGCATCCTATGATATGGGGCTACCTCAACTTCAGTAACCTGCCTATTGGTCCATTGGAGTTGTGGTATTCTGGGTCGCCCCATTCGGCTGTTTTGGCCAGGCAATTATAGCCATATTGGCCTTGTAAAGTTGTAATAAGTTGCTCAATCCCTGCTCTCAAATTCCAGGATATGCTTATCTAATGACACTTTAAAGTTCTGCTTAGGCAGGCCTCTATTGTAAATAATGGTCTTACCGTCTTCTCATCTTTACACATGCTTGCATTAACACACAGGTGAAGAGACCAACACGCTGGCAAGCAAGGTTTTAATGATAAAACTATCCGAAGCACCGACATGGAAAACGAACAAGAAATTTAATAATGTTGGGGGACCGCGCGCACCGCGCGCGGTCCAACGACTAGTGGTAACAAACAATGGTAATTCCCCAGAGATATCAACTTCTATAAGCACCCGAGCAAATGACAGTCGAGTCTTGTGAGTAGTAGTCTGGTCAGCATACAGTGGCTTCCCCACTTTGCTAGCAATTTTGCTTAGAGCTGTAGCTGACCATAAAAATGGATCAAGGTCATGAAAAAGCACTCAGACAGGAACTGTGGTGATATGCTCTAGCTCCTGAGAGATATTTGGCTCCCATTGCTTTAAGATCAGAGAATTATTACCAACCATCCATGGTCCTCCCTTCATACCTTCATCCACTTCCTCTTGAGACCCAAACCAAAACACAAACCAACCTTTTTTGTAGTACTGAACTATATGTAATTCTTTCCAGCTTTTGTTCACAAAATCCTTCATATGTTTGACAGTCGGCTTTGCTCCAATAACATGCCCAACCAAACTGTACTTCCACTGTTCCATTTCCTCCCTAATATCCTCCACTTCTATGGTAACCTCTTCATAATGAGTGCTTTCCTCACAGAAGAACAAGCTCATTCCAGGTTTTGGCTTAGCAATGTTTTTCCAAGAGGGTTTTGGGTTTGGCTTATCAGCATCAACATTCCCAGAATTTGGGGGCAACTTTCCAGGGGCAGGGGAATTAACAGGGGGTTTACTCAAATCCACTAGGGGGGGGGATCTACTATCACATCATTATTGTTTGCAGAATTAATACTACCATTAGGCTTACATGATGTTTTAAGCGGATGATTAGCGAAATCGGTAAAGCTTACCGGAGTTCTCGGAACATCGTCTACCTGGGTATTTGATTTCTCTCTCGATTCTGAGTCTTTGGGCTCAATTTCAGTATCAGGCTGATCGGTGTTGTGTGACGCACATTGCTGTAACTTTTGTTTTGGTGGCCGCCCTCGGCCTCGTCCTCCGCCATGGATGAGCTGTCGTACGGACAGGGTTAGAAGAACCTCTTCCTCTTCATGACTTTTTTCTTATAATTTTGATATTCTTATACCATGCATATTCCTAACGGTTTAAACAAGATTTCTGTTAGAATTAAGATAACTTTTGAATGAGAACTAAAAAATCAATTCAAATAAAAAGTAGATGGCATACGCCATACGTCTAAATAAAATTTGTGTTTGTATTGAGAATTTAAGATGACCATGCACATTCCTACGGGGGTCTCATTTCTACAAACATGTTAGAATAATATGTGTCAATGAAAAATGCAAAGAATTCAATGTGTATGTCATGTTGATTATACAGAAATCGCTGACAGTGGACGGATGAGGCTTGCATGGATAGGGTGGAGTACCCACCACCAAGCCCCAAGCCCCCGCGGTGACGGCTACTTCCCGCCCTCGTGACAGGAGTCCCGCCAAGAGCTCGTTAAGACCATTAATTTGGTCCTTGAGTTCGGATGGAGTCTCACGTGATGGCGAGAAATCTCCACGTGCTGAGAAGAATTATTCACGCTCCGGCAGTACTTCCAGTTCGTCCTGGGTCGACCTCCCCGGAAAAAAAAAAACATTTTAGTTATCTAATGGGGAGTACATTTCATATATAACTCCTCACCATCACATCTTAAAAATGTATGTATGTTATCTATATATGAGTATATGACAAATTCTACCAACTCCATTTGATTTTACGACAAATGGATCCATTTAGTCTACAAGTAGTCCCTAACATGACAACTTGAAAACTGTAAAAAAGAAAAAGGAAATTACCTTGAAAGCGTTACCCACTGCCGTTTAAGAAGTGAAGAAGAAGAGGTTGAGGTGATCGGCCGGCGAGAGAAAAGAGGGATTTTGTTACTTATTTATTTATTTTCTTTTTCCTTTTTTTTCCGTTGTTTTCTCTCTTTTACTAATCTGATTTTTCTTTGGTTTCGGGTTGGAGTTTTGGTCTTATATTTGGGCCTATATGGCATTCGGTTAATATACTTGTAGTATTAGGAATGACCCAATCAGAAAAATGAAAAAGTTAAAAGTTCAAACTTGTAACGCATCCCCGAACCCATTTTCGAAAACGACTCACAAAATAATATATAAAAATCATTTCGCACTAGATTGGTCTAATTTATATTCTATGATATTAATATAAATACTTTGAAATTTCGGGATATTACAAGATCTTTGTTATAATTTTGTGATATATGACAAATTATTCGTTTGTTATTAATGTTCATTATCGCCTTTGGCACACGTAACCTTATAAAGTGAATATGTCCTTTTTGTTGGTTTTGAGGGAATACCAAAAGTTTTGACTCTAATATTTTGCACACAACCCTAAAAAGAGCTCTTGATTTATCTATAAAAGTTTGGGTCATTTTTATTCCGGAGCAATTCTGCCAAAACTCGTGGACTATATACTACAATTTTGGCCAATTTTGACCTCTTTTTTTAAAAGTTGGTAGCTTGTCTCAAAACTTTACAAAAGGAGATTTTTGGTTGTCTTTTGTTATTTATGATAAACGATTCATTCATTATTACTGTTCTTTAGGTCTGTCGTCACACGTCTCCTATTGAGGACAATATGTATTCTTTTGTCGAGTTTAGGGGCTTACGGCCAAATGTGTTTGGCTCTTATATTTGCACACGAGATAATAAGACCTCTAGGTTTATCTATAAAATTTTGGCCTTTTTTTTATTCCGGAGCTATTTTGTAACACCCCGGTTCATCGCTTGAACTAGAAGTAAGCGGAGGGGGAGATGAATGGGGTTCCGCGATATAGAGGCGTTCAATGACGCGATGTTGATGAGAACTACGTGGCGATTCTTAAATAAGCTGCAGGCTCTGGTATGTACTCTTCTCAAGGCTCGTTACTTTCCTAGCGGGTCTTTCTTAGATGCTAAGGTGGCCAATCATCCAAGCTTCGCGTGGAGGAGTATTGTGGGGGTGAGGGAGATGTTTGAGAGTGGGTGTCGATGGTTAGTTGAGGATGGGATGAGGGTGCGTGTGTGGAAGGATAGGTGGAGCCTCATGGGTCCTAGCTTCAAGCTCATTTCGCCATGTAGAAAGGACGGCGGGGCGAAGGTTGCGAATTGGATTGATGAGATCTAAGAGTGTGGAAGGAGCACGTAATGAGAACTAATTTAATGGAGTTTGAGGCCAACGATATCCTCAACATTTCGTTATCATCGGGTGGGGGGTTGATAGGCAGGTTTGGTACTATAGTAGAGACGGGGAGTATACCGTCAAGTCGGGTTATCAATTTGCTAGGTACCAACTTAGTCTCGCGGGAGGGAGCGAAGCTCAGGCAGTGATGGTGTCTGCTGGTGGGACAGGTTATGGAAGATGCAGTTGCCACGGAAGGTGAGAATTTTTGTGTGGAGGCTATGTAAGGGGGCTTTGTCGACTCGCGCCAATGTGCAACAGAGAATCATGGGGGCGGATCCTACATTGCCAAGATGTAATCTAGCTGTTGAGGACGACGTTCATGCGTTGGTCTTATGCCCGACTGCATGGGGATGTGTGCGAGGTGTGTGGGGAGAGTGCAGAGGAGTAGGAGGGGTGCCGAAGAGGAAGGGAGCTTGTGAAGAAGTGGTGTGGAGGTAAAGAGGGCATGAGGGGGCTTTTAAGGGTGATGATCGTGTGGTCGATATGGTATTCTGAGATGATTCACGGGGGTGGTGAAATTGAGGGGGCGTATCTTTGACAGAGCCAGAGCTACCTTTTGGCTTAAAACGAAGCGATAATGGAGCGGCGGGCGAAATGTAGGGTGAGTGGCGGGAATGGGTGCGGGGAAATGGGGTGGAAGCCACCTGACCAAGGGGTGGTTAAAGTGAACACTAATGGGGCCGTGCTAGGTGAAGCGGGTTCGGGGATGGGAGTGATTACCAAAGGGAAGGATGGGGATGCTCTACGATTGGGCTGCAAACAAGTCAATGCAAGGTGAGAGCCGGTGTTGGTTGAGGCGAGGGCAGTGGAATTAGGTCTTCAAATTGCGTGACAGATGGGGGCGGAAGACATTGTCTCAGAGTCCGGTAGTTTACATTTAATTAACTAGTTATGTACCCGTGCAAAATTGCACTGATAGTTATGAAATGTTGGTGATGAGTCATTTTTATATTACATTTTTATTATTTGAATAACGCATTAAAATTTTTAAAACAATAGAAATTAATGGTTGTACCCTTAAAAAAACAACAGGAGACATGTCAAAATCTTTTTATTGACTTACAAATTCGATTGTGAAGACTCGTGACCCGCTATTTTTGGCACGCAATGGTGTCCCGAACCCGTGTTTTATGATCAGTGGCCTATATTATTTTTGTTCCGTTTTGACCCACATATCTTTGGGTGGAATCTGATCCAACCCATAAACCTGCAATTTATTGAGTATAAACCCGCTTTCTTAAAGTCACTCGCTATGTCCAATGTTAATACCTACTAATCTGACCCCATTTGGCACACATTTTTTTCCTACGTCATTATAACCCTTGACTTGCATTTTTTTGCTCTAGAACCATTTTCTTTTAACCAGTCACCCTTCCTCTCTTTTTTCTGTTCTTCCAAAAGAAAAGAGGTAGTTATTTCGTAGTGGTAGCGTCGTAACATGAGACTTCAAGTTCGGTTGATTTCGCCCTAATATGGCGTGAGTCTGATCGGCCTAACCATATGGTGTAACATTTTGACCGTGGAGGGGTTTTTGTCAGTGATAGGTTATGTTCAGTGTCATGACACCCTGGTCAACACACATTTTATCGTCAAACCTAACATGATACGTTAGCCTAATTTGACTCGTAATTAAGACAAAATGAAGCAGATTATACATACAATTAATATAATAATCCATGTAGATAATGAAGCTTATATACTCTTCTTCTTTTTTTTTTTTATAATAATTTGAATAAAGTAATAAAAAAATAATGGATGAAGCTTATATACTTTATTTTTATTTTTATATACTCTCTTTTTTTTTTTTTTGTTCCGAGCCATCAATTTGATTTTTAAGACTCGTGACCCGCTATTTCCGATCACGAACACGATTTTTATAAGTCATAACTCATATCGTTTTATTTCAAAAAAAAAAAACTCATATCGTTAATCGAATTGAAATTTAGTTTCTCTAATAATTGATTTTATTTCCTATATTTAGCTTAAAACGTATTTAAATGGGGTAGCTAGCCCTATTCCATTGTACATTAAACATGTTTGATTGAGTATCATCTTAGAGAAGTTATGCCCGATTCAATGAAAACAATTTAATAAGTATAGCGAATTTATTTCAGTACTTTACGTTTATGTACGGTTTACAAAATAATTTTAAAAAAAGAAAGTAAAAGAGCCTAACTATCTATACCCTAATTCTACGTTCAGATGAACATTTGGGAAATGATGGTTTGACCAAATCCGTTCATGTCATATGAAAATGTTTGACTAATAAATACGTTAATACATGGCCATGCATATTCAAAAGATTATTATTCCCTAATTTTGATAATCGTATACCATGCATATTCCTACAGGTTTAAACAAGATTTCTGTTAGAATTAAGATGACTTTTGAATGAGAACTAAAAAATCAATTCAAATAAAAAGTAGCTGACATACGCCATAAGTCTAAATAACATTTGTGTTTGTATTGAGAATTTGAGATGACCATGCACATTCCTACGTGTATATCATTTCTACAAACATGTGACTGAAAATAATATGTGTCAATGAAAAATGCAAAGAAGTCAACTCAGTTCCATCATGTCCAACAACTCCACACTTTTAACTACTAACAATCATATACGGTTTCACTAACAGCATCGTAGTATTTATTCTACTCTGTTTATTTAGATGACAATATGTATATTCCGAAAGCAAACCCCTTTTTAATACTATCTCTTATATCGTTATTACATAACTTTCCGTGCAATTTTGCACTGGTGCATAAACTGGTTGCATTTCTATGCCACTTCTACAAAAATGGGTTATCTAAACCACCCCACAAAAACCCAATTTTTAGGGCCCGTTCGGTATCACTGTCGTTTCAGTTTTTGGTTTTTTTGTGAAAAAAATTTACTTAAATATGTTGCAAAAATAATTTTTAATTGTATGTTTCTATAATAGTCATACTGAAAATGAAAACTGACAACTAAAAACTGAAAACCACTTTTTCTCGTTTTCAAAAACGGGACTTTGGTTTTCAAAAAAACTGAAAAATGAAAACAGAAAACGATACCAAACAGACCCTTAGAAAAATAAAATCCATACTCAGTAGATTTTAAGGAGTTATTTGTCAAATTGGTGAGTGAACTTTCACCAAAAGTCTGAATTTGGTGATTGTGAACTTTTATCCCCCAAATCAGTGAGTCCATCCAATTCCATCCATATTTCCATCCATTTTCTACTCTCTCTCCTCTCTTACTCTCTCATTTGTCTCCCACACTCATCCATCCTCTTCCTTGCTCAAGAAAGTACAGACCCAGAAAAAATTCAGTACCAAATGAGCTATGTTCAACCAAATGTGGAAGAACTCAAGAATGAGCTATGTTCAACCAAAAAGGCCAATGAAGATCTTGTTACACACGCAAAGAAACTAGTCGACGAACTTTCTGTAGCTAAATATATATGAGTTAGTCTACCAAAATGTTATTAGAGTCCTCTGAAAAGGAGGTTCAAAAACTCAAGAATCAATCATGCCAATGCAAGGCAGAACAACATTATATTGGTGACAAAATGCGAGAATTGTCTGATAATCTTCATTCAATTAATTCTGAGGTGAGATCGAGTAATCGGAAGGTCGAACAAGTACGAATTTCCATGTTATGGAATGAGTTGCTGCCTAATCAACAGCCTCAATTGCCAACATTCGAACACGAATCCGAGGAGCAGCATGACATGCTGGCAGATGCTCAAATTGTTGATCATACAGCAAACAAGCTACCTGCTGTTTTCATTAAAATTGAGGACATTGATGAAGAATTGTAGATATATAGGCAGCGTAACCTAGAACTATGCCAGATAGCAGGCGGCTTACAAGTACACCATACTACACCATAGATGTGCATTATAGTTGATTTTGTTTCATTTACGTAATAATGTTATGTTGGTTGGGTTTAATGTAAACATTTAATCAAACTTTGGTACAAATATTATTCGTTGATCGTGATTGTCACAGAACCACCATGCTTCGGCTTTAATTTAAATCACACATACCGCTCTATTGAATTTGCTTGTATGGGATTATGTAGGTGAATTCATATGTTATTAGAATCTCATAGTACACTTTGAACTCGTAACCTCTTGATAAGGTTATAAGCAATTTTTAAAATTAAAAACAAAACCATTCACGCATACATTGTGAATTTTTAAAACTCGAAAATACTATGAATCATGTCCCAAACACTAGAAATATTGTGTTCATATTGTTTTTCTGGGTTTTTGGGTTGAGATGGAGATGGAAATGGAGATTGGTCATGATGGGGTGGTAGGGATGAGTGTGGGAGACAAAGGAGGGAGTAAGAGAGGAGAGAGAGAAGAAGATGGATGGAAAATTGGATGGAATTGGATGGAATCACTGATTTGGGGGGTAAAAGTTCACAATCACCAAATTCAATTTTTGGTGAAAGTTCACTCACCATTTTGACAAATAACTCAGATTTTAAGGTATCCAAACAACTCCTAAAGCCAATTCTCCGTATCTTTCCGCAACATGTCTAATTAATTTTAAAGATTTAAAGCCAAGACACTTGCATCAAACTGGAGAACTGGAGTTTGATCCTCATACCGTCTTTATTCTGGTAAATTACTAAACTTTATTGCATTTTATTGCTCTGCTACAGTTGTATGAGCTTTTGCATATCATGCCTATTAAAATTCCTTGATTTTTGTGATAGTAGTAATAATTTGATTGATCATACAATTGAGTTGTGTATTCAATGAATAAGTTTATATGATCATGAAATTGTAATGCTATGTGATGGTGGTAGTGTAATTAAATTGAAAGGAATCGTCGTAATTTTCGATATTAAAGACATCACATGAGCTTTTTACGAGGGCATTTTCTTAAGGGTTGTGGCCCCATTTGTAAAATGGACACAAACAGCTTGTACGCTATATTACACGAGTTCAAGTTCCGGTTTTTTGGGATAGTTAGAGAGCTTAAGGTTCTAAGGTGAGGATATTGAATGGAAATGGAGGTGGCATATGTGGAGGGAATGAATGCAAAAAGTATTATTATAGCAGTTGTAAAAGTAGGACACGAGATAGGGAGACCGAAAAGTTGGTTGTTTGGCGAAGGTTTAGGTTAGAGAAAGCGAGGAATGGGAATTAGGAGGATCCAATTTCGTTCAATTTTGATTAACAAATCTTTTTAATGTTTTAAAAACAGAAACTTTTGGTAAATTAGTATAGAGTATGTGCAATAACAGATTCTCACGTGCTCTCAAGGTGATGGGAGTTCGGACTTGCTGTGTGTGAAGCTTGCTTCATTGTTAACTGTAATGGATGTGAGTTAGCTAGCTATGTGTGTGTCTAAGTAAGTTATCTAGTTATCTTAGTGCTTTGGTAGCGTTTATTAGAGACTGAAAAGTTGGTTGCTTGGCAAAAGTATAGTTTAGAGAAAGCGAGGAAAAAGAATTAGGAGGATCCAAATTCGTTCAATTTGAATTATATATATAGTATGTGCAAGAACAAATTATTGCGGTGCTCTCTAGGTGATAGACATCTTAGACTTTGGACTTGTTGCATGGATATTTCGCGAACATCAAGTATGGGGAACCTGCTTCATTGTTAACATTAATGATATGTGAGTTAGCTAGCTATGTGTGTGTCTAAGTTAGCTATCTTAGTGCTTTGGTAGCGTTTATCATAGATAACTTTTCCGTTTGTGTTGAATAGAATTCAGCTAAACTAATGCTAGAAAAAAATGATGTTGCTGCTGCTGCTGATAAAGCAAGAATCTTCAACAAAGATAAACAAAAGAAAAAGAGTGTATATGTGCCTCTCTCCTTGGCTCTCTCTTTCTTTCCGTCTTGGCATTCCCCCATGTTCTTTGTCATTCTCCGGGTATCTATCTGGTCATATTTTTGTCATACCCAGTGTACATAAGAGTTTAATGTATCTTTCAAATTCTGTAGAATCCAAGCATTTTTGTAATACAATCCACTTCACCTTTGTCTAAAATATTACTCCGTACCTTCAATAAGGTAATGACTTTAATGAGGACAAGAAGATTACTCACCTATATACTGTTCTTTCTGGAAGCAACGTGGTTGATGCCGTGGCTGAATCTGTAGTTCCTGGGCTCACTTATGGAGTTAGAGGGTTCACCACTGGAGTTTGGGCAATGTTTTTTTCCCCTCTGCCTCAATGTTTTCACTTTTCCAGGTCATAGCTGTTCTGCACACAGAAGAAAATTTCGTGACAAGAAATGACCGGTTCCCTGTTGATTGTTACTCTTAACAGGCTCTGCATTGTGTGTGATTACATGGCTGCAGAGCAATGTTGCTTTTCTTCTGCGGCTATTCCCTTCGAATGAACTAGCTCCTGTGCAGTGTCTATGCCAGGTTTGCCCTCTACTACCTTATAGTTCTGTTGTATGTGTTGTCGGAAACAAGCTTCAGATCTACGTACCAACCTACCAACTACATGATCTGGTTTGTCACTTCTCATATTTTTGTACTTCACCTATGGTGCCACATCTCTTTTGTGCCTTCTATGGGATATTATTGCAAAGATTACAGCTTGATCATAGTCACCTGTATAACATGTTACCATCAAACTTAATTTCCCCAGTCTGATTAATTACAATGACAACTACAATATTGCTCAAGTGCCTCACTCTATGGTGATTAACTATGTTGGGTTAGGTCACATTCTCTCCGTTAGAGGTTCTTTTAACTCAATTGGATGAGGTGAAGTAGTCGCAGTGCTAATTATAGACTCTATTTAGTCTGCAGTCTGCATTTGTCTGGTAACTGAGCTTGGCAAAATGTCCGAATCTAAAATATGATAGAGCTGAAAGTAGAACAAAATGAAAGAAGTTGGTACTTTTTAAGATGTGATGTTGACAATTTTGTTTAAACCATTAAGCATGTTATGTTACATGAAATTGCTAGGAGTCTATATTACCCTACTGTTTGTCAACAAGTTTTCCTAATATCGCTCTTTCCTTGTGTAAATTTATCCTACTTCATGTGCTAAAATTTTCTAAATTCATCCTACCTTGAACTCTTCCTATCCCTACACAGTAGCTGCTTCTTTTTTCCGTATATAAATAGTCCTTTGGATGAAGATGAAGATGGAGAGTCCTCTCAACAAACAAATGGAGATTCTAGATCTCAATTGCAAGAAGACGAGTAATAACAGTGACTCGTCGTTTGGGGAACTTCATGATGAATTGTTGATCAGCATCCTGTGTAGGTTGCCCTATGAAACATTAAACTCATCATGCAAGCGTGTATCAAGAAGATGGAGAGCACTGATCTCAAACCCGAGTTTTGTGATTTGTTACCTCGATCACAAAAGAAAGACATCCCTACTACCCAAATCTACGAGCTTCATGATTGAAACCGAGCAGGAGACGAGCTTCATTACAGTGAATGGGGATGATGGCAGATTGGTGTTGCCTAACCTCACCCTCAGCTTCCTTCCTTGTCAAGTAAAGGTAGCAGCGACATTCAAAGACTTGGTTTTGTGCTACGAGTGCAACCACATCAGCAAGAAACAGGAGATGACGAGAGAATACTATATCTGCAATCCGTTAACCAAGCAATGGGTTGTGCTCCCACCTGTTGTTCTTCTTCCTTCTGACAATGAAGCGGATTTTTGCGCTGCATTAATTTGCGAAGAACCGCCTTCCGAAAATGGCAAACATGCTTATAGGTTTAGAGTAGTTGTAATGTTTTTCCCAAGATTGGAGTTGATGGTTTTCTGCTCGGAGATAGGGCAGTGGAAAAACGTTCTTCTCACACTTGTTCCAACAGTTGAGGAGATGGCAGGGGATGAGGGTATGCTTGTGGTCTGCAATAAGACTGTTTTCTTTGGCTATGACTCGAGTCTTGGGGAATTTGATCCCTTCTGTGTAGATAGCGCTGCTTCTGCTACGCTTGAAGCGAAATCTCTGCCTCCGCTACCTGCCCAATTATGTACTAGTGTGCAGCTAGCAACGTGCAGAGGGCGGTTGCTATGCATAAAGGTTTGTTATGATGGACCAGAACCTTGGGAGCTTTCGGATAAGGATAATGGTAGCAGTGACAGAAGTTGGGAGGACGGATCGTGGGCTCAGCTGAGACATAGAAATAAGTTAGGGTATCAGTATGGTGTGGGTATACTCTGTCTGGTGGTTAGCGGTCACCCGAAGAACGCCGAGGAGGAGGATGTGATATATTTGGTTGTCAAGTACAGTGGTTCTCGACAATTTCTGGTGTGTGAATGTGCTTTACTTCCAGCCTTAAGGTCTCTTACTGCCCGGCTTCCACAAGGTTCTCTCTTATCTTCTCATCACAGACTTGCACATCTACCCTCGCCCACTCCACTCCCTCTTATACATTCCTTGTAATGTGATTGTGAAAACGAGGAGAATTGAATGAAATCGACGAAATAGAAAAATAGGAACAATTCGATAACGGAATGCCAGATTGCAGATGGAAGATACTTGATTGTAATAGTTATGAATCTCAATCATCTTCATTGTTATCAAACCAGGTTTGTCAGTTTTGCTGTGGTTTTGCTGTTTTTGTAGAGTAATCGTGTATCTCAACACAACTTCTACTTGATGCAATATTCATAATTTCTGGAGTATAAAGCTTAGTACAAGGGTTTTTATAAGACCTCAAGATTAGGGAAAAAAAAGACGTGAAGCCAAGGGAAGATCACATAAAAAGCTGAATTGTTTTTTCAGATCAGGTAACATATTAAACAAGCCACTCAGTGCTCCAAAAATTTGCCATCTTGAAGTGTCAACCCTTTGATGTAAAAAACCTAAGCTAAAACTGCATTAATCAATATCATGGAAGTCAATTATCCTATTTGGTTTACTTCAAACTGACCGCGGGTTTGTTTTGCGAAGGTCAGAAGGTGTATAATGTGGAGGGGAAGCTCCTTAGAAGCATAACCTAGCTCCGCGTGCAGTGTGCCAGTGTCTATGCCAGGTTTGCCCTGTTACTACACTATAGTTCTGCTGCATGTGTACTTGATATGGTTGGTCACCTCTCCTATTTTGGAATTTCACCTATGGTGAAGCCAATCACCATCTATATATATGTTGCTCCTGTGGGAGAGATTACAGCTTGACTTTATGCTGTCATAGTCACCTGTAAAAGCATGTCACTATCAAACTTATTTCACCAGTCTAATTACAATGACAACAATACTATTACTCAAGTGCCTCAAGAGCTCCCCCTTATTACTAGATGAAGGGGGCTGGATGTATGCGATCTTACCCCTAGGGTGATCAACTATCTTTTAGTCGTGAGTTGTAACCGACATGTGCCTACAGGTCACAGTAATGTAGCTGTTTTTAAGAGCAATAAAGTAGGCATCATTAGGCGTAGTTGCTCGCTGCTTGGGAATGCTAAAGTTTGCAACTTTGAGCTTGCTAAGATGTCAAATTTATTATCCTCAATTCTTTCAACCATAGTAAGCTTGTCACCTACAACAACAACCAAGCCTTATTCCCAAAATGATTTGGGGTCGGCTAACATGAATCGTCATCTAGTAACCGTCTTGTGCACGCCATGAAATCTCGAAAACGTTGTTAAATTTTTAGAAGTATTAAAACACTTTCAAAGAAAGTTTAGAAAGTCATCATTATAAATAAAACGGTTTAAAAAATATTGAAAAAAACATACGAACTTTGAACACAAGATAAGCTTGTCACCTACGTTATATATGTTTTTGTTTTGTTTTCTATCCTGATATTTCAAGGCCTCTTTAATAGTACGGAGTAGTATGTATCATCTCCCCTGATGATTTGGCTTTTTTTAGACATCGTATAGCCTATATTCGAAATCTATCCGTGTGGGATTAGATATGCGACCTAGTATCTTTGTTTTTGTGTTTTCTTTGAACTCGATTAAATTAGGTGAAGTAGTTGCAATTTGTCTGGTGATTCAGCTTTGCAAAATGTTAGAATCTGAAAATATGACAAAAGCTGAAAATAGAACAAAATGAAAGACGTTTGGTACTGTTTAAGATGTGGTGCTGACAATTTTGTTAAAACTAGGTGTTAACCATTGGAGCATGCTAACTACTTTCAACAAGTTTACCTTAATTATCGCTCTTTCCTTATTATGTAAATATTCCTGCTTCTTTGTGCCTATGTAACAGTGACTCATTAACTGGGAAACTTCATGATGAATTGTTGATCAGCATTTTGTGTAGGGTGCCCTATGAAACAGTAAACTCATCATGCAAGAGTGTATCAAGAAGATGGAGATCAGTGATCTCATACCCGAGTTTTGTGAACTTTTACACGATCACAGAAAAAAAAAACATCCCTACTACCTAAATCCACGAGCTTCATGATTGAAACCGAGCAGGAGACAAGCTTCTTTACAATGAGTGGTGATGATTAAAAATATGTGTTGCCTAAGCTCACCCTCAGCTTCCTTCCGTGTCAAGTAAAGGTAGCGGCAACATTCAATGACTTGGTTTTGTGCTACAAGTACAGCAACATTAGCAAGAAGCAGGAGATGAAAAGAGAATACTATATCTGCAATCCGTTAACCATGCAATGGGTTACGCTCCCACCTGTTGTCCTTCCTCCTTATGACCATGAAACTGATTGTTGCGCTGCATTAATCTGCGAAGAACCACCCTCCGAAAATGTCAAACATGATTACAGGTTGAGAGTAGTTGTAATGCTTTTTGCAAGTTGGGAGTTGATGGTTTTCTGCTCTGAGATAGGGCAGTGGAAAAACATTCTTCTCACACTTGTTCCAATAACTAATAGATTCAAACATATGACGACGGGGGATCAGGGTATGGTTGTGGTCTGCAATAAGATTGTTTACTTTGGCTATAAATCGAGTTTTGGGGAATTTGATCCCTTCTGTGTAGATAGTGGTGCTGCTGCTACTCTTGAAGCAAAACCTTTGCCTCTGCTACCTAGCAAACGTTGGGGTGATGTGAAGCTAGCTGAGTGCCGAGGGCGGCTGCTTGGGTTAAAGGATTGTTATCATGTACTGTTCACTTGGGAGCCTGTTGGATAATGATAATGGTATCAGTGGCAGGAATTGGGGGAACGGAAAGTCGGTAAATTTGGGACATGGACATATATCAGGGTTTGGGTTTGCTGAGAATTTAAGCTTCCAACTGGCCGGCGTGTACCCGAAGGATGAGGACGAGGATGATATCTATTTGGTTGTCAAGTACTTAATAGAGGATATATTAGGAATATTGTATTAAGGAAGATAATAGGAAGTATTCTCCAAGAGATTGTTGGAAATATTGGGGTTGATTATGGCATATCGTAGGCTTCTAGGCGCGTAAATTCGCTATCCTAAAGACTTAATTCGCCCCCTCGTGCATGGGCCTAAGAATTAGTCTTTGAGATACAAAGAGAGCCCCGATAGCGCCTGCACAAGCGATATCGACACACTAAGTGGCACTAGGATCATGAAAGTATGCATGGCAATGAATGTGGGATGATGAATTCTCTCAATTCATCAAGTCATTATGATCATGTGATTCTAATAATTATCTAAATGTCTAGGACCCCCTAGGGGTATATATAATGTATTGGTGACCCATAAGATTGAAACTTGGCTATTGATTTAATCTACACACCCAATTACATTAAGCATAAGTTAGTTATATATAACCAACTTAACAACAATTAGACACATCAAATAATTACCATTAATTAATTACTCAATAATTAATTAACCAATTATTTATTTGGAATTCTCCAACAATCCCCCACAATTTTCAAATCAATACAAACTTTGAAATCTTGTGATTCGATAGTAGGTGTCTTGCGATTGAACCTCTATCTAGTGAAATGTCTTTCAAATAGTTAGAATCATATGGTAGGCTATGCTTTGAACCAACGATCCTCTCTTACTACTTGATTTCAAGTCACGCACATAATTTCGATCCCATACACCTCTTAGTATCATTGACACATTTATGGCCGTGTGTCCATGTATCTATTCATGAGCATTAAGAAGTCTAGCCCAACAAGACTCCCAAAAGCGGCCTCACTTTATGGCTCATATAGGTAAACCTTATCGTACTCCCATGTTAGTACAACAACGATCGATGTAGCAACATACATCATTCTATTATACAAATAGAACAACCCCTAAAAGGTTTATTAAGAACAAAATGTTCAACCTCCTCCAACTCATGGGAAACAAGCACTCTTAGCGTCGGGATGCCAAATAAGAATGAGTGCTTCAAATCAAACATATGGTGTACTTTGACTCATTGAACTTAAGACTCGGAGGTTCTTCCAAGCGTTAAGTTGAGGTTCCACCACAATTGATTTAAGTTTGGGCTCACACATCCCTAAATCACACAAGTCTCATAAATCATGAACACCACATCATTTACATCATTTTGATTAATAATGAACATAAGATGTTTCACTTGATTTTCCAAAACACTTGTCAAACATATCTAAAACAACAATGTGTGCACTAACATGTTTTAGATAACAAAGTCAGCCGTCTTGATAGTACTACATACTACTACCATGATCAATAAATCAAAGTTTTAGTTGTTACCCCTACCATCATGGCAATTACTACCACAAACATGTGCATCCGAATACACAAGGTAACACTACAAGTATAGAGAATTAAATTATCTCTTGCCAACGAGAATCAAACTCTTCAATTCCTTTAAATTACAAGAGAAACACATAAGCACAATTAACACATGAATCATTGTCACGTACCCCCACCATTAGCCAACTATAAACATCATGGCTAAACAAATGGCGTCAACGAATAAAACAATATTCATAAACAATGTGAGTTTTGTATCGTACATACTACATACATACTCACCACCATATGCACTTCTACAATCTCTTAACGTAATTATAGAGGAACATATTCGACATATTACCATTATTACCCCCACCATTAGCCAGAGATTCTCAATCTTGGCTAAACACTAGGTAATAAACAAATATGACAAACATATACAAACACTCACAAAGAATGTTTATGATTATAGTTACTCTTACTATAATCAACAAAGTTGTCACTAATAAATTCATCAACCATGAATTTATACAAACAACTCAAAATGAAATAGACCAAAGAACATACATCTTTTCTATTTCAATTTTGTTTATAGACATAACCACACATTTCCAATATTTCTTCATGTATAGAGTGTAAATCGTCTATGTACCAATAATTATAGACACACATTATATACCCTCTTAACACATTTCAAGAAATTTAATTGGAAAACAATATACGAATCAAACATGAAACGTCAATTACATATTATGTCCATATATAACCAACAAAAACAAGTAACTGCTTGCCGCCAACAATTATCCATGCGCAATTGTACACAAAAGTCATAAGATAACATGCATATATTATTTATGATGCATCCATGAAATTGATGTATAATAACATACTAATACTCATCATACAAACATCACCACGCACGTCAAAAAAAATTCATGTGAATCATATTATACAAACAACATGTGTAAAGAGGTTACACAGATCAAAACATGCCAATAAGTTAACAAATATTGACAATAACAAATCACAAAATAACCACTAACTGCCAAACTCAAGCAAAAAAGCCAATTTGGTCACGCGCACTCGATCGGCCGGACATCGTATTATCATGCATTCATGCGTGAATTGATAATATCCATGATAATTGACACACATGAACAAATTACATGCATACATCAAAAATCATCAAACTAGTCCATGCTCAAACACATGTACAACAAACTCATACACATAATAAAACCTTGTCTAATTAAGATGCTCAAGGATAAAAGGCATCAAGCAATTACGCATCGAATAACCGCCACTGGATGACATTCATGCACAAATTGACAAGGAATTAATCACAAACTTCCATGATTGTAGATGT
Source organism: Spergularia bocconei (assembly GCA_963457585.1). Lineage (NCBI taxonomy): Eukaryota > Viridiplantae > Streptophyta > Magnoliopsida > Caryophyllales > Caryophyllaceae > Spergularia > Spergularia bocconei. The sequence goes on from OY734947.1 coordinate 2,355,570, forward strand.
ATAAACTACATGCATGATCAAACATACATACCACACATCAACATGCATATAAAACATGCATAATGCAATTTTACGCGTAAATCATGCACAAGTTGAAAACATAGCCATAACATCAAAATTATGATCAGTTTTGCCTTATAACATGCATCAAAATAAATGTACCATACATAAAGTGGTCAAAGCATTTAATGTAACTACCATTCATTCGAAACATTCAACATTGTAGTAATTAAACTTATCTGTTTGTGCAATATTCCAATTTTCTCACGCCACCTTTCGTACGTATCAATTGGTGTTACTCCAAAATCAAGCCGCAACGAATTCATATCATCAATAGAACCTGATGCGCATGTTTTCCGTAACATCACTTCAATTCGGCGAACACCCACAAGCCATCAATGAATGCTATAATCGCAAAATTAAGTCTTTAGATTGTTGGAAATATAGGGGTTGATTATGGCATATCGTAGGCTTCTAGGCGCGTAAATTCGCTATCCTAAAGACTTAATTCGCCCCCTCGTGCATGGGCCTAAGAATTAGTCTTTGAGATACAAAGAGAGCCCCGATAGCGCCTGCACAAGCGATATCGACACACTAAGTGGCACTAGGATCATGAAAGTATGCATGGCAATGAATGTGGGATGATGAATTCTCTCAATTCATCAAGTCATTATGATCATGTGATTCTAATGATTATCTAAATGTCTAGGACCCCCTAGGGGTATATACAATGTATTGGTGACCCATAAGATTGAAACTTGGCCATTGATTTAATCTACACACCCAATTACATTAAGCATAAGTTAGTTATATATAACCAACTTAACAACAATTAGACACATCAAATAATTACCATTAATTAATTACTCAATAATTAATTAACCAATTATTTATTTGGAAATTCTCCAACAGAGATGTGTACTATAAATACACATGATTTATATCAATAATACACACACGAATTATTCCGCAATATTCATAGCATTAGTAATTCTATATGGTATCAGAGGTTTAGGTTTTCAAAAATCAAACCCTAAACTAAAGTTCCTAGTGCCGTGCTTCCGCGCTCCCGACCGGAGATGAATCACTCCAATCTCCGGCCAGGCTCCTATTGATATACTTATTAGGTAGATACGTTGGGATTCTTATAATCCTTTTCTATATCAATTTCCAACTTCCTCCACGCTCTACGGTACCAGATTCGTCACTGACTTTTTGTCCGGTCTCAACGTCACCCTCGCAAAAGGCCAGTTGTCTTACCCTGTCAACTCATATCGAGTCTTGCGCCCACTGATCACCACTGACCGCCTTGCACAGCCCAGGGCATGCCGCCTTGCCAGTTTCACCGCTCCAGACGCATGTCGAGTAGTCCACGATGACACTCACGCCTCTCAGTAGCCACTGGTGCTGCTGCCTTCATCGCTGCTGCGCGTGTCGTCGATTCAGGGGTAGTCTATTGCCTCGTACAAGGGTTCGTCTACAGTGGTTCAAGTTGTTTCTTTGTGGTTTTAATTATTTATTTATAATATATCTATATAATATAATTAGTGGTGCATTTGCAGCCCTCTCAGGCCGTCCACATCAGCGTTGACATCAGCGACACGTCATAGCTGATGTCATCAACGACTATTTTCGGTAACAAAATATGTTAATGAAAGAAAAAATAATTATCGGTTACCATAATATTCAAAACATATATGTTGGCATATTATAAGAAAAATTTGATCTTGATCTCCAAAATAAACCAGCTAACAAAATAAAACAAAAAAAAAAAAAAAAATATCAACAGAGATAGCAAATATCACGGCTTAAAAAGATACTCCGTATTTCCCTAATCTAATTTCAGTAACAACTCCTCTAAAAAAAACAAAAAAAAATTCAGTAACAACAAATCATAAGAATTTGTGCAAAATTAAAAAATCCCCGATTATTCCCGAAGAATCTTTCCTACTCCTAAAATTCTCCATATAAATTATGAGTTTGTTTCTATTGCAATGTGCGTTTTCTCGCGTGCTTCGTTTTCTCACATTGTTTCTGATTCCTTTTTGCTAATTCATTTGCGCAGTTCGAATTCGATATTCATTTGTATTGTCTTATTTAATTTTCGTTTTGCACATCTCATCAATGTATGTTTTTGCAGTGTTTAGCCTTCAAATGGATTGAATTAAGCAGAAATCAAAGATAATTATGATTGATCGAGTCGATCAATATATATCTATATGGTATGTCAATTTTCGAATTGAATGAAAAATTTCCGAATCGCTCCTCATGTATGTAGGTCTCTAACTTTACAACCTAGATTAAAACGTATTACTCTCTCAGGATTCTCTCTATTTAGTAGTAAAGAAAGTTTAATTACAGGGTGTAAATCATGAAGGTAAATCGCAAGCTACAAATCATCTATTTAGTAGTAAAGAAAGTTTAATTACAGGGGTTCATCACAATTAGCTAGACATGTTATCTGGGTCATAAGGGTCTGATTCAGGTCAAATTAAATACGGCTTAATTTTCATGAGGTCAGAACCTCGCCAATGCGCCGGGTCAAATTAGACAAAGAAATACACGGGCAAATATAGGTTCGGGTCATATAAAACATTGTCATTACCTTAACAAAACGGGCCGGATTGATTCGAGTTGCTCGGTTAGTCAAGCTTTTAAGTTTAACAGGTGTAATTAAATATAGTTATTAAGAATATTTTAGAAGTTAGAACAACCCGGGAAGATAACAAAATGGACTAAAACTATTTATTGTAGTATAACTTTTGAGTACTATAGCATTTAATGGGAATATGTTTATAAGCAAGTCAACTCGAGCTCTATCCTATTTTTTCGAAGTACAGATTGGTATTTAACTCGAATCATATGTTGTTTTTCCGCTTTGATCTAAAGGACAAATTATTGGCCATGTTCAAATAATAAAACTTATAATATAAAAATAAGTCATCACTAATATCATACAACAACCAGTAAACAACTACGGGTCAAATATTGGTCAAGTTAGCAAGGGATTATAAGATTATAATTAGTTTATTATAATTATATTATACATTGTGATGCATTTTTGGATTAAACCATCAAGATTTTGTGTTAGTAAAGGGTCAAGTCATGTCCACAATTTCGGTCAAGTTTAACCCAAAAATATGCGGGTTGAAACGGTTTCAAGTTAATATGGGATATGGGTAAGAGAAAAAAACTGAAATTATAAAAATACTTTTTATCTAATATTAGAGTATAACAAAAAAAAGAAAATTCTATCTATATCATTCAACAGCCCGTGCAATTTTGCATGGGTATTAAACAGTATATATGAATCATCCTGCCCTAGGTGGTGGTTTTGATCAGACTGCCCAGGGATCCTCTTAATAGAGGTTTGGTTTGAATTTAGGGTCATTTGTGTTAATTTCAGGTCAAAATTGATCGGCGTGTCGGACATGTTTGAGGTAGCACACAAGGGTCAATATGGTGAACAAGTAAAAATAAAAATAAAAATGGGTTAATAACCCACAAAAGCGGGTGAGGTCAAATAGGATTTACTAATTTTGCGGGTCCGTTTTCTTTATTTTCATACTTTTTAGTTTGACAATAGTTAAGGACAGTAACAACATATATAAGCCTGAAAATAAATAAAATAATATTATTATCATTTTTATATAACAGCTCATGCAATAGTATTACAACTACTAAAAGAGATAATAAGACATACGAAGTACAATTAATATTGTTAAACATTAAATTGAAATTAAATTTCAATTCGACATAAATACCTACCATTATATTTTGAGTTAATTTTGATGATCTGAGGTTGAGTATAACTTCAATTCCATATAACATTGTTTTTATAGATTTTAGGTTCTTTAATTATAAATTAATTTTTATAGGATTCAAATTTCAATTATTTGGTTGGTAATATCAACTCTATTCGTGTTTGAATTTACGTTGTTTTGTACCACATTTCCTTAAAAAAGTTTAATATGACAGCCCGTGCAATTTGCACGGGTCAATAAACTAGTTTTATATATACTAATAGGCAAACCTTTGGACAATTCTTAAGCCATCCACGTCACTGCTGATGTCACTGATGATGTCAGCGCCACATCATCACCTGCCACATAACAATTCTGAAAAAATAATGTTATGTGGGTTTGAACCTGTGACCTCAAGGTTATAATGTAACACTTCAACCACTGAGACAATGGATGTTTTGTTGATTCTTTTATTAGCCAAGTTATACATAAAGGATATTAATTCCTAACATTTCGTCCAAATAAATAACAAAGATTTCACCCAATAATTATTCTCATATATTCTACACTAAGCTATTTGGAAATAAAAAATTTGACCATTTCTTCAATTTTGACCGAAATTTTACCATATATAGTAAGCATATATATTCCATGAATACCAAATTAGAGAATGATCATTTCTTACGTGGAACAAGGAATTAGAGATTATCGTACGTTTATGCTGGAAGTAGTTGTACCGGTAGCTAAGCCAAGACTTAAGACGCTAACAATAAGTTACGCGGGTGATAGCTACAAAAATGTTCCGCGGGTGAGTTAGCTAGGACCATTATATGTTAGCAAATTTTTAAATAATCGTAGAGTAGAGTTTAGGTGATGTTGCTTACATTAAAAATTCATGAATCGGCGTAAAATATTTAACTAATTTTCATACTTATTAACTTGGTTTAATTGTAGCGAATTGGGCATAACTCCTTTAAAATGATATTAAATTAAACATGATGAATTTACAATGAAATAGAGTGTCCCGTGCAATTCTGCACGGGTCAACGACTATATACGGCTATACGCCATCACTGTATTTGATGCAAAACCTAATACTGTCTAAAATTTTACTAGAAAAAAGTTAGTGGCTTTATGTCCATTTCAAAAGTTACAAAATATCTAGCAAATGAAAAGACTTTAGATGAAATGAAAATGAATTGCAATTTATCATTAGGTCTGGATGTCAAACATTCGGGTTAATATAGATTAGTGGTCAGAAAAAACGGGACCTAAAAATATATCGGTTAACGAACTCACGAGTCATAAAAAGTGAGTACCTGACCAAGGTTTATATCATATCATATATCATCATATCATATATAATATAATTACCGGTCCTTTACCAGCTCTCTCAGGCCGTCCACCTCAGCGGTGACATCAGCAACACGTTATAGCTGATGTCATCTGCCAATTTTTAACAATTAAATAATCGGGAAGGATAATTAACATTCCTAAATTAATTTCAATTAAGCTGCTAACTCACGGGAAAAATAGGAAGCAATCTTTGAGAAATATATGGCCGAAAATATGCACGATATTAATTTTAGGTAATAAAATCTGTATCAAAAATGAAATTCAATTAGCAAAATTTGATCTTAGCATATATTTTGGCAAAAACAATGTGCTGGCTGTATCCGTACTTAATTATTCAAAATATTCCGAATGATTTAGGCAAGGAAATCTGCAGCACACATTGCATTTTCTATAGTTAAACGGCATATTCCGGGAATAAAATCATTTACAGCCGAAAAAAGAGCTAACAATTATCGTTAATTCCTAAACCATAATAATATATAAAACGAATTCCTTTAAAGCAGGAAATAAATCTTGGAAAATCAGATTATCTAGAAAATCATAATATTTAAAAATAATAAAATTACTGAAAAAATAGAGAGAAAATAATAAAATTTAAAAAATAATTTTGATTCCGACTACAATAATTTTTTTGAGAGCCCGACTAGAATTTTTAGGAAAGTATTTACTATTTAGCATGTCCTTAATTGATGTCTATATATTTTTTCCAAAAAGCAAAAGATATAGCATGAGGAAGAATCTAGGAAATAAAAATTACGCAAGATTTTCGGCCCTAAAACAGTATCAGCTTATTCAAATAAAAATAATTATTCCGACAATGTCTCAATTTACCCATAATACACGTCTTAATTATATGATATATATCTTCTATAACCTGCAACAAGTATTCCGTTTTAGCAACGAAATCTATAATCTCTCTGTAATTGGCATTTTCCATATTTTATAAATGTATGGCCGAATTTTTTTATAAATGTAAAATTTAATTAAATCTAATCTTTTTCCATAAAAATTATTCGCAATTTCGGGAAAAAATTTCTCAACAACTGGGCATGGTTTTTGCCATCGATTAATATATTTTCTGTATTTACGCCATCATCTCCTCCTAATCTGTTATACCTTCCAAAAATCATGGCAAATTTCAGTATTATCCGGATAATTTGCCAATTCTTTTCCTTTTACTTATTCATACGTATAAATCTGCTTTCACTATTCATATATAGTCCTATTTCCAATTGTTCTCATTGTATTTCGTATAGAAGGTATACTCTGTCTCCTTTTTCTATGGTAGACTTTACGGTGTGAAACTCTCTAATGTTATGTTTTTCTCATCGTTTAATTCTTATTTCTACTAATTGTGTTATTGCTAATTTAGCGATTCAAATCACACATTAGAACTTTGATGGCTAATTCAATCATATCAAGTCATCAAGATACTGAATTAAGCAAAAATCAAAGGATGACGGCCATGATCGATCCAGCCGATTAATGTATATATGTATGGTATGTCGATTTCCGAATTGGTTTGAAAATTGTCGAATTGGTATGTTCTCTACTGATTAAATGGTTTGGTATTCATTTGTTGATTCTACCATTGTTTCCAATTATATTGCTAATTAACGTATGTTATGACGATTTATCAATTGTGATTTCAATAACCATTTACATATCAATTGCTTTTTTACATTTAATCGATTATCCATAGCTGGTTCTTCTATAATTGGTGAATTCGTCGATTTTTTGAGTTAATCTAATGGGGAATTAATAAGATCCGTATTGTGCTCTTGGGAATTGTTCTATATGAAATTTGCTTGGCGATTGGCCATTGATCGCGTATAAACGCACTTCTGCTTATACCATTGCCAACTATGATATTTGGCAATGATATCATGGCTTACCTTCCAAGAATGCTAGGTAGGCGGTGTAGCGGGTATACGTAGTTCGCATAGAATCGACAAAGTCCAAACAAAGACGCTACTCATATACCCGTTTATATCATTTTCTTCAACAAAGACGCTGCTCATAAGATAGAATTCAGCAGTGTGCGTGAACACGTGTTTATCACCTTTTTTTTACCCTTTATTTAACTGTCCATTATGTACGTATGTAAGTTGCAAGATGGCTAATTAGCATGGCTCACAAGTTAAAATTAAAACCATATGTTGCCAACGTCAAGTGTTGGCTTAATTAGCATGACTTTTGTGTACTCCATACACCACTCTGCATGTACTTAATTTTGGCTACAAAAGTTTAATTATAATTTTAAAATTGCATCAAACTCTTTTCACAATTCACATCACGTACGTTTGTCTTAACTTTTGTTTCTGATGCATGCTAGAGAATCGACATCGGAGGACTGACGGCTTTGACATGAGTACTTCGTAAGGAGAGTGTGTCTTCCAGAGTTTTTTCACCAGTAGGTGAATTGGAAGAGATTTATGTGGCTTGATTTGCTCTTCGACATCAATTTGATCAATGATCGGTTAATCATGACAGATCTGATCAACGATAATACAAATTTTATTTTTCGTGCCACACTGTATATATTATATGTTCATACAACATAGAATTCAAACATTGTGTCTCAAAACCTATTTGGTTTAATCTCGGACAATCCTCACTGAGTCACTGGACATAGAAATAGTATTATGACTCAAAAATAGCGGGTCATGGGTCAAATAAAGCGAATTCATAACTTAGAAATGTAAAAATCATGTCTAAATTTGTGTCACGTATTTTTTTTAATGTACATCTACACTTTTTATTTTCTGATCTTAATACTCATTGCCTATATTAAAATAATAAACATAGTATAAAAATCATTCATCGCTAATATCATATAACCACCAGCGCAATTTCGCCCGGGTAAACGACGATGGGCCAAATAATAAGATAAAAAGGGGTCATGGGATTAAGTCGGTACGAGTGAAGATCACATCATTTTTTTTCTATTCTTACTTCCAGCCGCATAATCAAATGGGAAGATTTACAGTGAATCGAATGAATATATAAACGTAAGGCTTTAAATAATTAAATAAACAAGAATAAAAGTAAAAATTAGATCTTGATTTATTATGTGGACTTTACATACTTCTAATTGATTTAAGAGCTTAATACGATTTTTTTTTGTCTTAATTACGGGCTAAACAAAAATGTGTTGGTCATAACGTGACTATGTCAATACGGGTCGTGGATAATAAAAAATGGGTTGGATCAAGCTGAGTTATTATCAGGTCAGTGACCGGAGTTGGAGATAGATCTAATGTTGACATGTTGTATATTATACCATGGTCCCGGTAACTAAAAGAAGAAAAAAACATTCTATGTGTGGTCACTACTATTCTATTAACGAGTACCACTCCGTCCCAATGGATTCAAATGGCATGGGAAGTTTAATAGAGTGTCTAAAACTATGAAAATTTAAGCTCGAGACAACCCTTAAGCAGATTGATTTCCTAATCACTTGATTTTAATTTCCATGTGTAAACAACGATTCTTTATTAGTCGTGTTCGATAGGATACGGATCAGTTCAATAACGGGTCAAACATACAGATTAATCCAAATAACGCGTCAAAATTACAAGACCGAGTCAGGTTAGGTTAGAACATGGGTAAAGATAGAGTTAGGTCACACACGAAGTTATTAACAATTGAAATAAACACCTCAAAATAGTGTTTTAACTCTGAGATTGGTAGATTTGACATGATTGATTTGCCTTAATTATTGGGGGTAATCATTATTCTTATTCTTATATATATAATTGGGGATCTACCATTTGAGATGATATACGTAGAGTAAATTTTGTAGACCTGTAATAAATAAGTCACATCAAGTATGAAGTCAGGTATAGTAGGAGTCGAGGCTACTAACAAAACAAGACTAGATACCAAAAACCAGAACTCATTAAGCTTTTGAATTGGTTTGAAATTAGGGTGATTTGTATTAATTAGGGGTCAAATTTGACCAACGGGTCGGATCGAGTTTGACGAAAATATGTGGGCCTGGATGTGTCACATGTAATTTAAAAAATTGGTTTTCAAAACTCAAAAAAGCGGACGAACTCAAATACCACAAATTATATCGTGCACCAAGGTGCACAATGAGTATGATGCACCTCCTCAAAATAGAGGAGTATGACCACACTTAAATAAATGTAAATTATTTTAAGTGTGGTTTTTACTCCTCTATTGTGAGGAGGTGCACCATACTCATTGTGCACCTTGGTGCATGGTATAAGCATTGCTCAAATACGATCAACTTTTGTGAGTTTAACTCCGTGAGTCCTATTTATCTCTTTTAATATGCATCTATTAGTTTGGCAAAAGTTAAAATTATATGAGCATATCTTTTATACACACTACATTTATTCTTTAATTTTAATTTTGTTTTGACAATGCATAAATCTCTATATTATCATCAATTGAAAGAAATTGTCTTATATACATTTTTGGATTTTGACGTTTGTATTAAACATATACTTAAGCAGCCCGTGCAATTTTGCACGGATCAATATACTAGTTAATTTAACCATTAGCCACCCCATTAACCTTTAATTACACTATCCACGTCAGCAATGATGTCATCGATGACATCATCGCCACCTCATTATTGCATGTATTTGACTACATAAAAAATGAACCTGTGAAGGTTTGAACCTGTAACCTCCAAGTTATAATTTTAACACTTCAACCACCAAGGCAACTGATTTTTATTGATATTTTTATTAATAAAGTGATATATATAAAGGATTTGAGATTTTAGAAGATAATTTCGGAAATAACTTTGGACGAGATAATCTGAATCAAATGAAATCAAATCATTTTATTTTTGGAGATAATTTATGAAGTAATATATATAAGCGCAATATATTAGGAAATAAAACATCTTGAGTTGTTTCGCTTTAACTTAAAATACGGGTCAACGGGTGGGGTCAGAGCTAAAAAAAAAAGTGGGTTAAAAAGTACTAGGGGTTAATATGAATTACAGTTCACACCAAAATTGTAATTCGTACATAAACATAATGTACTGAAAAAAATTCGCTATACTTACTAAATTGTTTTCATTAATCAAACATAAGTTTTCTAAGATGATGCCAAATTAAACACGTTTTTTTTCGTCTTAACTATAGAAAAATTGGGACAACGAGCCATCTCAAGTTTAACCTAAAAGAATACTGATTGAAACGGGTTTGAATTAATTATGGCCATGACTTGATCAGAGAAAAAGGAGTTATCAACCTTGAGCAACGGGTCACTTGGTCGGTTAAAATTTTTACAGTCCTAATATTTTGCGTTAAGTATGGGTAATAAAATAGAGTTATAACCAAATTTATATAACAACCCGTGCAATTTTGCACGGGCTAATAAGCTAGTTTTTAACATATACTGATTTTGTTTATTCTATTTTTTTCGTTATGTACGTCTACTATTGTTTTTCGTTTTATTTTAATTGTGATAGGCATTTTCTATATCCGAACAATAAAGTATATATTATAAATCGAGACATACCAATGTTATAAAACAGACCGTGAAATTTTGCACTTATCAACAGACAATGTGAAAGTATATCCTGATAGGACAACCTGTGCATTTTTGCACGGGCTAACGACTAGTTAAGTTTCTGTTTCTGGATCCAGCCAAAGCGTCCGTTACCCTACCGTTTCGACTGGGGGGAGTAATAGAGGATATATTAGGAATATTGTATTATAAGGAAGATAATAGGAATATTCTAGGTATAGAATATTCCGGATCTAGGTTTTATGGAGTATTCTCCAAGAGATGTGTACTATAAATACACATGATTTATATCAATAATACACACACGAATTATTCCGCAATATTCATAGCATTAGTAATTCGATAGTACTTTGGTTATCGTAATCCTCATCAACCGCAACACTTGCTGGTGTGTGAATATGCTTCACATCCAGCCATGAAGGCTCTTACTCCCCGGCTTCAACAAGGCTCTCTCTCATCCGCTCAACACAGACTTGCCCTTCTGCTCTCGCCCACTCCACTCCCTCTTATACATTCCTTATAATGTCATGTTGTAGATATGAAAAGAATTGAATGAAATCGACAAAAACGAAAGATTGAAAGATTTCGATAATGGATTGCAGAAGTGTAGATGGCAGCTGTTTGTAAAAGTTAATATCATCAAATCAGATTTGTCAGTTTTGCTGTGTTTTACTGTATCTGTATACTATTCCTGTACCCCAAAAAATGCTGAGAAAGATTCAGATCAGGTAACAAGTCCACTCAGTGCTGCAAAACCTATGTTAAGAATCACAAGTCGGAAAACAGGTGTGTATACACTGTCCCAAAAACAACAACAGCAGCCTGAATCCACGATGTTTTGGGGTCGTCTAGAGTCGGAAAAAAGTGTGTATACACTGTCCAGGCAAGAATTCAGCACACCAGTATACAGAATTCAAACAAGATGGTGTACATTTCGATTAAAGCACCAAAATGTAAATGTTCAAGCCTTTGAAGAAAACATTCGTTTCCCTTTTAGTCCACCATTGATGGACATTACATATGTAACACAGTAATTTGTCTCATCATCAACAACAACATTGACATCAAATAAAACCGCGAAAATCAGACAGTAAAACTGTGAAAAAGCCATCACTTTCTCCTTGATCTTGTAGAAGCAGCAGTCTTCCTAGCAGTCGTCTTTTCTTCGACATTCATAGGCACAGGCAAGGGAGGCTTCTTGACACTACTCCTCAGTGAATACCTCGGATGCTGGCTTCGATCAACAGAAGAATAAGTTGCGGCCACAGATTTCTTCAAGCTCTCAGATTTCTTCTTCATATCCTTCTTCTTTGCTGATTCAACCTTCACACCGAGACTGTAAGCTGTTTTCGGCTCATTTTCCTCGCTTTCGCTTTGCTTCTGTCTTAGCCTCTCGTTCCTCCTCGCAATGTACTCATCGTAAAATCGACCTCTTTCGAAACCTGACCCTATATTTGTTGTACCAGTACAACTCTTGGCATTCATAGCACCTAGTTCATCTTGCACCATTTTCGACAGCGCGTTCAATTCACATGAAATTGATTGGTATTCTGGCCTAATCTCTGAATTTCTCATCTGGGGTTTTGTCATTGTAGCTGTACCAACAATCCAACATTTCAATATTTCAAACAAAACCCATCAATTTTCAGAACTTAATTTCACTAATTCATACACAATACCCCATCAAATTACAAAATAAAATAAAAAAACCCACAAAAAAAACCCAATTTTCTTATAACATCAATTAACAAAAATCATGGGGTTAATTCAATTGGAAATTTGGGATTCCTCAAACATCAAAGTAAGGTTTAATTAATTTTAAAACCTCAAAAAACCAATAAAAAATCATAACTTTTTTTTTTATATATAATTATTCAATTCAACATTTTATGAGTTTATAAGTTTATTCAATTGGGATTTCACACACAACAAATATGCAATCTACAAATAATTGTCACAAGCTCAAAAAACCAATAAAGATTACAACTTTTTAAAAAAAAAATCATTTTCTTACTAAAAAAAATCAGCAAGAATAACCAAAAAAATGAAAATATATCAAAAGGGTTTAACTAAGAATTTTACCAGAAGGAGTACGCAAAGGGGTGATGTAGTTGGAAGGTTGAAGAGCGCGGCGAGCGCGAAGACGCATAGGAGATCTTGCAAGAGGAGGCTTCCGATCAGTCTTCATCCTGCAAAAATTACCAAGAAAACCACAAAAACCAATTTTGTTCAAGTTTTTTTACACAACTTTTTATTTTTATTTTTTACATATGGAAAAATTTATTAAGATGATGAAATAAAAGAAAAGAAAAGCTTATAGAGGAAGATTTCTAGGGTTTTAACCTGATGATAATGGTGGAGAAAAATGCAAGAACTTGGTCGGAAAAATTGACTGATTCTTTTGGGAATTGATTTTGATTTGATTATTTGGAGTGTTTGGTTATTTAATGTTTTTGGTGTTAGAGAGAGAAAGTGACAACGGGCGGCTGTTTGAATTTTAAAGGTCCAGGGTCTCCAAGAGCGTGTCTAACGGTCATTTTTTTTGTTCGGACGGTATAAAGAGGTAAGAACCAATCCACCCCCCCCCCCCCATATCATGCGAGTAGTAACTACATACGGAGTATACTAAGGCAAGGTCCCGGAATATGATCCCGTAGAGTTTTTGAAATACACCCGACCTTTATTCTACATTTCTACCCGAACCCGAAACCTGTTCGCCCGCCCGACCCGTTTTACAGGTCTAACCACGCCTTATCTCGAAAATAATTTGGGTTAGGAAATCGGGGGCTAGCTCAACTGTAAAATCCCAATTTTCAAAATTTTTCTTAAGGATATGATTTTTCATTTTGAGATAGGTAGTTCACTAAGGCTATGTTTGATAGGACTTATTCGCAGTAGTATTCAGATCAGTTCAGAATCATTCAGATCAGATCAGATCAGATCAGTTCAGAATCATTCAGATCAGATCAGATCAGTTCAGAATCATTCAGATCAGATCAGATCAGATCAGATCAAATCAAATTTTTATCAATGTATTTGGCCCATAACTGATACTAATTCGTTGAAATTCAATCAAAATTTCAACACATTAAGATCAGATCAGATCAGTTCAGAATCATTCAGATCAGATCAGTTCAGCTCAAAATCATTCAGATCAGATCAGAATCATTCAGATCAGATCAGATCAGTTCAGAAAGATGCAGTCCTATCAAACGGGGCCTAAAAGTGAAATATAAACGAGTCTTTACAATTGCTTTGATTTGTAAAAATTTGCAAGTTATTGGTTGTTGGATTCATGTTTAATTTAGAGTTGAGGTACGGGGTGCAACAACAAACAGGTCAATGAAATTTTATCGGCGATCAATATTGTTATTGTCAACGACGACCTAAGAGTGCATTTAACGGTAGTTTCTCTACCGGGTAGAAGAAGAGAGAAAAGATTAAAAAATTAGGAGAGAGAAAAAGTAGGTACAAAATTTATGAAACTTGGTAAAATCCTCTACCAAGTTTGTAGAGTGATTCTAGAATAACCGTCGGTTACGGCCGGTCACATTAAAATTAACCATGGTTAAAATTAACATTAATATAAATATATTTGATAGAGATCATATACCAACTTCCCAGCTTATGTCAATTGGTTAGAGCTTTATTATTTGAACAAATTGACTTGGGTTCAAGACTCTCTGGCAACTTTATTTTTCTTTTTTTCCAAAAAAATGTTCTTCTCGTTTTTTAACCACTTTGCCCTTTTATTTCCTTTTATATTTATCTTGGTTTTTTTTTTCTATTTTCTTATTCAATTCTAGATTCTAGTACAAGCTACGACAATGTATTAGCGATTTACAAGAATCGTCTTATATCACTGAAAGTTTCAATTACTGTAAGCCAATTTTATTTTATTTTCCGTAAAACTCAGTGCAACTTATTATTTAAGCTAAGCTATAGTGTAGCTTATTAATTAAGCTAAGGTGTTACTTAAACCACCTTATTTGGTCAAAGAGTTTAAAGAACTTTCACAACAATACTTTAAAGGGACCAAGTCCAATGTAATACTAGTGAAAACTTTATATAATAACTCGTTAACCTTTTATGCTCGGGTTCAAGTCCATAAGTCTCAATTCGAATAACTAATGGTCATCGTGCTGACATCGACTTGTACGCCGCCCTTTTTATTTTATTTTCTCTTTTCTCCTCAATAGAGGTTTTAGGGTTACGTACTATGGATAATAAGGAACTTTATGCCGTTTAAGACCACTTAGGCGCTTACCTTTTACAAATAAAAATATCAATATGTGCTTAATTATGCCAAAAAATATAAAAAAAAATGCTTAACTAGGCAAAAAAAAATCATAAAAGTAAATTACTAGACGTATCGAACCCTCGACGTCCAGCCCTGAAATATGTAATCATAAAGTCAAATGCTCACAGCCACTTAATCTAAGCTTGCCATCTGATAATAATCAAGGTAGCTTACTTTAAAAAGAAAGAAATATGACCACCATCATTGAGAGCCATGGAAACTTGAACAAGCATCGCGAACGGAAACCTTAGGTCCTGCCTCAATCGCCGCACACCCGAATCGAATCAGTGTGTGGTGTTAGAGATCGTCGTCGTGTTAATGTGTTATGGCTAATCGTCGTCGCCGCGGTGGACGCTACAGTGGTGAATTGATAACGGACTAACGGTGGATACAAGCAGGCCAACGTGCATCCACCATCTTGCCGGCAAGGCGGCAATACGGTAAGATTGATTGGGAGGTGACTGGTTGCATTTGCACTTGGCCGCAACAATGGTGGAAAGTAAAAAAGAATAATACGGAGTACAAATTACAATTAAAAATTTAAAATATGGATTTGATTTGGTGTGGTGAAAGTGTACCATAAAAATAAAACTTAACCATGGTTAATTTCATTGAACGGTTAAGATCTTTTTGGTGTCAATTAATGTTCAAATTTAATTTAGTTTGGTAACCGGCGATAACCGGCGGTTATTTTAGAATTTTTGCAAGTGAGTATACCCGGTTGAGAGAAATGTGAGAGGAAAAAGTAGAGCGGGGTGGGGCTGGAGAGAGAAAAGTAGGATTGGAGAGAGAAAAGTGAGGAATAAGATTAAAAGAATAGGAGAGAGGTAATGAATACCAGGCTCCAACCTGGTAACGGTTAAAAGCAGTCTTAGGTCGTCATCTCTCCTTGTGACAGTCCCTCCAAGCCTACAATCAACGTAGGCTCATAGAAGAGATCTATAGTACATTTACTATAGATCGATACACGAGTAACACCGAAGTAGAATTTGGTATTGTAAACGGAAAATGTATGGTTTGTGTACATAACAGGGACGAACTTAGGATTTTAATCGTTTGTAACCATTTATTTCATAGGGGTTGTATATATAGAACGATGGTGATTGTCGGTGTCCAATTTAGAAACAAGATTTTTAGATGGTTATGATTTGTAAAACAATATTCGATGTCTTTTTATGTAGTGTGTATTTCACTCGATCAACATTTGATAGTGTTATCCTCCTGAAAATTAATAAGAAATACAATTTCATTTTGTTTAACAAATTTCCCTTCATCTAAGCATGTTTAAGTATTATACATACTTATTTAAAAAAAAGTATTCTACATACATACATTACACATATATTACACATGAATTTACTATAGATCGATACACGAGTAACATAGAGGTAGAAATTGGTATTGTTAACGGAAAATGTATGGTTTGAGTAGAGGAATTAGTAGACAGGGACGAACCTAGGATTTTACTCGTCTATAACCATTAATTTCATAAGGGTGGTATAAAACGATGGTTTGGTACTGTCTGTCGCTGTCCAATTTGTAAACGGGATTTTTTAGACAGTCATGATTTGTAATTTTCGTTGTAAAATAGTTTTCGTTGACTTCTTATGTAGTGTCTATTTCTCTAGATCAACATTTACATTTGATTGTGTTATCCTCCACTAATTAATAAGAATTATAATTCCATTCGATTTTTCTAACGTGTGCTCACAATGCATTTTTTTTTATTTTGTACAAAGGAGCAGCATTGAGGGTGGAGGATATGAGGATTCGAACTCGGGACAACCCCAGGCACATTAACTTCCTGACCGCTAGCAGGGACGGAGCTACCCTTGGGCCTAGGGGGGCTCCAGCCCCTGTCAGCCCCTGTCAGGATTCTGACTATATATATATTTTTGGTGCAAATTTTGCATATGTGTGTGTGACGGATTAGTGGCTTTGAGTGTTTTTGTTGGTGTAGTTATGTAGTTTGCTGTTGGGCAGGGTTCAAATCCCGTGAAGCTTGTTTCTTTCAACCTTTTCACCTTTTGTTTTTATGTTTTAATAATCCAGTCTTTCCCTTTTTTTAGAAATTTGGCATATACTTTCCTTAACAAAAATATATGTTGGAACATTTACTTGCGTTTTTTTGTCAATCGATTATATTGATATAGTTTTGTATTTTTGTTGGTCTCTATAAAAGTAGCTCAAACAATTTGTACATAAAACCATCTAAATTAAGGCGATTTCGAAAAAAATATTGCCAATATATATAGGGTCCACAATTGGATATGTTCGCCCAGTTTCTGCGAGCCCCCCTCAAGTTTCAATTCTGGCTTCGTCCCTGACCGCTAGGCCAACTTTGACCCGTGAGAATGCACATGCTAATGTCTATAACCTGCCTTATTTAGGTGAGATTCTTCTCGAATAATTAAGGAGATTCTATAATTTGTTTTTTTCAAGTGATAATCTGACTTAATTAAGGAAGGAAATGAGATTTTAACATGTGCCCTTATGGCTCACGTTAGAAAAAGCGTATATACAATTGAAGTTTGTTTATTTTTTTTTTTGTTACAACAATTGAACTTTGTAAATATTACTCATATGCTTAGTTTAAGTTTATCACAAACACACCAAAAAATCTTGCTGTTGTGATAGTTCACTATACGACATATACAATGAGTAACGGAACCATCACAATATATGACTAACATCCAATAAAACTCAAACCTTAGAAATCTAAGATCATTATGTCAGGTCTAAGAAAACAACTTGAAAATTGATGAGTTGAGTTGTTTGTTACCTAGTTATTATGTGCCATAATATTGGGTTGTTTTGGACTAAACATGTCTCTAGTAGATCTACACGCTTAAAGTCCAGAGTATCGAGCATGGGTAATGGTTGGACTTTTTTAGTCACATGGAATGACCAAACAGGCAAATTGTTGGAGTGAAACCCAAAAACCATCCATCATTGAAGTGACCGGAGACGACAACTCCTCAGCGAAGAGTGGGTGGCCTATTTCGTGCCAAGATGGCTATAAACCTTCGCCAATTTATAACACCGCGCTAAAATACTAGAACTAGACGCACTCAATTATTGTTATCGTAGTTTAGTTTAGACGAAAATTACGGCTGTGATCAGATTTTTCGGTTATTATCCAGAAGTATTGAGCCCTTTATGCCTGACCTTGAGGCCTATTAGAGTTTCTGTCATTACATATTTCCGGTATGGACACAATATAGTGAGCCAAGTTGATCATTACCTTCACCAATTCTCGGAATCATCACTCAAGTGATACCTTGACATTTCGATCTTCTACTTGAATCTAGATTACTAATCTTTTGATACTGTTCTAAATTACATGACTTAGCGCTACTGCTTCCATGAAAAAGGGAATCGTGACATTAAG
This sequence comes from Spergularia bocconei, assembly GCA_963457585.1. Classification (NCBI taxonomy): domain Eukaryota; kingdom Viridiplantae; phylum Streptophyta; class Magnoliopsida; order Caryophyllales; family Caryophyllaceae; genus Spergularia; species Spergularia bocconei. The sequence continues at coordinate 2,373,874 of OY734947.1, forward strand.
GCAAGTATAGCAACGGTGGAAATGGTATACTGACATCAAAGTTGAACCCGCTGAAGGGATTAGATTTTTTGTCACCAAGACATGAACTGTCCACGACTTCTCCTGTTAAAGAAAAACCCGTTGTGCTTGGACCGGGGTTCTGTTTTGTAGGACCTGCCTCTTCTTTTAGAATATTAGCAACAACGGACGACTTTGCAGCCTCTTCTGGGTAGTCTTCAACCCTGTAATATGCCTGCAGCAACAAAATCTCAGTCTCAGACCGATATGGGGTTTGCAAACATGACTATCATACGGAATTGTTACTGAGACCATCCTGTAATCTGCCTAGAACAACATGAATACCCTAATGCCTCAAAAGCTCCTGGTTATGGCGAATTCTGTAATCTGCCTACAACAACAACAACAACAACAACAACAACCAAGCCTTATCCTATAATCTGCCTAATGCACTAAAATACCCAAAAGGAATGTGATCCCTTTTCCTCGCTACAGATGATACGTTGTAAAACAAAGTCATGTAGCAACAACGACATAACCCCTATGCCTCAAAGGCTCCCACCTATGATGAGGTAGGGGGGCCAGATAAAGAGATACTACAAAACATCTGAAATATCTGACGATTAAGTTCACACAGATGTCATCTTGAAAGTATTCTAACAAACCACTACATCATTACTTGTCAATAGATAAGCACAAACATGAAGTAGCAAAGAGCCATGTAAAATGGAAAGAATTGGACTCATGCAAATATGGTGAAGTGGTCCATTACTGGATTACTCTAGTAGAGAGTAAAAATGCAGACAGTGAGAGTGGAAAAAATGATAGCCGACATACCACACATGTACGTGGTGGTGAAAGTACTTTAAACGAATTGGGACGGTTGTTGAAGTTTGTCTCAGGAACTCCTGGTACTCCTTCAGGATTAGTGAAGTGATCAACATCGTGTCCCACCTGCCAACAAGATCAACAATTATGTCTAATCTTGACTGAACAATGTGTCAAGATTCATAAAAGAACATATGCTCTTATATAATAGAACACAGGGGTGTTATAGTCTTTACCCTCCCTCTTCCTCCAAAGTCCAAAGCATCACTATTAAGCGCAACACGATATTTCCCAGGCAGATCACATCCTACTTTGTACCTGTGGGAAGAACAGAAGAATAAGAAAAATGTATAACTATGACCTAAAGCTCACTGGTACCATTATCACATTATGTAGGAATCGTGATTTTTGTTTAGCATGAAGGAATGCCTGAGATGTGAAACCACAAAAACATGTTTGTTCATACCCCTCGTATGTATTCTCTGGATGAAAATTGAAGACAAACACCAAATTGCCCCTCTCAAACACAATGACCTGTTAGACATGAACAATCAACATAAACTCCTAGCCACCATTGATCTTCTTTAAAGATAGGTACATGAATGCTTTACACCAAAGGCATGGATATGCAATATTTACCGAGTGCAAATTAGGATTTAGGATTAGTCAGTATACATACCTTGTCTTCTTCATTTGCACTGCTGACGATTTGTTTGGTTGAAGAGAGAAATGAAAATTTATCATCCAACAAATTCATGGCACGGTCAAATGCATTCATAAACTGCAAGGAAATAAAGACAGCATCTGGATTATTTAACACTAGGATTTCAACTCGAAAGCTTTGACACCAACAGGAAGTGAAATAAGGGAGTTAATCTTCTCAACAAGAGCCCTCTAGAGCAAATTTGGAGCCCTGCTAAAAAGTAGATACTGGAAGACAGTAGGAGTAAAGTAGTAAGTATCTTTCATTATACCTTATATCTGAGATGATCTGTATCAACTAGATTCCATTGACGTCTGCACTTTTCATAACTCCAATTATTGCCGTCCCTTGGGAAGTCGATCCATTCAGGGTGGCCAAACTGAACATCAAATCAAAAGAACAGATAAATAATTTAGCAGGCAACAAAGGCAAACCTGAAACCGTTAAAAAAACTGACTGTCAAGCAGAATGGCTCTATCAATCATGCTGTAATGATAGTATTTCAATGTGCAATAAGGTTAAAACACTTTCGGACACATTTAGTTGTTATTCATATTCCTAACTCAAAAATCTGGTTTGAGAGCTTTCTAATGTTATTGCTTAAGAGTATTAGTATGATCCAATACAAGTCCATTCAATGACATCTCAATCTCAGCTCTAATTTTATTGCTTACCTCATTTCCCATGAAGTTAAGGTAGCCTTCCCCTCCTAGGGCCATTGTAATAAAATGAATCATCTGCGGAAATGTTAAAATTATCAGTAATTCAGGATCATAGTACGAATCTGGAGTTTTACATTTTAAGAAAAATTCATCAGTGAAACAAAATACAAGTATAAAACGTAATAAGAAAAATCTTAAAACTCACCTTATGAAGGGAGATCCCTCTCTCAATTACCAGAGAGGGTTCTGTCAGACAGGACATTCCTGCATACATTTCTTGGTCCATCAGAAAAAATGCCAAAGTTTTGTCCCCAACAATTGACTGAAATATGAGACATTGTATCACATGAAATAAAAAGAGTATGTAAAGGGAGAGAATATGAAATATAGAAAGACCACGCATTTACAGGAAAAAGGAAACAGTTCGGACCTGGTCATGACTCTCAGCATAAGCAACACACTTTTCAGTGTATCTTCGATTTGTCAAGCTAAGAGTGATTTCATTCATGGACCATTCTTCATCCTTCTTATTCTTCACATAATTAATCCATTTATCCGGGATAGCCATTGCCAAGCGATACTCAAATCCGACCCCGCCTTCAGAGACAGGGCAACATAATCCAGGCATACCGGAAACATCCTCTGCAATCACTGTTGCCTCAGGATAAATGCTGTAGATTAAATGATTAGCAAGCATCAGATAAACCACAGCATCAACATCTGTAGCTTCACTGAAATACTCATTGTAGTTTCCCGAAAAACCCATGTTAATTCCATGATGGTGATACAGCATGGAGGTGACTCCATCAAAACGAAATCCATCAAATTTATACTCTTCAAGCCACCATCTCAAGTTGGATAAGAGGAACCGAAGGACTTCCCAGTTTGCATAATTGAATAACCTACTATCCCATAGCTTGTGGTATCCACGACTGCCAGAGTGAAAGTAAGACTCCTGTGAGCTTTGGCCAACATCAAAACCATTTAGACCATCAGTAATGTTGTTGCTTGCGTGGCTGTGTACAACATCCATCAAGACCCGTATACCTAAGCTGTGAGCCTTGTCAATCAGATATTTCAGATCATCAGGGGTTCCGGATCGACTACTCACAGCAAAGAAGTTTGTGACATGATAACCAAATGAAGCATAGTATGAATGCTCCATCACGGCCATCAACTGCACTGTATTATAGTTGTTTGCCTTAACACGAGGCAATACTTGGTCTGCGAATTCCCTATATGAATTTATTCGAGGTTCTGAGCTGCTCATTCCAACATGTGCCTCGTATATCCGAGGGGCTCTAGGCTTCGGAGGACGGGGATAATTAAGTTGATAGCTTCATAACCAATGAACAACATAGTTAGAACTCCACCCAATCCTTAAGTTAGCCAATTAACATTTGCTCAGATGATACATACCTCTCTTGTGGTGGAGGTTCCCAATAGACACCGTCATAAGGTGCAGCAAACTTTGACGGATCCACAGTAGCATATTTAACCCATGCAGGGATTCGGTCAACCCAAGCTCCACTTCCATGCTTAAAGCGAAACTTCACTCTTGAGTTGTGAGGAATAGCTGGTTTTCCACCAGAGTCTGGTATCTTAATGCTCCAAACGCCAAACTGATTCTTCTCCATCCTATGGCTAAAACCGTCCCAGCCATTGAAGTCACCAATAAGCTGTGCTTCCCTACCTCGAAGGAATAATCCCAGTCAGTGCTTGGAAACACCAAAATTCACATGAAACAAGGACTAGTGAGCTGATAAGTAACATACTGAGCAGCAGGGGCCCATTCACGATACACAATACTTCCGCCCTCTCTGTTGAATCCAAACTTCAAATATCCTAAAACAGACAAGCAAGAGATACAGATCAGAGGATATACGTCGTAATGTTTTGGAAGACAACATTTTTAGGCCCCAACCAACTGCTGCAACATTCAGGGGTTTGTCATGTACATAGTAATCTCAAACCTTCAAAAGTCTCATGTGACCGTTGTACATGCAGATAAGGGATCTAGCGGGTAAAGAATAACAGAATGTAATTTTTTGGAGTCAGAGATGTCATTTTATAATCCTATTACAACTCTATGAACAGAGAAACTCTTCACAATGGGCTGAGATGATGACACTGGCATGGCTAGCCATAGCCTTGAGTCTTGATATACATTCACAATTATGACAGAACCAATAAGTAGAGTTTCAAGCCGATTTACGAGGTACTTATTTGTTGACCATGTTAAGAGAAATATATTCAAGGCACAAAGTGCTTTCAGAAGTTTGGGGGCTTTAGTAGAACATTCAGCACTAATCCACTAGTAAGGAAACGATACCTTTAGCAAATTCTCCAAGGCCACCTTCAAAATTCTCAATGAGTTTGGCTTGATCTACATATCTCTTCATCCTGTATCCAAAATGATCTTTGTAGGATTCTAAGGCTGGATCAGTGCTGAAGATTTCCAGGTTCTCAGTGTCCATTTCAGTTTCTTCCATTGCTTGGGTGCTATCAGTGGCAACGGCCGAGATAAAAGAACGCTGCTTTACCTACCAAAACGATACTGCCAGGTAATGATATATGTACTGAAGCTGAATGTAGCTATTCTAGTCTCCAAAAACATTCGCTTATCAGGAGAAATGGATAATATCATTACTACTATGTTGAAGCAAAATCTACGAAACTTTTCCAAAGCTGATGAGCATTTGCCTAAGTTGAAATATAGGTCCAAGAAAGATAAATGTTCCATCCAGCAACATATTCAGCGAGCATTTTTCTGGACCACAGCTCAACGGAATTTTTTTTTTTTTTTTTTTTTTCAAAAAAAAAAAAAAACCAATGTCTGCTACTGTCAAATTCGAGATGAATCACATACCTTCCAAGATACTTGAAAGTCTGACATAGTTGAGTAATGATTTCTAAGAAGCTTTTCTGCACCATCAGGAAGTACAAATGGTAGGCTTAATCGCTTTGTTCCTTCACCCTGTCAACATGATTGACGGCTGTAAGTTCCACAATCACGAGTGAAATGGATGTATTAGGTGAGACCATAGGCAGGTGTGAATATCAATAACAGGGAACTTCCAAACAACACCGATAAGTGATTTTACACACCAAGTAAAAGTAAATATTAGATCACTTGAATTTCCTTAAATCTCAGAGTAATACTAAACAAATAAAAGATAAAAAAAAGAACAATTAAGAAAACTATATTATACAACAAAACTGTGTAGAAGTGCATTCTAAGCAACCCTTGTATCATCCAATCATCCAATGGCTTAAAGGGAATGTATCATGGACGAAACGATCAAAGTACCACAAACCAATTTTTACAAGGGAAACTATTAGAGGATACTGTTAATGTATATAACTAGCTTAATCTGCAACGTTATCATTCCTACAATGACATATTGACATGCACACGGATTCATCATCCCATCATCGTCAATACAAGTCAAGCATTTGCATCCACTCTCAATTCAATATAATGTCTCCCACTGCAACATTATCATGGGTAGTAATATAGCCTATTTCCTGAGGATTCCACAACTTTCACTAATTAAACTGATGCCTACCTACTGCATTTCACATGTTATATTTTAGTTTCCACTCCTGCAACACTTTGTTTTCTAGTTTTATGACTGTACATCTTCCACAAGAACTCCCCTTACTAATCAACATCATGAAGCCTCATGTTAGGACTCATAGTCCCGGTTCTTACACACTTCGAATACAAATGATTCATATCCAGCATATCCGGCATCCACACTACTCAATCTCACCAACCAGCCAATATATCAACACTAACCCAATTCTCAATTACTAAAATTGACCAAAATTACACATATGGTTTCACGAGATGTCACAACAACAACAACCAAACCTTATTACCAGAATGATTTGGAGTCGGCTAACTTGAATCGTCATGTGTAACCGTCTTAGTTAAGGATCATTGCAAACAAGTTTTAAAAAGTTTCACGAGATGTCACAAAGATCAATAATTCGGAACAAACCAAACACAAATAGTTTCGAATTCACCCCCCAAGTAGACCTCGTAATGACTTTTCTACAAAGGGAAAGCCACTCTTACAGTCGTACCAGAAAGAAAGCAAACCTTCTCTTCTAAAGCATACATCATTTTATGTATAATACTGCTACTATGTGTACCCCCATTGATAGAAGATACTTTTCCAGCCCATATTAAGAAAAGGAGTTAGCTTTCCTAGCTTTATTATCCTCCATAGAGGAGCAAGGTTGACCCAATGGTTCGGAGATTGAATTTGCACCAGGGTTGTTCCGGTTTCATATCTTTTTAACAACCCTACCCCGCAACATTACCTGCTCGTCTATGTACCAAAAAAGAAATACATCCTCCAAGATGTTTTAATTCTCTGAAACACCCAACAATTCATTTGCTAAGAATACAAATTGAGACTTCCCATCTTTACTTTCCTCCAAAGACAAGCAAGGTTACATCGGGGTAGTTCCGTTTTCAAATCCTCCAACATTTTCCCCAACCCGCAACATTAGCTGCTCGCCTATGTTCTAAAATAGAAATATACCCTCCAAGATGATTCAATTCTCTAAAACACCCAACAATTTCTATGTTAAGAATACAAATTGACACTATGAAAAATTAACTCAATCAAACAACAAAAGTTTACACCTTTTCCCTTGTTTATTCATTCTTACACAGAATTACACCACTGGCAAAATCAAGAACAGCCAAAATCAAGCAAAATTAAACAAAATTAAGGAGATTAAAGAAGTACCCTTTTGCGATTACAGCAAGAATTTAGCAGGGCACCAATTGAAATTGCAGAAGAAAAACCCACAGAACCACTCATTATCACAAACTTTCCCCCAACTTTTCAACAAAGCTCATATTATTCGCACATGATTTTCATAAATTGAATGTGCCATTTGTTGGAGAGGAGTGAGAAAATCAGAGAGTTGGGAGTTAGTGACATTTGACAGAGTTTGATTGGTGACTCACTCACACTCAGTAAAAGTGTCAAGTACAGTGACTTGTTCATGTGTCATTTGTGTTGGACCGTTGGTTTGGTGTTCCCTTGTTTCTAACTGCGTCATCATTCATCAATGTTCTAACTTTCTTAAGAAAACGACAGTGTGGTTGTCATGAAAAAATTCCTCCTGAAAAGAGCAAAAGCTTTTTAATTGAACGCAGGAGAACCGTCAATTTGATCGTACTCCTAGTGTAAATCATGTTATGACCCGCACTCGATATTTAGTACGCCGTAAATGATTGTCTCAAAATTTAGGTTGCACGAGTACGGATGTGGAAACGAATAAACGATAGTCTTATACTCAATCTAAGACATGAGCACTAAGATACGATAATCTTAAAAACTAGTGGCTCGCCCAAACGTAAGTTCGAAACAGGAATCATGTGGCTCGTCCTCGTAGCCAATCCTTCTCCCAAAATTTAAGAGATATTCGACACCCCTCAGGCCCTCACATTGCTTTAAGCGTTAAGTCTTTGAGATACTATGATAATGTTGTGCTACTGCTGTCGCGAACTTTTAATATTTTGTAGTTGTACATCCACCCTTTTTCTTTTGGCGAGGGCAAAAACCGTACATCCACCCTTACTCACAAATAATTAGTACTGTTATAGTACAAGAGTCTGAATATGCATTGCTCAAACAACCTCGAGACTCGGTTACATTTTTAAGCTAAGGACTAAAACATGAGATCAGTGAACGAGTACATCGTGAAAGACGCAGCAAAATGTCGTCACTATCTGTTGGTTACCGAAAGAAACCGTACAGTTCAAGGAAACAAATGCTCAATTTCCAGGGCGATGTGAGGTCAGTCGTTGGACCGGTCAGGAGAACTCTGAAGAATCTGAAGGGAAGAAGGGCTTGGAGGCGTGCCACCGGCCAAGATGCAAACTGACCAGGCTTGCAGATGGAGTGGTCATTCTCATGCACGCGTAAATCTGTCCAATTCTTTCCATCCATTGATCCCTGAAATGTCCCTCGAAATTATAAATCTACAAAGTTGGCTATCTTGTCATTGTAGAAACATATAGTGATGAGAACTCGAGTCCTAACCTGAAGATTCCAGTTTCTTATGAACACCCTTGAACCATCTTGTCTTAAAGTGTAGTAGTTGCACATAAGCTGCACGATTAAACAGGAAAGCGAGATAAGAATACATAACTAGGATGTCACTTCAGGCAAAGCTACAATTAGTGGAAAACCTCAACCATCGACTCACTGAGCAGGTCAGTGAAGAGAAGGTGAATAACCTGCTCGTTTATGGTTTTGATGCCTAGCACCAATGAGCAAGTGGCTGAACAAGTCGTTCTGATATATTCAATTAACCCAACTGATATATACTCTTTCTGGAAAGTATTCACCTACTGACCTACGCATTTTCTGATACTAAAGGCTTCTATTAACATCCATGGGAATTAAGATTACTCTAGTATTCTCAAAAGTCAAGATGTCAAAGTAACACTGTAAAATGTGAAATCACGAAAATGGAGACCAAAATGGACATGCACAAATAATTAGGTCTAGGGGAGAGGAAGATCAGGAGAAACCTGATGATCTTCACCAACATCCACGATCCACCATGAGCAAATCTTCCCATCCTCAAAACGAGGACCCGAAAAGGAGGTTCCCTAAAAGGTAACAAAAGCGTTAGTTTCAAACATTGCACTATAATCTTTACCAAGTAAATCAGCGACAGAAAATTCACTAGTCTACAGTGTTGTACCTGGTATGACCTTGATGCAAGGGCCTTTGGGTCAGTAAATCTCGATGCCGGACTGCTGGCAGTGATAGTGATTCTCTGTAACAGCAGATGAAAGTGAACTACAATTCTAGTGTCATTTTGAAAGAAGTCTTCAGAATGATGTTTTCCGTGTAATTGCACATGAGCGCAGCTTACCTTTGACAGCACAGGATTTACCCAAGGATGCTCCCCATATGATGTGCCCGCATAGTACAGAACCCCATTGCTATCTCCGTCACATATATATTGCAGCTCTTTGTAACTAGATTTGCGGTGGTGAAATCGTGGGCTGCAAAAGTCATTTTCATTACTGTATTAGGGCAACGCTTTCTTTTACTCTGCTGTGTATACACACAGACACAGATATACACACGCAGGCATACACAGACACAGACACAGACACACAGACACACAAACCCATCATGCCAGGAAAGAATGTTTCTAACGAGTAACGACCATAAGACAGAGTGACATTTCGAGCTATGTAATTAACATTTGCATCAGACTTTGAAAGCTAACTGATTATCAGAGTCATCCCAGAAGATATGCGAAGCGATAATGGGGGATTAGGGGCCACAAAGCATAATGGCCACATCTGGGTACCATAGACCTTAAAGTAAACCAACTTGGCATCACTTATACATTGGGCTATTCAACACTATACCTACGCCACATCAGGTTCTACGTTTCAACCTTCAAAACTATTGACACGATCATGCATAGCAGTACAACAAATGCATCTATCAATGGAACCAAAGAGAAGAGATGGTCCGCAGTGCAAGAATGTCGCTTACTTTGGTTCAATCTCAGCCCAGGTTACCCCAAACTCCGCATAATTTATAGCCTCCTTCACCTGATTTTGTACAAACGAAAAGTAAATTCTCTGCTGACAGAATTAGAGAAGTAATCACAATATCACACAAAACAGTCATAGAGCTACTCCTAAATGTCTGTTTCTCACGTGTTTTGGGGTATGGAGAAAAGAAGCAGCACTCACAAGATTCCGGAAAGCAGGCATTGATGTGAAGAGGTTGGACTTCTCCAACTGCAAAATTAAATCACAAAAATGAACTGTTTTATGATGGGTAAAAGCAGAGAGTAATTATGCAGAATTACACTTTCAAGGTTTTTCATACTAAAAGTTTAAAATAGAGCCAGAAGCATTCTAACCTTCTTCAGCAGGTCAGACGACATTAAAGGGAACCGAACAGATGGCAATAAGTGGTTAATAGATTCTAGTCTCTCGCCAAATACAACTTCTGGAGTTGAATGCCTCAAATACTCATCAATAACTTCCCAGCCACACAATGCTTTTCCTTGCAGACTCCACAGCAGGACTGCATTGAGAACCCTCTCCTCCGAAGTTACTGTTAAATCTGGATGCTGCAAAAATTCCACTGCCGTATTACGATAAACGGCTCCAATTTTGTGGACATACTAGCTGATGAATGTATACTGAGGTAAATTGGAAGTAGCCATCCAAAGCATTCAGAATCCAGGAGAACAATAGAAATGCAGCATAAGTAGAAGTTCAGCACTGTCTTGGGAGTCATCACAGCCAATAACCAAAACCCCTCTCTCCTATGAATCACTGATGCAGCCAAGGGACTCACCAAGGAAGAGACCCAAACATGGTGAGGGGAGGGGTTAAGAACCATTTGTTACAAAGCTTACTTCTCTCTTGTTCATCTATTTCGTTTTTTACATATCTGCATTCATGTTCGTTTGGCTCTAGGAATCTACTTCGTCCCCTAAACCCTAATTCAGGGAATTGTTCAGATAACACGTCAATAGATGGCTCCAGTTCCCAAGTATTTACTCAGATGACCAGCTGCTTGAAGAAAGAAAAACCCACCTGAAGAATGCTCCTAAAAGTGGCCTTATCTAACAAGGTAAAATCCATGCTCGCAGTCGTACAATAGTCAAACTGCATCGATAATTTTCTCTTGCAGGACTCCTCGATAATTTTACAGGATGGGACTGATGAAATGACTTGAAGCACTTGACACACCGAATCCTGCAAGCAAAATTTGGCGTTAGCTTACAACATTTTACATTGCCTATAACTCAGGTTTCCTCGTCCAATAAACTTCTGATAATAGAAAAACGCTTCTTGTGTGACCTGCTTCCATTAGAGGACGCCATCCCTGCATGTAATGCATGGATAGAAGAATTAATATACGACAATTCATTATAATGTGTTCTATTGGTTTTCAGAAGCCCGAGGTTGCATGTCACTTCTCCGCTTGTCTATGTCATGCAAATAGAAGTTCATGATTACGAGGAGATAAAACTGCTGTTCAATAATGACGAACAAGGTGCGCACGAAAGTAGGTATAAGGAACTACCTCAGAAAGACATTCCAAAAATATTTTGCAGCATTCTTGTTGCAGAAGTGTGATGTCAAACTGATCAGCCAATAAAAGAACATGGAGCAACAAGGAATGGTTCTCCTTGAGAAATTCCACATTAAGCTCCCCACTGTACATATAGTCGAGTATTGTTTTGAATGCTTCTGGAGATACTTCCCTCAAATAAACCTTTGAAGAGATACTTTCGCTCATCCCATTGGTGAACATCTGCCAGCAAAAGTTACAAATTCTTAGAAACTTGAATGAAATAAAGATCTAGTAACAGAAGGACACAGAAAAGATAGAAAAATTAATCAAAATAGAATAGAAACCAATATTAGCCATCAAACTCGGGCAGCCCTGATGGTAGTAGTCAGCCACAGATACTACATACAGTACTTGCAGTTTGTAACACCTGTTGCCTCTCATTAACTCAAGCCTAGACCAAGAAGGGTAAACTGAACACAAGATCGCCATGCAATTGCAGAGAGGCTGTTCTCATTAGATCTTTGAACAAAAAAAATTAGAAAACACTCAAGGTTCAGTCTGTCAGACGACAAATTAGATGTTTTACTCCACTGTAATCTAAAAGTTGTCTAAGATCCATGCATTCAAACACTTACTCACACACACCCTTCTAATTTACATTACCACATGGCACATGCAACTGCAATGATATTGAACCAGAAAACTATCTGAAACAATTCCAGAAATATAACAAAGATTGAGAAGGCCACATTGAATGCATACGACTTATCCATATCGGTCATACACTTGTACAGTACTATGATTTCGGAAGGTGAAGTTTCACTAACCTTCATAAAAGGAACACTCCACAGACTGATGATAATCTTATGGGACCAAACAACAAATCCAGAACCCTCAACATGAACCTCTACGTCACTGTAGTCCCCACTTGTAAAGAACTGATTGAGCTTACTCCCGCTAACAGGAAGTCCACAGGGAAACACTGCGGGACGAACAGATTGCCAATTGGGGTAGCACATCTCCACATTTTGACCCGAATCAAACAATCTTTTATTCAGTTTGAAACGTTCTATACACTCCTCACACTGCTTTGCTAGTGGCATGACCTCAAAGTGTAAGCTCAATTCTTTTAACTGACCTAGTTGAGGCTCTGAAATCTACACCAGGAATAAGAAGAAGAGTTATGGATTGTAACAAACAAGAGGTAAAAAAACAAAGTGGCACTCTGCACTTGCAATAAACTCATCTTATGATCAAGTCAAGACAAGACGAAAATCATAGCTTATGTTCTGTGACAAAATGAAGGCTACTGATTTGATTCGGGGTCTGTAGTTCTTTAATTGCTTTAAAGTGAGGAAACATATAATAACCTTATGATAGAGCGTCCAAATAATGACGATTAACTAGATTACATATAATTATTATTTTATAAAATTCAATACAATGACACCTAAAAGTTGCTAACTTAAATGTGTTAGCCCTACATGTAGGATACAGCAACAAAGCATTATCCTCAAAATAGATCCGGTGTCGGCTAACATGAACTATTATATACTGTACTCAAATGGACAGTCATTTTAAGGTAATAAACAACGAGAAAAGAAAACAGAAACATCAACCAAATATAGAGAAAGACAAAATTTTAAAGGGCAAATGCTACAAGTGAATATCAAATATGACCTCTTAAATATAAATTGGAAAAACGTAAGCATACCCTGGTTTGGCCAGTATAGATATACTGGAGAAGGGCATAAAGTATTGGGTAGCAGACTTCCTGAAGCAGGATGACATCTTCACCAGGACTGAATTGAAAATTACCAGCAGCTGCCAAAATGATCTTGTGTGCAGGAACAGACCTTTCCTCCATCCCAACAAGGAATACCACATCCGAAAGCTCCCAGCTTCCAAGAAAATTCCCCAAACCCCACTTTTCCTCATCACTTACTGTCCCCTCATCATCTTCTCCACTTCCCTCTTCTTCATTACATGCTCTCGAATCTAGCTGCTTCCATAAGGATATATGGTTTTGCGTTAAAGGCAATACATTTACGTTCCTATACCCAACATGCTTATCCCAACTACTTAAGCCAACATATTGAACACTTGAAATCGGATTAGAATCGAGCCATTGAAAGGCCACATTTTGAAAAGGGTACCTTCCCTTCCCCACACATATAAGCCCATCATAGATACTTATCCAATAGCTCTGAAAAGCCCCCAAAGAACAAAGACCAACACCTTCTACATCAACCACGGTTTTACCATTCACCTCAATTTTCAACCTCCTATTCCTATGACTACCCAAGATTACAGTGTAATGTGGGCTGCTATCGGTCTTGTAATGGTAGTGCTGGCTACCTACATGCTCCCGAAACACTATAGTCACGTCATTACGGGCAAAAGCTTCAAAGGCAACGCAACCCCGCCCCGCCTCCTTAAACTTAAAATCCTCTTGCCAAGCACACTCAAAGGGTGCCACTGTCAAGAACTTCTGTTCCTTCATGTCATCCATTTTCACCTTTAAGAAATCAATCACAAATTTTCAACTTTTGTACCACTCACTTGTTCAACACTTCAACTCAACCTCACGACACGATTCGACCTTCGTATTAACATTGACTAAGTGTGTACAGAGTTAATCAAAGAAGAACTACTTCTATTACGTATGACTCACTAAGTCACTAGTCCAACTCAACTACATGCTAGAAAGAACACACTCACAAACTTTGTGTCACTAATTACATCAACCTACACAATAAAAAGTAATCAATCATATAAGAGCCACAATTATCACAATATCTAAGGTTGGGAATTTGTACAGTTTTACCAAACAAGTAAGTTGGTAGCATAACAGGAAACTTATCAGTGAAGGTTGAATGTGAAAATGAGGAAACAAGAAGCTAGAATGAATGTAAAATGTTGTTATGAAAGTTGTGCAGAATATAGTAAAGTTTCAGACTGCTATTTATAGTAAACATCTGAATGAATATATCCTCAAAATTCTGAAAACCACAGAAAGGGATAGTAATTGTAATTTCTCTATCAACTCACCTCACTAGCAGACAACTTACAACTTACTCAACTTACAAACTTACACACCCCACATACAGCTCTCAAAACCACATACTCCAAAAATATTTACCCTTGCAACAAGTAATTAATCATGAACCACATTTTAATCATGCAATCAAATCAAATTTATTAACAGGGATAAATTTATTATGCAATCAAATTAAAAATAATTATTAACAGGGATAAATTAAAATTAAGGATAAAAATAAAGCAGATCAAACAAAACCCACATCAGATTACACATAACAGTGACAGTTCAGAACAAAGTTACCAAATAAATTAAACCCAGTAAAAAGTAAATGAAGTTTGACATACCCTTTATTCAGAAGAACACCAAATTGGGGTAAAATTTGATGAATTTTATGGGTATTCTACAAAATTAACAAAATTTATTTTTGGTAAGGAAAGTAAAATGAAAGAAGACAAGTAACAACCCAAAAAAAGAAACTTTTTTTTATTTACTTTGGGGTAGTAAAAATTGTAATGAAAATGATGAAAAGACTGAATCTTTTTCAATACTAGACATAGGAAATGTAGCTTGTGGCTAAAGTTTAATGAAAAGATGAGATTTTTGTGCAAGTTTGGGGACAGATTAGTGAATCGTGGCAACTTGGAAAAAATTAAAAAAAAAAAAAGAAAAAAATTTGGGCAAGTAGCTATCAAATCTGGCGTGTATCCACATATGATGATTTGAATAAAGCCAAATTGGAGCATTAGATTTTTTTGATTGTTTTGGGGGTCCTTGAGAATAATTAACTTGCTTTCAATTCAAGGACAAGTCCCCAGTCCTCATTAACAAAATGTCAAAACTTTAGGCACTGTCCTACAACTAGTAGGAGTGGATATATATGGATTAGATATGTTCCTTGTTCTCATCATCAGAATTCACCAATTGCAGATTGGGGATGTTGGAGTTTAGCGTTACTGGTAAAGTGTCAAGTGTCAACTCAGCTGTTATTTGCAAACAAGTCCATTGGATCGGATTCGGATTGGAACCGATCGGGATCGGGTTAAATCGGGTCAATTGTATGCTGGGGTGATTGTTTGTTTGGGTTAAGGTCGGATCGGAGCCATGCGGGAGTCGTTTGGGTTTGGGTCTATCTGAACTTGCTTATTTTAGAAGGGTTATTTAGGATATGAGTATATGACGATATCTTAAATCAGACTTGACAGATGAATTGAGTTGTGTCCTAATATGGTGTCTCATTTAACCATAAGTTGACACACCATATTTTCAAGTTAAAAAAAATAAAAATAAAATTCTTTATTATTTTTTATATTTTAAAACGCCACGTCAACTCGTTCTTAAATGGGGACACCGTTTTGGGACAGGTGATCTCAATTGCTGACCAAATTGATATGAAAGTGAAAATCGGTCTTGGATCCATTATAAGTTGAATTTTCAAATCGAATTTGAGCCTCAGCCGTAAATGTTCTCATTTCATCCGAAAATAACTTTGATATAACTTGAATTAAAACAAGTCTGAAGTGAACTGAATCCGACCCTTATATGACCCAATTGCCCAGATATGACCAAAATCATTAGAATATCCCATTTGGTACAAATCGAATTGACCTGCTTTTATCAACATGATTGGAAAACTAACAAACCCGAATGGTCAAATGGACCTAATCAAATCTGTCCGAAACTCGAAACTAACTCTAAATGAACCGAGCCGATCCGACAACAGCACAACACGTTTTTAATGTCTATCTTAATTTAAAGCTTTACGCACTGTCCTACCATCTAATCACCAATTATTCAAGTAGATAAATGGATAGATGTTCGTGGTCTCATCATCAAGTTCACCAATTGGATAATACGAATATGGTGGACTCAAGTGTTAAGAGGCAGACAAAACTTACACAACTTGTTGGATGGACATGAACTCGGCTATATTCGCGAGTTAGACTTGAAGAATTCAGCTTGTTTACGTCGATATTAACCTGTTATAAATAAACGAGTCGAGTTTGAGTCTACCTCTTAAACACGAATCCAACACGACAACCAACTATAAGCGAATGTTAAATAGTAGAATTCAACAATCTCCAAGACAGTAAGAATTGCAAATGTACTAACTATCTACACTTTTGTCTCTGATGATTCTACTATTGTAACTAAGAGTTGTGTCAACGGTAATCCGTCATTATTCACTCTGAATAATCTCTGATAGAGGGGTCCTGCCGGCACTTTCCGGTGTAAATGTCAAACCAGGCGATGGCGACGCCCAGCAGGGCAGGGGCTATGTTCGGACAACTTTAACCACAATTGTAATCTCATCAGCTAAAGAAGCATGACCAAACCCAAAGGACACAGATCGATTATGTTCGGTATTTCTGTTACAAGTCGAAAATGTAGATTGGGATCAAACCCAAGAGTAGCCCTTCTATCGTCTCAAAGACTCTCTAAGATAGGCAACTCAAAGAATTAACATAAATTGGTCGAGTTTGCACCATGCGATTTAATCTAAAGTCGTGCCATACTTTACATGACACTACAACAACATCTTTAACCCCAGTGCCTTAAAGGCTCCTGACACTGTTAATATATAATCTGCAAAGTCTACAGAACAATGTGTGCAAAACAATAGCACTTTCTGAGAGATGCTTTCAGAAGAAAGCTTCTTTTTTTTTCGAACAGTGAAAAAAAATTAATGATAACTCTAAGAGAAGATGCAACAAGATAGATATATGTTCAGGTAGAGAGAAGGGGCAACTTCAGTTGCTTCAAACTCTTTCCCCCTCCTCCTTTAAATTGATGCATTATTAGCTTTATCAACACGCTTTTCTCAGTTCATGCACTCCCACCCGCTGAACCCAGTACTGTCTAAGAGAAAGAGAGCTGGTTCACGCTTCGCTGTGTAGCCGTATCTTGATGTGCTGTACTTCCTGTGAACTCCTGTGAGCTTTCCTGTTGCAGCCTTCTGATGGAAAGAAACCATCTGCCTCGAACAGGTCCTGAAACATCGAAAAGAAGCAGCAGAATTGTAAATTGAGATGAAAAATTACACGAAATGCAAATGCTTTGCAAGACAATGAACAAATGCTTACATCAACTGCTCATGAGAATAGCCAGTGTGCCATTCACAGGTCTTGCTCCAATTCTTATTCCCGGTCAGAGTGCATTGCGCAGTGAACACTGCTGCTGCTGCTAATAGCGATGGAGGGAACCTCAGCATGTCGTATTCAATCAGGCAAAGCTCTATCAAGAAGAATGACAGCAGCTCAAGCTGTTTCGACCAACAAAAATGAGATCACATCAGAAGACAGTAGCTAGAAAATCAGGATTTTGTTTATAGGCATGTCATCAGTGTAATAATGCATATTCAAGTGTTGCTAAGAAAGAAAATACCTTTTTGTCGGCCTCAGCTGCCTTCAGAAATCGCCTCATGAAGACATATGGTGTCGGAATGGATAGATTGAACTGTAATGAATTAATCATCATTCGCTCCTGTTACACAACATAGGAGGATCAATCAGATTTTCTGAGTTCCAGTAGTATGACTAGAATGTCATCAGTTTTAACTTTATATAACGCAAGGTTTCCTTACCATTTCAAGAACTTCTTGCCTAGAGTACGCCTTGTCAGAAATCAAAACAAGATCTTCCACAACTGGCACTGACACTTCTTCGTATTTGCTGGCTAGAAGCATAGCTGTGACACCTACTAGTTGAAGCTTCTTCCTTACCACAGGCTTAAGAGCTAAAAACCGATCAATCAGATTTACTGTAAGATATAGGGTCTCCTCCATCAGCTCAAACTTGTAATGCACCTGTTATGTCAAACAGATTCAACAAAACAGTTCATAAGATTTATATCCCTTTCTCTGTAAAAGTCGAAAATACCAGATCAGGTCATAGTATACATACCTCTATCAGCCAATCAATGAGAATAGCTCGCATCCTTTCATTAATATCAGGTTGCACATCCATGTAGTTTGAGGCGACACAGCTAGTATTCTGCAATTTACGATCACAGTAAGTATGATGTCTACTCACCAACAGTCCACGAAACATATCACCAAGCAAGTCAAGTAACTGAGTCGAACATTTTAACATAGACTCATTAATTTCTGACCAAATTTGTTCCCCTTTTCTCAATTTGCAAAAAAAACCTGTGCAGCTAAAGAGTCATCTACTGTTCACCAAATGACATGGTTTCCTGAAGGCTTGAAGCATTCAAAGGATAGACGAGTTTGCTACCCGCAAAATTATGAAATTGTTATAGCTGATCAAAAGCAGGACTAGATAGCCTATATCCCTATGTTTTCTATGTGATTCTAACAAACTTGCCCTAATTTTCACTAAAGAGAAAGTCATCCATTCAACCCAATGTTCACTTTCACATCAAATTCAGGACAAGCTAGCCTATATGCGACCCTGATTCATGTGATCCTCACAAACTCCCCCTCAATGCCACTTGTAGAATGTGGCCAGTCAAAATTCGCTTTTGCATTGTAAAATATCGAGCTGTCACGTAATTTGTTGTCACCTAGTCTACTAGAACAATAATGTTCACTTTTCAGAAGTTATATTGTCATTGAAGGATGGGGCAGTTCAAAATTACGTAATCTAGTTCGGTATGAAATAAAATTGAACAGCAACAAGGATACAAAGTGAGATAGCAGGCTGCATACCTCCACTTTCTTGTAATAGGCATATATATCATCAATGTACTCGGTCACTGCCAGTGGATTGTCCTTATCACAGCTATCAATGTCCAATATCGGTTCGTCTATGTCCTCCATCTCAACCTCCTCATCCTAACAATTCAATAAAACAACATGGCCAACAATTCAGAAACAGATGAACAAATTATTCACACTAACAAGTGCCAAAAACCCGAAATCAGACGCACATTGTACCAAAACCACAACCACTATATCCTACAACAATGCCAACTTACCATGCGGTCGATTTCCTCAAGCATTGCCTCAGTATGTTGCACAAACATTGGAACAGCAGTATCATTATTTGATCCCTTGTACTCATCCACATCAATGATGGCACAATCGTCTAATTCCACAGGCGCGGTCTCGCTACAATTACTAGGTTTCTTAATCTCCTATAGCATTGCAAGTTCAACCACCAAAATCAGACATTTGTCTCAAAGAAATTACACATTTAAAATTTCAAAGAGACTGAAAACTAAATATGGGATCAAGAAAAAAAAAAAGGCACCTCTCTAACATACTGATGCACATTTCCCATCTGTGCAGCAAACTTCCTATACACACAACAACAACAACAAAAACACACACAACAACACAAAGATCAGATAAACACACCAAACAAACAAACAAAAACCACCCACATTGTCATGAAACACTCAGGCAATGAATTTTTACCTAGTAACGGGGCGGTGCCCGGCGATTTCGGGATCAATATTCTCAGAACCTGCATCTTTACTGGATCACCCAATGAAGAAAAAAACCCAATTCAGCAAACAAGAAACCAAGCAAAACCCAATTCATCAAATCAAAATACAACAAAAACCCATTTCACCAAATCAAGAATTACAAGAAAATCACTAATTTAATCAAGGTTTAAGAACAGATTAATTACACAAAATTTGATCTTTTGTTGATTGCACAAGGATATGGTGGAGCTGCAATAATATTGCGATTGATATCTCTCAATGCCCTCCGATTATGCCCAATTGGTGCCATCATCTTCTGCCCTCTTGCTTGTTGAAACCCTCCTATTCAAAATTAAAACCCCCAATTATTCACAAATTAGGGTTTCCAATCAAAAATCAATTCAATCAATCAAAAAAATGGGTGCAACTTTTTTAATTTTTTGAATAAAAATCAAACCTTGGATGTTTGAGTGAGTGATAATTGTTGGGTTGTTCTCATCTGATCCGGCCATCTTCTATAAGAAATTACCCAACATTAAAAAAAGATAATCAGTATTATTAATTATATTAAAGAGTTCAAATTAATTTGGGGGATTTTAATTTTAATTTCAAATGCAGGAATATGGGAGGGAAAAATAATAATAAATCAAAAAATTCCAAATAAACAAGATTATGAAAATTTAAGTAGGAATCATAAGAACCCCAGATTATGAATTGAAAGAAAACAAATAGAAAAAAAAAACGGATAGAAATTAAATCAAATCCAAATTAATTAAAAAAACCCACCAAAAATTACAAGAAATTTAATGATGATGCCCAAGAAATTAATTGCAAATTTCAGGATCGTCCGTTATTTTTCTTCTTCAATAATAAAGAGAGAGAGAGAAATGAGAAAGAAATATTATGAACTCAAAAATCCCATTAAAATCAAATCAAATTAAAATTCATACAATAAAAAAAAAGAGTATGAATTAATTTGATCTTCTTCTTCCTAACTTTCTCTCTCTATCTTTCTCCACTTTCTCTCTCTTCAGTGACACACACTGAACTGATGAATTTGTAATGTAAGGTGTGTTCTACAAGTTTTTTAGGGTTGATGTGATGTGATGATATTAAAGAGAAGAGATTGAACAAAAAAGGAAAAAAAGAAAAGAAATGTATTCATTAAGTAACAAATTGTAAAGAATTATTAATAAAAAAAAAAGAATTAAAGAAATTTGGGAACAGAAATAAGCGAAATTGAGACGAGAACATAGGAATAATGTCGGCGAGTGAAATTTGAAAATAACGGCTAGTTAATACTAGCCGTTGGATGATAGGGCATGCCCATTTTTCCTCCAACGGTTATGTTTTTTCTCTGATTTGGTTTCAAATTTTTAATGTTAGAAAACAAAAAGGTGCCGCTTGGAATTAAAAAGGGTGTTTGGGCGTTTGGGGTGCGATTCGGTGTGGTGCAGACTACCGTTGTAACCATGTGCTGTTGGGTTGGGGGCATCATTTGCTTGCCACGTGTCGTTGACCAGGAAAATTATGGGTTTGTGGAAAACGGGAAAGTGGGTTGAATTAATACGCTCTTCACCACTAATTTGAACAAGAGCTTGCCTTATAAAGTTGTAGTAGGAGCCTCTTGTATGTGTTGCGGATGAATTGTAATTTGTAAATGATTTTCAATTACATGCAAAAATAGTTTCAATTACTTGTTTTTCTGATTGAATAAATTGAAAACAAACATTTAATAGAAAGGCGTATTACCATAAATTGTGAGGGTGTTCGTTTTTTGATTGGCTTGATTGGAAATTAGTTTTTGGAAATGATGTTTAGAGAGTAAATAACTTGTGAGCTCAAAAAAAGAAAGTAATTACTATTTCGTTGTCGTAGTTTTGTTTTTTTGCCGAAAAATGTAACGCGCTTCCTAGATTTGATTTCGCCATTTTGAATTTTTTTTTACTATTTTTAACATTTTCCAAAGTACGGGGTAACAATTACGTTTTTTCATTCCTTCTAATTAAGTCAAAGTATAAGCCTTTTGGAGTTATTGGTGTGTGTTTGTATGTCACGGTTAGATTTTATCACATTTATGAAAATTTAACTGGATGTGGAAAATGAGGTGTCTTTTTAGGGTAACAATGAGGTGTTAGAACGTATAGAATCTCGTCAAGGAGGAATTCATGAAATCTTTTTCACATCATTCACTAAACAACTACAAAGACAAACTTAAGTTTCAAATTGATTGGAGTCGACTCTTATGAGTCATTCTTTGAAACCGTTCGCACGTGAGAAATGAAAAGTTAAACGGAATGGACAAATAGGTTTAAGAAGAGTAGTGAGAGACATTAAAGAAAGGTGTACAAAGAAATCGAAAATAATTTGTAAAGTTGTAGTAGGAGCCTCTTGTGTGTGAATGATTGGTAAATAATTTCAGTTTACATGCAAAATAGTTTCAATCACATGTTTTTTTTATTGGATAATTGAAAGTAAATTGGATTTCCGCATTACCATTAATCTTTTGATTGGTTTGATTGGAAATTAGTTTTTGGAAATGATGTATGTTTAGAAAGTAAGTGATTTGTGAGCTCATAAAAAACAAGTAATTCGTTGTCGTAGTTTTGGTTTGGCGAAAAATGTAAGCAGTATTCTAGAGTCCTTCTTTTTACCATTTTGAAGTTTTGACTGTTTTAAGGAGCTTTAGAGGTGATATTGTGAGAGTTTTTAGTATAATTGGAGTTGGTGTTTCTAAGATCTTGATCGAGTTCGCTTCTATTAACAAGTACGAATTATGTGTATCATGCCTTCAAAGTCAAAGTATAAGCCTTCTAAGTTCAAAGTCATCCAAGTAAAAAATGGTAATTTGCCTCGAGTGGTACATCTACTTTGAATTACTTAACCCGAATTTTGAATTTGACCAGAAATAGACAACCTAAAATGACAAGATCTATATGATCCAAATATGAGATACGGTCCGAGCATGACCTCTTTGAACTGTCCATACCCAAATAATCAAACATTTCAGGGCTCATTTGGTATCGTATACTGTTTTTAGTTTTCAATTTTTTAGAGAAACGGAGTCTCGTTTTTGAAAACCAGAAAAAGAGGTATTCTGTTTTTAGTATGACTATTATAGGAACAATCAATCTAAAGTTAAATTTGTAACTTATTTAACTAGATTTTAATGCAAAAGTCAATAACATGAAATGACAATGATAACGAACGAGCCTAAATGACTCAATTAAACAAATTAATTGAACTAAATGATTAAGTAAAAATTTCTATCACTGAAATTATGAATAAAATTTCAGCTTAGATATTACGATAACGATCATAATTGACCAATACGTATGAAATAACCTGATCATTATTATTTTACCTTATATCGACTAACCAAACCTGAAACTGAATTATTAATGATTTGAAAATGATCTGATTCGTAGTGACCCAATCCAAATCCCATTTGGTTGATTTATTAGCCCGTTGGCGGAATTGGACGTTACGTACCAACAAAATAAATTGTACATTCCTTTATACGGAGTATGAATTATGAGAGAAAAATGAGTAATCAAGCCTTTCAAACTATACAACAAGGCTGGGAATATCAAACTATACAGACGAAAAATGAAGGTTAAACTGTACATAACAAACTACTTAATTAACAAGTCCAACATTTTCAAATCACTATCCTTTCCTCTTCAAAAATCGCCCTCATTGTTAAACTAGATAACAATACACATATGCGCTTCGAAAACCATCTGATATCAACGAAACAGAAGAGCAAAGACTAGTCTATAAATTAGTGGCTTACTTCTCTTATCGTCAACTGATCTTAGAATAAAAACCCATAAATCTTCTAAGCCGACCATCTTCTCATCTACCAACGGCCGCAATTGGACGTATCGACGAACACGATATCGAACATATAACAAGTGTATGCATCAATTAAGGGATTTGTTCATATTGGCGCATAAGTTGCAAAATAGAGTAAGCTTTCCTCTGCCCTCTATTCGTCCCACTCTGAGTAATATCAACTAAAAACTCATAAACACCATACTGTAACGCCGCAAGCAAGAACGACGAACCACCATTCAATCCTAACTCATACAGAATAGCAGCCGCACCCTCTTTATTTTTCGGCGTAAATTCGCCCCCCATAATATCAACCAACGTCTCTATAAACGAAAGTTGTCCGATTTCTTGCCTTCCTTGTGGATGTGACACGAGTAACAATAAAATCGAGAGAGCCTCATCGATCATGGCTAGCTCGGTATCATCTAGCAAGCTTAGCAACGGGTTTACGATCCCTGCCTCGATTGCTCGAGATTTATTCATATAATTCAAGCTTAAATTAAACAATGCAGTAGCTGCATCTCGTTTCCCTCGTACCGTACCATTCGCTAACAAATCAACCAAAGGCGGTATCCCGTCTGATAATCCGATAGTGACCTTATTCTCGTCTAACATCGATAAACTAAACGATGTGGCAGCTGCGTTCTCTTTCGCTCCTACATTGCCGTGTCTTAGAATGTCTATAATAGCAGGGATTGCTTCTGCGTCAGTTATAAGCTTCTTATTTGTACAGTCGATCGACAAGTTTAACAACGATGTTACTGCGTGTTCCTTAAGCTTTGCATCGGAATACTTTAGAAGCTGTACCAAGGGTGGGATTCCATCGTTCTCTGCGATTAGTATTCGATTTTCAGGGCTTTCTTTAGATAGTAGACGGATTTTGTGCGCGGCCTCTTTAAGTTCTTCGAGATGGCCCGACGACAAGTCGTGTATTAAGGAGATGACCTTCTCTTTGTGCTCTGGTGACGAAGTGTCGTCTTCGTTTTCATGATGATCTACGGCGTCTTTTGTTTTTCTAGGAAGATGCATCTTGTTCTTCTCGCACCATTGTATGATTATGTTCTTAAGTGCGTAATTTGGTGCTAATGATAAGTGTGTTAGTGTTTGTCCTGTTTTTGGACATGTCCTGTGGTTTGAGTCTAACCATTTTTGGATGCTTTCCCGTTCATACGTCTTCATCGTTCGAATTAAAACAAAGAAAAAGGTCAGAATTTGATGTAATGAAACATACTATGAATAATGCATATAAAGGGCATATAAATGTATAGACAATCATTCAATATCATGGTATAACCGTATAAGCAATGATGATGACTCTACGTTATTGTTTAAAAGACGACAAAACAAGCTAAGTGAACTATCCGCCATTAAGGACAATGCCTATTTCTTAGAGTAGTTGATGTGGATTAGTACTAGTTTTAATGTAACCACTCACTCCATTGTTTCTAGATTATATACAATTTGAATTGTTTGTTTAAGTGAGATGAGTATGAACAAAATGTACATAGCCAGAAGAAATGTAAATAGCTTATGTGTTCATTTCTAGAATAATTGAATAGTACGTTTCATTTGAATATGTGAGATGAATACTAAGAAAATTAATTAATTGTAAAGAGCGTAAAGAAATGTAGGTACCTGTCCTGTGGCAACAATGACGGGGTCGGTCATGATTTCGAGTGTGATCGGACAAAGGAATTCTTGAGGAATTTCGGTATTCGGAGACTTGATGGTTTCGGGAGCTTTGTAAATGGGACAATCTTCATGACCAATCTTCGTTTCTTCAAGACCAGCAATCTGTTTGAATTTATTCAACACATCGATAATATTCTCAAGATGTTCATCAACCCTTTTATCCTTTGTAAGTCTCATCACTGCTTTAGTTTCAGCCTTTAAATCCTCTACGGTGTGAAGCTCAAGCTTCTTTGCTAATCGTTCTATCATGGCAATGTCGGCGTTTCGATCATCTTCTTTGTTAAACACAACCATCATATCCATGGCAAGCTCCATGTCTTGTGTGTCTGTCCTTCTTTTGGCTCTTTTAAGTTGTACTCCCATAAGCTCAATCTACACAATACCACAATTGTAAGCCTACTTCTCGTTGGCATCAGGGGAAAAAGCGGGATTAAACAGGGTATTCATAACGACAAGGCTCAAAAGAGCGTGGTTCAGTTCTGGCGTTATCATCACCCTTAAACCTGTGTCCATTTCTAGAAGCTATGGGGAAAACATTACAATTTATTTCACTTATTTTTCTCGTTTTGTAATAAGCCACTATTAAATGTACGTTCGTAAAATAGTTTTGTGATGAAATGTATAAATAAACTCAGGAAATAAAAAATGAAGTGCTCACATGCATATATTTTCCGTGCATTGAACCACAATCTGTATATGATATTTGTATAGAAGGTGTACGTTTTTACCTGTTCCTTAACTTCGTCTGATATTTTGAGATCATCATATGGTATGTCGTCCAAGACTTGACTAAGTTTAGCATTCACCGAATTAAACATATTCGTGATTCCTTCACACTCGAGAGCCTAGCAAAATGAAACAATAACGCAGGGGAACACTATACATAAACATTACGCCCTCTGTTTTAGGTTTTTTACATTTCGTTTGAATATGTGAGAGTAATTCAAATGAAACGTAAATAATCTAAAAAATGGAGGAAGTGCATAAAATTGAACACAAAATGCGTGATAATTAGTTTATTAAGGCTAACCAAATAGATCTTGCTACTCTCTGCACAAGTTCTTAGCAACTTCTTAGTACATAAAAGAGCCCTTCTCAAATTACATAAGCATGCATGAGCTGAGCCTACAAGAGGTGCATTGATCTCCTTGATCTCTTCCAAAAGTAGACATAACAACTTTACTCGTCGAACAAGGCTTTGGCTCTCCTTTCTTTGGGTTACTCTATAATCACCAATCAATCCTATTGATTCAATAAGAACTTCTAAATCATGAATTATATCTTTACCTTCTTTTGGGGTTACTAACATAAAAGTTTCATCCTCTACCATTACAATGGACTCTTGAGGAGATTTTTTGGCCTCCCCAACCCCTAATGGGATAGGGAAACTTAAGTTTGAAGATCTGGCGATTTTTGATCTATACATAATAACCTGGGTGTACTTCTCTTCTATGAAAAAATGAAAAATATATGATTGTTATTATGAATATCGATCTTTTCAGGTTTTTTCTTTGAGCGTAAGGGTGATAATTTTGTAAATATCTTGAAAGATTGAGAAATCCCTACCCTTATGGAATCAAGATTGTTGAGTTGATTGTTGTTGATGTTTTTACCAAAGGACAACTAGATTCTAATTGAGGATAACTTCATCTTGAGGCTAATTTTTATTCCCTAAGAATGGGGGCTAAAACAAAAATATGATAAGACAATGCATTATATACTTTCTTTAATATAGTTTGTTATTTTTGGCTTGATATCAATTTTATTTGTTGTTAGAACTATTCTCTCTCTTAGAGATATCACATTGTTCTCCTAATCTCCTCTAGTATATTCCTTAGACATCTTTCTCTATGACAAGCTTTAATTTGGAGTACAACTTAAGATATGTCACTCAAGTTAATATCCATAACCACAATACCGCTCAAAAAATCACATTTATCTCGTGATAAGTTGATTATATGTCATCTCGACTAAAATATTATGGTGGTATAACATGTGTTGAGTCAATTCCCAAGTGTGTGTGCAGAAAAGTGTCCCACATCGGTAAAATAAGTGTGAGGAGATAGGTTTATAACCTAGTGGGCTACTCCTCTCATTGCCAATTGGTTTTGAGATGGAACCTCACTGGGCTTGTGGTCTATCTTCCCGTATGGGCCTGCAGCGCGGAGCTAACAACATGGGAAAACTGTTGAAAGCAAAGTCATATGGTCATATGGAGTCCTGTGTAATCATGCCTAAGCAGTCTTTCATTGGTACCCTGAATGCTCAAAACAACTACCCATTGTGGACAACATATGCAGTAAAGGGATGTGTTAAGTCAACAGATGTTGTCTTGCCTAAAAGCTGCTGAAACACAATACACACTTGTTGTTTGTTCAATTTGTGGATTTTCTGGTGAAGTTTGGAGGGAAATGTCTAAGTGGATGAATGGCCCAAAGCCAACATGGAGTCTTAGAAGAGAACTGCAATGACAATCAAGGAGATCAAAAGGGAAGCACTGGACTACAAAATGCATGGTTGATTGCAAAGTTTATATGATCCGGTAGGAACGGAATTCTCGACCTTTTTTTTTGGCCAATATTCATGACACAAATCATATCATTAGCAAACTTAAGTTTGTAATTAGTGTACAAGTCTTGGCTTGGGCCGAAAAATGTTTTCATGAGGATACTAGTTTGCATGCCCGGGCTATGTAGTTATACTGTTTATAATCGTTGTATAAGAAACGTAGGTTTATAATGAACGGTACTACACATTTTTTTTTTAACTTTTGTCACCCGTCGTATTATATTATTATCTATTTGATGGTATCAGGCGTACACTCTAGATGGTGGGTGAATAGAGTGTTTAAGAGAATTTGAGCAAAATACCCAAATTCTGCAACTTTTTCGCACTTTGTAGAAGATAACGAAGAGGGAGAACAATGTATGAGTGACTGTTCTGCACACAATGGAACGATAAGAAAAAAAAGTTAAACATAACAGTGTATGTAAGACTGATCCTGTAATATGGAAAATAATGCAGTACTTTAATACCAATATTTTACAATGCGGCTTTTCTTTAACATATTTTATTTCATTTACTACCATTTTCTCAATTAAACTACAGTATACATAAACATTACCAAATCAATATTGTCTAAACATTAGACCTCTATCTTATCATAGTGATCTGACTATTGAAACTACTTAATTTGTCCATAAAAACCGTTTATTTTTCGCATCACCACTTATTCGCACGGCGTGCCTCATGGTGTGTCTGAAGTTCCGGCACGGTAAGCTTGCTTGGGCCGTGCCGCTTGATTAATTTGATACACTACCTGGCACGAGACTTGGCCATCTCTACGCTTGTCAGAAGAGGATGAAGCCCTGTTTGATAGAACTTACTAAAAGTACAGTAGTGTTCAAATTAGTTTAGAATCATTCAAATCAGATAAGATAAGATCAGATAAAAAATGTTCAAATAAGCATCAATGTATTTGGTCCAATAATTTATATTAATTCATTAAAATTCAATCAAAATTTCAAAAAATTCGAAGTAGATCAAATCAAAATCATTCAAATCATATCAAATCAATACAAAAAGATGTAGTCTTATCAAATGGGGCCGAAGGCTCCATTAGATATATTAGGGCTATGAACCCCATATCTAACAAATAAAGATTAGATCGTATTAGGTCATACTCCGTATTTAAGGTCTAGCAATAGTATGATTACTAGTGCTAGTTAACCTAATTACAATTAATTTTAACAAATTATTCACATTAGTTCGAATAAAATCAAATACTCAATAATATCATAACATATTCGATTTGTAATTTGCAACTTAGAAAATATAGCCTTTATGTTCTATTATTACAATTTACAAGTATGAACATTCGCCCCTTAAAAAATAGTATTAACATTCGCCCATCAGGAACTTCTAAATGAGCATCCTACCACAACATTTAATAAGTTCTTATAAACAGTAAATTTCAAATTATTATGAAATATGTTTGCAAATAATTTAGATGTCATTATTGAGGCTAGGGTTCTAGTACCAAAGAAACTTATGTAAGGTACAAACAAATTAGGAAGATAACTCACATTGTTGAACCACAAATTATGTTTTGCATCATGGAAATTTGTGTCCACGAAATAAAGCCAAACACTATGTAACTCTCTCGACGTCCATTCAGTCTATTGAAGTTTCGCTCTGACGTCATCTAGATCTCACTAGGAGTCTTATATTAGAGAGTGACACTGGGTTCTCAACAACACTCTTTCATTGTTGCACATAGCATGGCTCAAATGAGAACCCGTACTCCCTCCATTTCATTTAATTGTTTACGTTGGTTCAGGATTTCTCTTATAAAATCAGGCCAAACGTAAATAATTGAATGAAATGCAAGGAGTATATTTAACTGAAATCAATCCGGATACTATTCAATTCAACTCCTTAATAATCGATCAAGCATACAAGTAGCATTCCCCCCAAAAAGTAGCATTTCGGATTGTCTAAGCATAAATTTCTAACTCCTACCTTTTATATACTAAAACTTCCAAAATCCTACCTTATTTTTAAAAAGTTTCTAATTCCTACCTTATAAAACATTTTATTATCAAACTCCTACCAAAACTTCTACTCCGGCGGGTTTGACTCTATTTTCCGGCATTGACCCTCCAAAATGGCGCGATTTCCTTCGATTTATTTGTTTTCCCTCCAATTTCACCTTCTCTCTCCTATTTCCCAAACTATATAACATTGTACTCCAAAAAAGAGTGCAAGATGTGAGAAATAGGAGATAGAAGATGAAATTGGAGTACAATGTGATATAGTGTAGGAAATAGGAGAGAGAAGGTGAAATTCGAGGGAGAAATTGGAGGGAAAAACGAAACAAATCGAAGGAAATCGAGGCAATTTTGAGGGTCAATGCCGGAAAATAGAGTCAAACCCGCCGGAGTAAAAGTTTTGGTAGGAGTTTGATAAAAAAATGTTTAATAAGGTAGGAATTGGAAACTTTTTAAAAATAAGGTAGGATTTTGGAAGTTTTGGTATATAAAAGGTGAGAGTTAGAAATGTTGTCATTGTTAACATCTACTTTTTAGCAAAACAGCTAACAGCTACCTGCTATCAGCTAATAGTTAGTCAAACTGCTAACAACTATCTCAACAACTAAAATTAAAGCTACCTGAACAGCTACGACTACCAAACACACCCTAATTTTGGAATGAACTTGGGAAGCAAATTTTGTGGACCGTATGGCACAAGTTTTCTAAGGGTGGAGGCCCAATAGTAAGGGGAATATCGCTGTGTTCACACGAATGAGAAGCTCATCTCACACAATTCTATGTGATCTGACAACGTGTGTAGGCTTTAGTGGTTCATGTCATTACATCCATAAGTGGCCGTGATCAGCTTCTGGCTAACCTCCAAAAACTGGATAAGGAACCTCCAAATATAACATTTGTTTTTGTATTCTTCATTGCCGGAACTAGTTTTTCCAATTTCGAAGGGTTATTGATCCGCCAATCATCGCCTTTTCGAAATATATACTTTTTAGAATTAAATTTTCTATTTTAATGAAAAATGTTATCTCGTTCCTACGACCATAAATTTTACTCCATGTTCGCATTTCTATTGCCTCGATTATATCGATATGAGTTGGTAACTTATGCTTTTATTATTTTATAAGGTGGTTAATGCGCAAATTAGTGGTGAAATCGGGCATGTATGAACCAAACTGTACACCTCTGATCACTAATTATCGAACCAATATCTTGTACCAATAAATTTCTCACCCCAATCTTGATAAAACCATGATGAAACTCGATGATTTCACATTTTAGCTCCACTAAACTATAATCTAATTCGTCGATTAATAATTTAGAGAGTCTAATTAACTGTGATAAATTGTCTTCTAACGTTATTATAATATAACGAATGATGACGTAGGCACGTAGCTAATTAAGAGTTGCTTGACCAAAGTTCATTTTACCATGTTACGCACTTTTTATCTTTTTCAATACGTCTTCCATTTTTACTCCATCGATCTGTGGCAGCCTAGCTGCTAACTTGTCATAATAACATGCAGAAAATATAGCGGCAAAATAATTCAACAAATAGAAAAAAAAAGACAAATAATTACTACTCCATAAATAAATAAATAAATAAAATTATTCTAGGAAAAGAAAACTCCACATCGACAGATAAACACAACTCAGAGTCAACAACTTTTAAATATAAACCCCCAAAAAAATCACTTGTTTTTCCCCCAATTTGTGTTGTTTTTATCAATCAAATTAATTAATTAAATTGATTTTGTGCTTACCACACACCTTCATTCATCTCTATCCTCGCTTTCTCTCTCCTCTGGAAAAATCTCCTCGTTCTCTCTCCTCCTCCTCCTCCTCCATGGATCCCTACAAGGTATTAATTTATTATTATTTTCCTTATTATTGTTGTTCAATTGTTATGTTTGGTTAATTTTGTTGTTGTTTCGAAATGATTTCCGATAATTTCCATGTTTTTATATGTTCTCGTTTATCGAGGAGGGTGTACACACGAATCTGCTAATTTAAAGTTTGGATATTAATGTTATGTCGTAATGATTGTCGAAACTTTTGATTGACCGATTTGTCTGTACATCATCCTCGATAAGCGTGCCCAAAAGACATGTGAAGTTTAGAAAACACTAATTTGTTGCTGATTATATTTTGTGTTTAGTCGAATTTTGATTGAATTGATTTTGATTTTGGATGAATAGTTTCGTCCGTCAAGTGCACACAATTCGCCATACTGGACTACTAATTCGGGTGCTCCGGTTTACAACAACAACTCATCATTGACCGTTGGTACCAGAGGTATACTTCATTTTTGCAACAAATTTTGTTTTTTTTATGATGTTTTTGTTTTGTTAATTTGGTAGAAATGAACTTTTAATTTGGCGAAAATTGTCGAAATTGGTAGAAATGAAGCTGATAATAAAGTGTTGAAATACTTGAATTTTTTTCATCTATCTTGCAATAGATCATATAGAGAGCGAGTCAATTGAGGTCAAACTCGTAGCAAATTTGTTATAATGCAACAGTATGCTCGCGAGGAGTGGTAAATCGGTTTTGAGGACGGTAAAAATCAGGTGCTTTGTTTAACAACAATGTTTAGGCCGCAAAATAATTTCGGGCCGTTTGATATTAAAACTTTGGAGGATAACTAATGGCAATGATACTTGCGTTGGTGTAATCGTAGCTCAAAACGATTGGTTACACGTTTACATTTGAAATAGTTTGTTGTTGAGTTTCCTATATTCAGTGTGTTACAGTATATTGAAAGATTGGGGGCCATTCTTTAGAACATTTTGATTCCGTAATTGGAATGTGTGGTATTAGCTCTGCTTTATCCCTGTCCTTGAGTCGAGCACAGATCTGTTACAGCTGAATGGATTTCTTGGTGAGCGAGTATCATCATATGAGTTAGAATAGGTAAACCAGTAAGAGAATACGAGTAGACTTTTAATGTGAGAAATGATAGTTATATTCTTAGCGACATATAGTATGAAAGAGACATTTAAGCCAGTAAGGGAAGTCTCATTGTGATGACAATGTTTTCATGTGACAAGCTCTAAGGGATATTTTCAAAAACAACTACCTCACTCGAAACTTTTGTGTTCTTTATTGGCCGTGGTTGTAATTAGCCCGAAAGAACCCTCATGTATGAGTCTATTTATATGTGCATGCTTGGTTAGTCGTATTCTCATTGCAATGTAATGTATCCCATTTAGTACAAATAAAGTGGAATATGAAGTAAATGAGAGAGCTCACATGGGGAAGAGTGTAGTTGGCTACATCTAGTGGTGTAATGGTGTTTTACGTAGGTTTTACTTGAACAAGCATGTTTTCGGGTGACAAGCTCTGGGAGATTCTTTCATAAACAACTACCTCACATGAAATTTTTGTGCTCTTTATTGGCAATGGTTGTAATTAGCCTGAACGAACCCTCATGTATGTGTCTATTTAGATGTGCATATTGGTCGTATTCTCATTGGAATGTGAAGTAAATGAGAGGGGTCACAAGGGGGAGAGTGTAGGTGTAATGGTGTATACATAGGTTTTATTTGAACAATGATCAAATCCTCAATTGAATGGAGTTCCTTTGAGTCTTTGACATTGTAAAGCAGACAAAATCCCATTACATTGCTATGGGGATCCCACCTACCAGTCAAGCCGTATATGTTCGGGAGGCAGTTGAGTTGTAGGGGTTCATTTATGTAATTATGTTATTGGGCAGCTTGTGTCGAACTATCATCGACCATCCCCCTGGCCGTCCTTAGTTTCGCTGTTGTTTTAGGCTTTAGGCTGAAGGTTGGTTCTCCTGCTTACTTTAAGCAACTAAAAAACTGGGTGAGTTCTTGCGTTCTAAAGGTACTATGTCATGTCAACCTGGTTTTCAAAATGCATGTCTCACTTCCTTTGCACTAGAAGTCTTTAATGGTTTAACCGCTGTTCTGATTTGATGTCTTCTTCCGTGTTGGGTATTATCTTCCAAAGTTTATTTCTTGTACGCATTTGTGGCATTGTAATTTGTGGAATTTGAGTATCCCTATTCTGGATTTGAGTTACTGAATTGTTTATGGTTTTTGTCGTGTTTTATCTAAACAGGTCCTATTCTTTTGGAGGATTATCATCTTGTGGAGAAACTTGCCAACTTTGATAGGGAGCGCATTCCAGAACGTGTTGTTCATGCTAGGGGAGCGAGTGCTAAGGGATTCTTTGAAGTCACCCATGATGTTACCCACCTCACATGTGCTGATTTCTTACGTGCCCCTGGGGTTCAGACTCCAGTCATTGTTCGTTTCTCAACTGTTATTCATGAGCGTGGAAGTCCTGAAACACTCAGGGACCCTCGTGGTTTTGCTGTGAAGTTCTACACCAGAGAGGTGAGGACTAGTGTTCTGCTTGTAGTTCAGACCTATGTTATCTTGAATTTTGGTATTTTGTTGGTAGGAATGGTTTTCTTTTTTTTTTTTTTTTTTTTTTTTTTTTTTTTTGGTGTAAGAATGTTATAAATGAGCTTTGTCTATCTACAATCGATCTTCCTAGTTTCTTCGCATGGTCTTTGGCCTTCCAGCTCAAACATTGCTTAGGTGTCTAGGCCAAAATTATGTGGAACAAACAGTTCGGAGATTTTGGAACTTGTGGCCATGCCTCAAAGCTCGGAGGCACTACTGATTTGGTGTATCTAATCCCTATTGGCATCCCAGCAAGTTCTTTACGTTTAGTTCAAATTATATGAGGTGAAATTTGAATAAACGTGAAGAGAACCTGCTAAGATGGAGGGAGTAGTTGGTGTTTATAAATTTATGTTGGATATGCAAGTTGGTGTGGTGTATGATGAATCCCCCCGCCCCCCTTTCTGTTATAAACTACTAACGCGGTGCACCAAATTTCGACGGATTGCAGGGTAATTTTGACATGGTAGGAAACAATTTCCCTGTGTTTTTCATCCGTGATGGCATGAAGTTTCCTGATATGGTGCACGCATTGAAACCAAACCCCAAGACTCACATCCAAGAAAATTGGAGGGTCCTTGATTTCTTCTCTCACCATCCTGAGAGTTTGCACATGTTCAGTTTTCTCTTCGATGATATCGGTATTCCTTCAGATTACAGGCACATGGAAGGGTCTGGTGTTAACACATATATGCTGATTAACAAGGCTGGAAAAGCATACTATGTGAAGTTCCACTGGAAGCCAACTTGTGGAGTGAAGTCTCTGTTGGAGGATGAAGCCATTAAAGTTGGTGGATCCAACCACAGTCATGCAACTCAGGACCTTACTGATTCTATTGCTGCTGGCAACTATCCTGAATGGAAATTGTTCATCCAAACGATAGACCCTGCTGATGAAGATAAATTTGACTTCGATCCCCTAGATGTTACCAAGACATGGCCTGAGGACATTTTGCCCCTACAACCTGTTGGACGTCTTGTGTTGAACAAGAACATTGACAACTTCTTTGCAGAGAATGAGCAGCTGGCGTTTTGCCCTGCCATCGTTGTTCCTGGGATCTACTACTCAGATGACAAGCTTCTGCAGACTCGAATTTTCTCGTACGCTGATACCCAAAGACACCGTCTTGGACCCAACTACCTGCAACTTCCAGCTAATGCACCAAAATGCGCTCATCACAACAATCACTATGATGGATTTATGAACTTTATGCACAGGGATGAGGAGGTACGTATAGGGGTCATAATTTCGTCATTCTAGGTAATCATGTTTGGGTTGCTAATTAATGTCTAACTACTGCACGCTGTAATCAGGTTGATTACTTCCCTTCAAGATATGATCCTGTTCGTCATGCTGAGAAGTATCCTATTCCACCAAACGTCTTGAATGGGAGACGTGACAGGGTCAGTTTCTCTCTTTTTTCTGGTGCTTGTTGATTCAATGTTCAATATAATCAGTTTACAGCTGTGTTGCTTATCTGCTCTTAGTGTTATGGATATGGTTATGAGATTTAAATATTATTTGAATAACTTGTTATCATTTGGTGCTTTCTGTATGCAGCAAATTATTGTCAAGGAGAACAATTTCAAGCAGCCCGGGGAGAGATACAGAACATTTGAGCCTGCCAGGTGAGTCTCACTCTATGCTTTCTGTGCCACAACTGCACTTCTTAACGCTACAATGAGGATTTATCCCATCTTTTCCTACTTTCAGGCAAGAGAGATTTATCCAAAGATGGATTGACGCTCTAACTGATCCTCGTGTCACTCATGAGATCCGAAGCATCTGGGTTTCATACTGGTCACAGGTAAAGTGTCCAATTGTCCTAATCTATCTGGCTTAAGCGTTGCTGTTCCCTCATATCTGCAATGCCTTTACTGACTATTTTGTGATATGTTTTCACTTTTCAGGCTGACAAGTCTTTGGGCATGAAGCTGGCAAGTAGGCTTAATGTGAGGCCAACCATGTAAGGTTCTGTACATCTGGGCATACTTACAAGGGGATAGCACTATGAAGACGGCATGGTGAAGAGTTGTAATACCTATTTACTTTTCTCGATGTAGAACATACAACGAACTGTTTTCTTAGTCGTCACTTGAGTTACAGACTTGCACTATAATGAGCATACTCTGTGTCCTGTAATCTGGTTATATTTCCTATCGAATAATAATAAAATTTATGGGTCTACTAAGCTGATCTATATATTGAACATAATTTGCTGTATATTGTGATTAGATTGTACTCTGTTATCTCTTTTTTGCAGCTTACCTGTTTTGTTGGTCAATTTTTTTGCTTGGCCTGGCGCGAGGCATCCTTATGGGTGAGACTCTGTGGAACAGACATTGCTGGTACAGTGGTTCCGTAACTTCTTTAAGACTACGGCCAGCTACCTGCGAAAAGTGAACCTTGTGTCCCAACATTAGTAAACATGATCTGGTTCTCGTACTGAAGTGTTTGGAAATTGATCTAAAGATTGTATCAGGTAGTCAGGACTTGGGATGTATCAGGATTCAGAACCTCACCTCTCATCGGTGAATTGAGCTGCTTCTGTAGCTTCTCGTTCTATCTGAGAGCTGTATGGCCACAGGTGAATGCAATGAGTAATGACTAATGTATCCATAAGCGAGGGTTGTGTATAATTGAGGGGGTTTGTAAACCAAACCTTGTGTGCAGGGGCTGTAGGGTGTGGGCACGTATCTGAACCAAGGTTCCTTGGGCATGGCTGATCCAAGCTGGCTTCCGAAGCCTTAAGGTTTGGTTAGCCTGGATATTGTACTCGATTATTGACCGAGACTAGGAGCCAAAGCCGAGCCTGGAGCAGAGCAAATTTTGGCAGAGCTCCTGTGCAATGCATATGAGTTTCCTTTATTCGAATTTCGACACTTGCATGAATGTATCTTACTACTTTAGATTTTGATTAAATTTGCGAATCTAGATAACTTCGTTGGTGAAATTTCAAGGGGATTAGAGTGTACCATTTTATTTTAAATCTTGATTCTTGAACTGCTAATTGCAAATGTCCACATATGTCCACAGTCCACTCGCACTTTGCTAGTAAAACTAAGGTCACAAATTCTACCTCTTATGAATATATGATCATATTTACCGTATGACATACACTTTCCGTAGTACTTCAACTCATCAAGTTATAAAAATTCCTTAAATCTTAAGTGATGCATATTAAACATGTTAAAGGTATAAAACCGTTACGGGTGTCCTAACTATCCGTCTAAACTTTTGGTTGAGTTGTGGTTATCTAACAAAACATTCACAAATTCTAGCGTGAGACTAGAGACTAAGCTAGAAATGCATGGTTTTGTTTCGAGGCTCTTTCTTAAACTAGTTTTTTATTTTTTAATTCTTGTTTCCCGACGTGGTTGAGTTTGCAACTTATCATAAACCATTTGAAATACAACAAGTCTCATATGAGACGGTCTCACGGTAACTTATTGTGAGACGGATTTAATTGTTTAAAAAGTGAACCGTTTAACATTTATCGTGACCATTATGTTGTTTTTAGTGATCTTGTTAGTTTACGATTTAACCACATAAGTTGTGATTTAAAAGGGTCACAAAATATAAAATTAGGCATAATTTATGAAATAACTCATTTACTCATTTTATATAGGACATTTTAATCTTACATTAAACTAAAACAATCACTAAAAGAAGTATAATGGTTACTAAGAATGTAAAAGAGGTCACTATTTATATAAAGTAAGTTGGTCTCACAATAAGGTAGTGTGAGACCGTCTCACACAAGACCTAATAATCCTAAGTCGATGGTTAAATTCTAATCAACAAGTACGTAATCAACGGTTATAATGCTAAGTTTTCGTTTACCAATAATCTATTTCTAGTAAATTAAATCAAGAATGTTTCATACCGATCCCTAGCTAGTTCATAAAGACATAAATCTAAACAAATTAAACAATCCGTTTGCATTGTGAAATATACATCACGTCCATGTTGCAATTTGCAACGTATGTAAAACGTTATTCACACGCATCATTAGGAAAACAGATCGAAGGAAAGCAAAGGAAGAGTACAGAACTACAGATCAGAAGTTCTGCATGTATTTGTAATAAAATGGATATCATTACGCAATAATTATTTGAGATGAAAAATAATTGAAGAAATAGTTATACGGCATCATGAACAACAGACCTTGTATAAGAGCCATGGCGGCGCGACAGAGATGGAACATGGGCATGATAGCTAGCATCAGCAGTTCAGCAGAGACAGCAGAGTGTATTGTATTGGAGTAGGAAACAGAGGAAGTGATAGCTTCATGAAGAAGTTCATGAAGTTTGAAGAGCCCTCCGTAATTTGCTCTGACCCGTAAGTAGACATATAGCTAGTGTAAAGGAAGAGTGGTGTATAAGTGAAATGACATTAAAAGGTGTACATGATTAGGGTTTAGAATTCGACATTCGTCAATCTCGCTTTAATAAACGAAAATATCTAGAAGAAATGATTTACATGAATGCAATTCACCTATGGAAGCAATGTAAATTGCGAGTAAATTGATCCGATATGATGTGATGTGAGCTTTAAATATTTTCGTATAGTATTATCATTATAAATGTTATTATTACTAAATTAGGATAATATTAAGACACAAAGAAGTCCCGTTACGTGAATGAAGTTTGCATATTAGCGATATTATAGTCGCTCTCACTCACCTACTGCAAGGCAATTTGATCTAATCCGATATGATGTAAACTTTCGAAAATTGATATCATTATAACTATTGAATTATTATTGAATTTGGGATAAGCACCGAGAAGAAAGTATCAAAAGCTAGCACATTGTCTGCCATTGTTGAATTTCTGATAGGCTGTCATATCATTGTAGGAGTACTGGTACTAGTGTGGAGGTGGGGATGTTACAGTCAGATTGGTCCATTGATGTTTTGTACCAAAAAAACAAGCACTATATATGATTATATGAAGATATCAATCAATCGGCATTGTGATCTGTATAATTACGTGTATACTCTGCTACAGACTACAGTAGTATAAGATTTGAGGATATCCAATAATGTGTCTTCTACAAGAAAATATACTTGACGAATCATAAGCGCAAACCTTGCTTTAATCTTGATAAGATAATGAGTTTGTCACACAAATATAAAGCTAAGGGTCACTGATGCATGCAATAAGCATGCTCAATATCGATTTGGTACCACTTCCTCACATGGATCGTCATATAGCTCTTATAGTTTGGAGAAAGTTGAAAATTTTGAAACACGAATGAATATAATTAAAAACAGATGTAACATAAATTCGATTCCATGTGCTTTTTACGCGAGATCTTGATCGACTAATTATGAATCCTTAGTATCAATGACGACCATTTCCGGTCTGCTTGCGTCTTCTAATCGAGATTCAATTGTAGTGTTAATTAAGGTCGTTCCAAAGAACAGCGGCATTACTAGTTTACTACTATGTACTACGGTACATTGTAACAAATTCATGATTGAAACTGATGCGCATCATATATATGGCGCCCATTTTAGAAGTAAAAACTTGAAATAAATAGAAACGAGTGATACTCAAATTAGATCACACCAAGTTGCCTAATACAATTACATATTCGTATGTCTTTATTATCACAACCCCGTACGCAATATTACATGCTTGTTTGCTTGGTATGATTTAGAGAAAAGTGATGTAAAACCTCCTTTGATAGGGAAAATCATAGATTTGAGGAGTTATAATGGCATAGTTGATGTAAATGGTGTCGATCGTCCATTATGGATAAAGTCTAACAACATCACCAATTTAAGCTTTATGCTTTCGGATATGTGAACTAAGACACGTTTATGTGAGATGGAATTGAAAGAAACGGAAGGAGTAGTTTTTATCAGAAGATACCCTCTCCATCAATGTGGGCAATATTAGTTGGTCAGCTTAATTAACTTACTAAAATCAATTTAATCGATAGACCTGTCTAAATATTGACACACTCATGACAATAATTTCATTGCTAGTGGAGCAGCAGATGCTAGTATGCTACTAGCATATTAAGCCAAATTGAAAAACTTCCAAAAACGTAGTCCTAAGAAATTTCAACAAAAGGGACG
Organism: Spergularia bocconei; assembly: GCA_963457585.1. Lineage (NCBI taxonomy): Eukaryota > Viridiplantae > Streptophyta > Magnoliopsida > Caryophyllales > Caryophyllaceae > Spergularia > Spergularia bocconei. The sequence goes on from OY734947.1 coordinate 2,414,197, forward strand.
TGCACCCATTTGCGCATGACCGGCGGTGGGACATATAATCATAGAGCAGAGTACATGTACGAGCAAATCGTCTAAGGAGGGGCGAATCTAAACCCGTAATATTGGGTGCCTGCTCTAATTTTAATTTATTTAAAAAATTTGGACGATATATGTTTTCGAAAGATACGGGTTGATCCATGCCACCGGCAGCCCCAAGCTACAAAGTAATTTTGCCCATGTGTAGCTGAAAAAGATGGTTATTATTGAGCGCAGCCCAGATTGACTTGTATCGATCGAGCTTCAGTGCATGATGACTAATCAATCAGTAGATAATGCCGTGGACCGTAAAAATCAATCTAGAATTTACTATCATGACAATCTTACATTTTTGGCAGATAGTAACATTATGATGACAACTTTATCTTTCCAATTTTGATGAATGATTAATTTGATTATTGAATCATTATTGAAATGAAAACCCTAGCCACCTTATTTACTCCAACAACTTTCGGCATTTAATTCAAGGTGGTACTTAGCAACAGCCAACAGATGCGTATGAATCAGGTTATCTGTGTTCGTGTTCAGTAGATCTTCGATTTCAATCAATCAATAAAATCAGTTTGGGATTCAGGCCCGGTGCGATTCAACTTATTCAACGGTGTTTTCAAATCAAATCAGTTTTATTCAAATCAAATCAAATCAGATCAGCTTTATTCAAATCAAATCAAATCAGGTCAGAATTATCCAAATAACAATCAATGAATGTAGTCTATTTTTAGTTATTAATTCGTCTACTTGCAGTTAATTTATTAGTTAATTCAGTTCAGATCAAATCAAATCAAATTTATTCAAATCAAATCAAATCAGATCAGTTCAAATCAAATCAAATCAAATCAAATCAGAAAAATGCAGTCCAATCGCACAGGGCCTCAGTCACAATAATCCTTTGTACCGAAAGCTAATAAGCTTTTCACATTTTTTTTAAAATACGGAATAGAGTTTCTTAGGCCCCTGTTTGATAGTACTTAGTAAAAAGAGTATTCAGATCAGTTCAGTGTCATTCAAATCAGTTAAATGTTCAAATAACTATCAATCTATTTGGTCCATAATTGATACTAATCCGTTGGAAATCAATCAAATTTTCAACAAATTCAGATTAAATCAGATCAGTTCAAAGTCATTCAAATCAAATCAGATCAGAGTTATTCAGATCAGAATAGATCAGTTTAGAAAAAATATAGTCCTATCAAAAGAGGCCTTAGTATCTCTATCATAATTAAACCTCCACGTTATACCTCTCTAAAAGGACTAGAAAAATGGATTTCGAAAAGAGGTTAATAGGTAATATTAATTCCATATATTGTATGTAAGGTCGTACATACTTGGCACAGACGAGTACGAATTATGTTATTTGGGTTCATATCGAGTGGAACTTCGATTTCCCATCGATCAATAAATCAGTACGAGATTCGGACACGGTCCTTTGTACTCTAGAAGCTAATAATCATTTCTCATACTTTATAGAGCTTTTGGTAACTTTATAATGTAGACATGTAGTTACCTTCGCACCTTAAAATGTGTTATAAAAAGAATTGAAAAATTGATTTTAAACGAAGGCAAGGTAAGACTCCGTATTGATTATCTATATTACGGAAATACGAGATTACATGAGCTTGGAGATGATAAAAGTGACAAAGTGCTAGGTAACACCAACTTGTCTTTAATTTAACTACTAGTGAGGAAAATAAAAATTAGAATTGTTTGTACTAGGTAACACCAACTTGTCTTTAATTTGCAAAATTGTGGAGACCTCACTCCAATTCTCCAACTTTTGATTTGTTACGAAACTTGGCCCCAACACCTCAACTTGTGTGTATTAACATATCAATTGAGTGACAGTTTTGTTTTAGGGTTAGTCCATTTCGCGGAGCGTGGGAGCAGTTTGTACAAAAAGTCTAGTGTTAGCTACTGATCTAAGTAACGAGGCCAGGTCTCTTTCGGAAAAAAATAACAAGAACCTTTAGCCAATGATCGTGGTGATGTCAATGTCCGGATATTTTACGGGTATATTCCTATACTGGTTCAATTCGATTGATTAATGATTACCCAAATAATAAGGGGTTTTTTTTTTTTTTTTTGAAGAGACCCAAATTATAAGTCGTTGAGGTGTATTTAATTATGCTTATATATATTCCTTCCGACCCAATTCAACTAGATTTTCCTCATTCTTTTCGTAGTTTGTAGTTGCCATATTGGGAGCTATACTTTATTTTGGACCAAATGAATCGTTCAATTGTTGTAAAAATTGGTCCATATTATATTGTTGGGGAAAGGCGCCAAGGAGTAATACCGGCCCATGTCCATAAATCCAGTGATATTCCATCCTAAAACCAATTGGTAATAGGTGGAGTAACCCACTACCTTATAAACATGTTGTCATTTTATCACCGGGAATTATAGATTGTTCAATGGTTAATTTGTTATTGTTAATAGAGTTAGATAATTTCTGATCTTAGGTCATTCGAAAACTTGATTTGAAGTAATAGGAAGGTTTGTTCATATTTTGAATATTGGAAGTGGTTTTGCAATTTAGGTTTATCTCAATAAATTCAAATTAGCTCTTTAATGGTGATTTTCGAAAGTATGTTAATTTTTATAATATTTTCTGACTTTATCATAATTTAATTATGTAATTTCGTTTTTAAGGATAATTAGGTCTAAAACATGGATTTTATATAGTTTTTGCATAAACTAACTTGTTGTGTAATTTAGGTTTATATGGGTAAATAAAGGGTTAATTTTTGAAGGTGTATTTTCTGTTTTAATTTAACAAATTATATATATGGGTTTCGGGAATTTTGTGTCATTATTGTTTTATAGGTTTTTTTTTATGAGTTAGTTAGTATACTAGGTTTATAATTGTTATAGGTACTTTGATATATGTGTTCAGATTATCAAATTTTGCGGTAAGTTTGGCCGTGAGGTTGGTCCTTGCCAAATGACATTACTAAGGCCCTGTAACTTATTCAACGGTGTTTTCAAATCAGATCAGATTTATTCAAATCAAATCAAATCAGATCAGTTTTATTCAAATCAAATCAAATCAGATCAGAATTATCCAAATAACAATAAATGAATCTAGTCTATTTTTAGTTATTAATTCGTCTAATTGCATTTAATTTATCAATTAATTCAGTTCAGATCAAATCAAATCAAATTTATTCAAATCAAATCAAATCAGATCAGTTCAAATCAAATCAAATCAAATCAGATCAGAAAAATGCAGTCCAATCGCACAGGGCCTAAGTCGGTTTGAATTATTAAACATATTATATTCTTTCATGGCATATAGAATTATATTTTGGGTTACACGAATAGTGCGATGGATAGTAGTGACAAAATACTTATTTAGATTCGCTATTTATTGTTGTAGGCGAGGAGTTCATAAACGAGAACTGCTCTGCGATTAGTGCTATTTGTGGTTGCGCTTGTGAAGGTAATCTAGTATGCTCAATCCTTCTTTAGCTTGTGGAAACCTTTTAAATTTTGTTTGCTAACTGCTAGATATGGATTGGATGTTTAATGGAAACGTATTATCTTGTTAGATAGAGAACTTATCATCTCGGGTTTAATCGTTACTTGGTTGGCATGTTATGAGACAGCTGAATATATTGGTATCATTATTTTGAATATCTATGGTTTGACAATTGTTTTCTAGTTTGAGTGTATTATTTGAGGTAATGAGTTTGGGAGTGATGGCAAGCTCTATTAGCTTTGGTTATCAGTTTCGGTTATATTCAAATTATATAATTCGCCGCATCGCATTAGGCTTTCAAGTGGGCTTGTAGGCGTTTAGTATTACTCTAAAGGGTTAGAAACACTCATTAGAGATATGCAGACTAAACGTTTGGATTGTCTTGGTTGGTTGATATATTGTAGGTAGGACTTATTTTAATATCTTGGCAGGCTGGTTACATCGCCTAAGAATCATTATCGTAATATTGTCATAGATTGGTAAGAAGTTTAAAATCGCTAGTACAACATGATTTTGAGTTTGTAAATGTTTGTTGATTATGTGGACTGAATCGTGAGATTGATATTTGCAAAGTGTGGCTTTCCAAAAGAGAAATAAAATGTTTTCGTAAACCAAGGTAACTCTTTTTGGTTTTTACAAGTTGAGGTGTTAGCTTACTCCTCAATTTGCTGACTTTTGCAACTGTGGTTTTTGTACTTTAAATCTACCACTGCCCACAGGTGGTTGTGACGGATACACCGTTTGGGTTCTATTAGAAGAAGTGTCTACCTTCTGGTGCGTATTATTGTACTAGGTTGTTTGTACATGCCTTGTATCGACTTAATAGTTTGTAATACATAGCGTTTTATCTTGACAGCTTTGTATATCGATCATAATGTTATTAGATTTGGAGGTCGTTGTAACAAAATAATGTTTTAAAATTAGCCGAAATTCGGGGTGTTACAATGACGTAATTGTCCCGCTAGTGCTACTGTTTTGGGAGACAGGCCTCGAGGCATGGGGATTCAACTGGAGAGAGTGGAGTTCAATAGTTGCATAAGGTAGAAGAAGCCTTCCTAGAGAATCGCCTTTCATTGTAAGCGTTCTAGTATTCTTGTTGTTATTGTTATATTTATAACATCGATATTCGCGACCTTAATTTTGAATGGCTAAATATATATAATAAATATAACAACTAACTTAGTTAGTGGTTAAAATGTTATAATGTAAGTTCGAGTCCTTAAACACGACTTTTGTTCCACTCATTACAATTTACCTCACTGGAGGATCACTTGTCCATCCCCCATGGTATACAATGTTTATACATTAGATAAGACACTATGAAAAAATATTATTTTTTGAAGCAACCAAATTTCATTTATTAACTTATCGAATTGCATCTCTTGGATGACGAGCACTTAAGAGTAACAAATAGCTTTATAGGGAATATGTGAATGTAACACCCCGGCTCATCTGTGAGCTGAACTCACAGACCAACACGGGTCCTTCCGTCTCATTTTGACCCCACTCATGCGCACCCTGTGAAACTTCACATGAGGTCACTCATCTTGAAATTGCTCTCAGTCAAGCACGCTTAACTGTGCAGCTTTTATCACAATGGCTTCCTAAAAGGAAAGTCGACTTTGTTTGTATGAGTAGCACTATGAATCCCTTTAAACACTCATATGAGCCATTAATCTCTTAGAAATTTCCTCTGAAATGTGGGGTATTACAGTGAAGCACTATACACATAGTAGAATATTATTTTAAGGGGTCATGGTCATTATAAGTTGAGAGGGTAAACACATGTTTCCCCATCTTTCCCACCTTTACCCCCTATTGAAAAACCATAGCCTTCAAATGGAGGGCCGCCAAAATCTCCAGCAAAATAATATCTTGACATTGGTACATTTGGTTTCTGAGGTACATATCCACCGTGCCCAGAGTGGTCTGCATTGATTACAATTTTCTGGAAATGACAAGTTGTCAAAGGATTGCCATTTTGGAAAATGCCACTTCCCATTGAAGGACTTGAAGCCCATCCGATAGGAGTATACACCTCCCCACCAAAGCGGATTGTTGTAGCCTCTCCTTTTAGGCTACTAAAATAATCTCCTTGCCAGTATCCAATTACTTGTGAGTTCACACCCAAATACCAATGTCCATATTTTTCATCCTACATGAAAAATCAATAAGATCAAACGTTTTTATTTTTTTTCAAAGGTGTTAATTATATCTCATGCGAAGAAAATAATTGTAACAATTATTGGTTAATCAATCAATCTAATATATATATATATAAAAGCTTACAATTTGGAGTGCATTGAGGGTATCTAGAGGCCAAAAATGCAGGGAGAGAGTCCAATAAATGTTAAACTCTCACTTAGAGTATAAAAGCTAAGATAATCCACATAAAACATTAAAAAATGCTTACACAGACTCCAATATTTGTAAAACTCTTATGTAGTAAAGTTATCAAGATAAAATATAAATAAACTGTTATAACTCCGGCTACGTATATAAGAATATTACGATACATGTATCATTAGGTTCGTGTCGAAATGTATGTCAATATAAGACCCATTTACACTACTTTTGAAAAGTTAAGTGGGCGTCGAGAGGTCGAGAAATGCACAGAGAGAGTCCAAGAAATGTTAAACTCTCATTTAAAGTATAAAAGATAATCCACATGCAACATTAAAAAATGCACACACAGAGTCCAATATTTGTAAAACTCTCATGTAGCAAACTTATCAAGATGAAATATGATATAAACTGTTATAACTCGGTTACGTATATCAGAATATTACGATACATGTATCATTAAGTTCGTGTCGAAATGTATGTCAATATAAGACCCATTTACACTACTTTTGAAAAGTTAAGTATGATTTTGGTTGAAATCTGTCGACAAGTTTAAAACTTCAATTTACACATACTTATGAAAAATATAGCGAATAATTTGGAGTGCATTGAGAGCGTCAGGAGGTCAGGAAATGCAGAGAGATTCCAACATTTCTTAAACTCTCACTTAAAGTATAAAAGATAATTCACATAAAACATTAAAAAAATGCACACACAGTGTCCAATATTTGTAAAACTCTTATTTAGTAAAGTTATCAAGATGAAATATGATATAAACTGTTATAACTCGGGCTATGTATATCAGAATATTACGATACATTTATCATTAAGTTCGTGTCGAAATGTATGTCAATATAAGACCCATTTACACTACTTTTGAAAAGTTAAATTGGTTGAGATATGTCGACAAGTTTAAAACTTCAATTTACATATACTTTTGAAAAAATATTTTAAAAAACAGGAGTGTCATTTAAAAATAACGTAAAACTCGGTCCAGTGATTTACTTCGTAAGTGATTTTGTGAGATTATGAGTCATCTTATCAAACCAACATTAAATCGGTTATCATAATTTATTTTGAGATTACCTAATTAATAAAAAAGAATACGAGGGCGTCGGGAGGTCAAAAAATGCACAGAGAGAGTCCAAGATATGTTAAACTGTAACATTATGTATTTAAGAAATCTACATTAGACATTAAAAAATGTACAAAGAGAGTCTAATATTTGTAAAACTCTTCTCTTATAAAGTTATCAACATGAAACATAATATAAATTGTTATAATTTGGGCTACGTATATCAGAATATTACGATACATGTATCACTAAGTTCGTGTCGAAACGTACTTCAATATAAGATCCATTTACACATAGGTTTGAAAAGTTAAGTATGATATTGGTTGAGATATTCCGACAAGTTTAAGACATTAAAAAATGCACAGACAGTCCAATATTTGTAAAACTCTTTTGTAAAACAATTATCAACATGAAACATAATATAAACTGTTATTATAACATGGGCTACGTATATCTGAATATTACGATACATGTATCATTAAGTTCATGTCGAAATGTACTTCAAAATAAGATCTATTTACACATACTTTTGATTTGGTTGTGATATAGTAACAAGTTTAAAACTTTTGTGAAAAATACATAAAAAATGAGTATTATCTAAAGATAGAGTATACAGAGTATATTTCGTACGAAGACATAAGTGATTTAATGAGAATAAGAGACATCTTTACTAACAAATATTTAAATATTTGTCATGTTTATTTATTTATTTTACTTAATAAATAAGAATAGGCGATTATGATAAAGTGACCCGTGCAACGCACGGGCTTTTCACCTAGTATATATATATAAAAGAGGTTTTTGACAAATGCATACGTCGCTCTGATACACACCACTTAGTAGTGGTAAAAGATGGGTTTTGATGCATTCAAATGGTTGCTTTTGGATCAATTTATTAGCTAATTCTATCATTCGTGTATTTGTACTTTAATATAAGAATTAGTGGTTTTGTATGTATTTATGGCCTCAAGATTGATGTGCAATTGTGTGGAACGACAATGAGGCGATGAAAGATGATCCAGGGAGCGAGATGCCAAGTTTTGGGCAAGTTTGGAAGAGATTTCAGTCCATTTACGGAAGGTCAACTTTGAAGCTTCATAACTCTCAAACGGCTTGTAATTTTGTACTGAAACCAATGGCATATTAAAGTTCATGATCTTAGCTTTCCAGGAAGTGGTCACACGTTGTCATAGGCCAAGTAACGAAGAAGTTATGACCGTTTGAAAAATATCGCCAGAGCCAGTCCGCTGAAGACGACTCGTCTGACTATAGACGAGTCGTCCGACGAGTCGTCGCGAACCAGACGACTTCTAGACGACTCTCACAGTGACTTCAGCAGTCTAGCGAAAAGGTTCCAGACGACTCGTCTGGAAGCCGACGAGTCGTCCCGATCTGGACGACTCGTCCGCTGCTGTGTCGGCGTAAGGACGGGTTTCCTAAACCCGTTTTGTAATCTTTTTCTATTTAAACCTAAGTTTCGTTTTATTATTAGACATTGAGTATTCAGAACTTTTAGAGCTTATTTTCAAGATTATGCAAGGATAAAGACCTTATTCTCGGATTTATTAATTGAAGCTACAAATTCATCCGGACAATTGTGAGTTCTAACTATTTCAATTATTGTTGAGTATTATCATTCTCTTTGTTTTAATTGCTTATTGATTGATTTATCGTTGATTAGGTTGCAAACTAATTAACCCTAGGTTAAATCATATTGCTAGAATCATTAATCAAAGGACTAATTGTTTGTTTAATTGATTCACTAGTAGAAACTAAATCTTAATTCCGTGCTGATCATATATCTAAGGTTTAGGAGAGAATTGATATATTGATTGAAGATCGAAACCGCGTGTGTCTAGATCTTATCTATCCTAGTTGCTATCGTTCTATTGCTTTATGCTTTCGTTGAATTGAATTTAGGCGCGCGTCTTTGTTATTCATCGATTAGGGCTAGTTGGTAGGGCTGATCTCTCTTGCTAGCTATTAATTAGGAACGATCGAAAACTCCGTTTTCACAACTAGGTGCTCAACATAGTTGATTTAAGTGAGAACAATGATCAATTGGATGAACTGTAGTGGATATTAATCATCCGAGATTTTTCCCTTAATTGAATTGCAAATTACTTCTTTTCGTTTGATCACTTAATCATTTATACTCTAAAACCCCCCATTTGGTTACTTTACATACTTAGACTATTACCGTTCTCTGTGGATACGAACCTTACTTGCCTATTACTACGTTTTAGGTTAGTATTGATTAATTATATTTGTAGGCATACGACTTTAGCCTGTCAAATCTTGGCGCCGTTGCCGGGGAACGGTTTAATTTGTCTTTGTGTGTTTTAGCTTGGATTTGCATGATTTGTTTTCATAAGTGGTGATTCATGGCTATTATAAAATTTGAGCAATTTGCTGATGAATTGTTTCATGACTATTATGTTCGACTTATGGAACATGTAATTGATCTGGCTTATCGTGGTAGTGTTTTTGCTAAATGGGAATTAAATCTCATTATTCTTAGAGGCATAACCTCTGAAACTTGGGATTTGGCTCACTATATGAGTAATGGTAGTTTTGAATCCATGGACACTACTGAGATTTTGGAATTCTGGAAGAACATGGCACTTGCATCTTTTCAGGTACAATTGAAGGATAGTCATATGACAATTCCTATTATGCTCCCAAATTTTGAAACTGATGTTGAATGTTTGAACATGGGTGAAATTGAGGAAACCAACATTCTTGAACTTAATCAACCTTCACGAGAGCATATTAAGGATTCGTTTGTTATGGAGACTAATGTGAGTCAGCGTGATACTCTTTCAGAAGAGGATGTTATCTTTTTGGATGACGGTGTAGATTATGTTGGTTCTTGTGATTTTTCGAATGAGAATGGGGTTGGGGAAATAACACATGAGCAAATTGAGGTGCATCCCACTAAGGGAGCTTCCCTCACATCTCCAATGAGTGAACCTATTACGTTAGTCCCCAAACCTCCATGGGTCAATTACTGTCACTCCTTTCTATCCATGTCTCATGATTTGTCGCATCAAAAGTCTGAAGATTGTGACATAGAGAATAGATTTGAGCGTGGAGGTCCAGATAACCCTCATCTACATGATATCCCGACCTCTATTGTTTATGCACTGCTGTTTACTAATATTTTCTATTGTCAATCTTTTGAGACTTATGCCAGCTTATTCGACAAACTTCTGAGAGCATTGAATTGTTCCGATCTTGAGCCATGGTTTCTGTTTATCTATTCTAAGTGATCCAGGAAGAGAGTCATGATATGCGTCGAGCCAACGACGTTAAACAAGTGCGCTTTTTGGGAGGCAACCTAAGTATTTTTCTTATTTTATTTTTCTTTTCCTTTTGATTTGTTTGTTATTGTGTAGGTTTTTTTTTAAAAAAAAAAAAAACAGAAAATCCAAAAAAAAAAAAAAAAGAAAAAAGAAAAAAAGATGATGCTCAGGTATGCATTATTTCTATCCCTTCTCTCTTCTCCTACTTATTCTCACCTTTCTTTCCCACCACAATTTTCTCATCTGTTTCTATAGACCATCTCTCTTTGTTCCCACCTATGATTCACCACTTTGTTACTTTTCCCATCACCATTCACACCATTTCCCCCAATATTTTTCTTTATGCGAATACTGGTGTTATAGGAGGGTGGATTTGACGTTTACTCTGTGATTTGGTGTATGTGTGCTGCATGATAGTGGTGAATAGGTCCTTTATGTGTTTTGGACCTTGCTATTTGAGGGAGTATGGAGGTTTTGTGAGATGTGTGGTGGATTGGTGACGACTTTTTCTTGAGGGTGTTTGGGATATTGTGTGAGTTGAGTGTGGCTCTACACCCTGTTTCTATTTTCTATGAGCCCATTGCCTTGAGTATTTTGATGTGGAGGAGGTGTTCGTTCTTGCATACTTTTGGAGAGATAAGGGAGAAGTGCATATTTTATGAGCTTATTTATCTTTTCCCCTATTTATTGTTGTCCTATTTTATTGTTGGTGTGGTTCACATTGAGGACAATGTTCGGTTTAAGCATGGGGGAGAAGATGTCATCATCTTTGTTGTAATGTATGTACGTGATTTAAGTATTTTGCAAAAAAAAAAAAAAAAAAAAAAAAAAAAAAGAAAGAAAAAAGAGGAAAAAAGAAGAGAGAAGAAAGTAAGACAAGAGAGGAGCGTGAAAAGAAAGTCAGGAAAAGACACGAGAGAAGAAAGTAAGTCGGTGAGCATTGGAAAAGTTAACGAGAGGCTAGGTGAAAACCCGAAAGGGCGCCTAGGCAAAATGAGTGGAGTGTGCTACTGTACCGGCGATGCATAAGAAGGGTGTTTTGAAGGTCGTGTCAGGGTAGGTCTCTCTTGGATGATATAAGGAGGTTCGGTTGGATTGTATAGTATAGGTCATAGGATAGAAAATCCTCGATTCCCTTGGTTGTTAGGGGATGTTGGTGGCTTTATCGAGGTGGTCTTTGATCCGATGTCATTAATCCGGACCTAGGCTCACGAGGGTGTTGTGTGTGAGCGGCTTAGGGACACTTAGGGCATTTTTAGGTCCCTTTGCCATTTGGTTACTCTTTTGGTGGTTGTGTGTTGTGGAGAATAAGATGGTTAGGAACCGTTATGTTGAGGATACATCTGTGACGGTCCCTAACTAGGAAGACGAAGACCATACAAGGAGTAGAGGAGATAGGTAGATATCATTTCTTCCCGTGCTGCTTGTCAAAAGACCTTGGAGATATTTTGGAGATGATTGAGATACTCGAGGACGAGTAAAGGTCTAAGCATGGGGGAATTTGATACACACCACTTAGTAGTGGTAAAAGATGGGTTTTGATGCATTCAAATGGTTGCTTTTGGATCAATTTATTAGCTAATTCTATCATTCGTGTATTTGTACTTTAATATAAGAATTAGTGGTTTTGTATGTATTTATGGCCTCAAGATTGATGTGCAATTGTGTGGAACGACAATGAGGCGATGAAAGATGATCCAGGGAGTGAGATGCCAAGTTTTGGGCAAGTTTGGAAGAGATTTCAGTCCATTTACGGAAGGTCAACTTTGAAGCTTCATAACTCTCAAACGGCTTGGAATTTTGTACTGAAACCAACGGCATATTAAAGTTCATGATCTTAGCTTTCCAGGAAGTGGTCACACGTTGTCATAGGCCAAGTAACGAAGAAGTTATGACCGTTTGAAAAATATCGCCAGAGCCAGTCCGCTGAAGACGACTCGTCTGACTATAGACGAGTCGTCCGACGAGTCGTCGCGAACCAGACGACTTCTAGACGACTCTCACAGTGACTTCAGCAGTCTAGCGAAAAGGTTCCAGACGACTCGTCTGGAAGCCGACGAGTCGTCCCGATCTGGACGACTCGTCCGCTGCTGTGTCGGCGTAAGGACGGGTTTCCTAAACCCGTTTTGTAATCTTTTTCTATTTAAACCTAAGTTTCGTTTTATTATTAGACATTGAGTATTCAGAACTTTTAGAGCTTATTTTCAAGATTATGCAAGGATAAAGACCTTATTCTCGGATTTATTAATTGAAGCTACAAATTCATCCGGACAATTGTGAGTTCTAACTATTTCAATTATTGTTGAGTATTATCATTCTCTTTGTTTTAATTGCTTATTGATTGATTTATCGTTGATTAGGTTGCAAACTAATTAACCCTAGGTTAAATCATATTGCTAGAATCATTAATCAAAGGACTAATTGTTTGTTTAATTGATTCACTAGTAGAAACTAAATCTTAATTCCGTGCTGATCATATATCTAAGGTTTAGGAGAGAATTGATATATTGATTGAAGATCGAAACCGCGTGTGTCTAGATCTTATCTATCCTAGTTGCTATCGTTCTATTGCTTTATGCTTTCGTTGAATTGAATTTAGGCGCGCGTCTTTGTTATTCATCGATTAGGGCTAGTTGGTAGGGCTGATCTCTCTTGCTAGCTATTAATTAGGAACGATCGAAAACTCCGTTTTCACAACTAGGTGCTCAACATAGTTGATTTAAGTGAGAACAATGATCAATTGGATGAACTGTAGTGGATATTAATCATCCGAGATTTTTCCCTTAATTGAATTGCAAATTACTTCTTTTCGTTTGATCACTTAATCATTTATACTCTAAAACCCCCCATTTGGTTACTTTACATACTTAGACTATTACCGTTCTCTGTGGATACGAACCTTACTTGCCTATTACTACGTTTTAGGTTAGTATTGATTAATTATATTTGTAGGCATACGACTTTAGCCTGTCACGCTCTATAAATCAAGAAATTCCCACAACGCACTAGAAATGAAGAAATGCACACAGAGAGTCCAATATTTGTAAAACTCTCACATAAAGTTATCTACATGAAACATGTATAATTTGTTATAACTTGGCTTACGTATATCAGAAAATTATGATACATGTATGAATAACTTCGTGTCGAAATGTACTTCAATATAAGATCCATTTACATATGTTTTTGAAAAATTACGTGGAAGTTTTTTTGACGAATGCATACGACGCGTCTATAAATTAAATCAAGAAATTCTCACAACGCACTAGAAATGAAGAAATGCACAGAAAGAGTACAATATTTGCAAAACTCTCACAAAAAGTTATCTACATGAAACATGTATAATTTGTTATAACTTGGGTTACGTATATTAGAAAATTATGATACATCTATCAAAAAATTCGTGTCGAAATATATGTCAATATAAGATCCATTTACATATGTTTTTGAAAAGTTACGTGGAACGTTTTTTGACGAATGCATACGGCGCGTCTATAAATCAAGAAATTCTCACAACGCATTAGAAATGGAGAAATGCACAGAGAGAGTCCAATTATCACAAAACTCTCACATAAAGTTATCCACATGAAACATGTATAATTTGTTATAACTTGGGCTACGTATATCAGAAAATTATGATACATGTATCATGAGTTTTAAACCCGTGCGTTGCACGGTTAAAATATTATATCTTACGAAGTTCATAGTAATTATTTTCTTGTCTTTTAAATAAAATTTGTAGTATTATCCTTTATTTTATCGTCTTCCGTAGTCACTCCAGTTACAACTGCAAATTCACACTTCACTTAACTTTTCAAAAATATGTATGAATGGAACTTTATATTGAAATACATTTCAACACGAATTTAATGATATGTGTATCTTAAGATTTTGATATGACAGATTATATATTTTTCATGTATATAACTTTATGTGAGAGTACTACAAATATTGGACTATGTTTGTGCATTTTTTCATATTGTGCGTTGCACGGTTAAAATATTATTAAGTACGATATAACTTTTTAACCGTGCAACGCACGGGTTTAAACCTAGTATGTATATATAAAAGAGGCTTTTGACAAATGCATACGGCGCTTTATAAATCAAGAAATTCCCACAACGCACTAGAAATGAAGAAATGCACACAGAGAGTCCAATATTGGTAAAACTCTCACATAAAGTTATCTACATGAAACATGTATAATTTGTTATAACTTGGCTTACGTATATCAGAAAATTATGATACATGTATCAATAACTTCGTGTCGAAATGTACTTCAATATAAGATCCATTTACATATGTTTTTGAAAAGTTACGTGGAAGGTTTTTTTACGAATGAATACGACGCGTCTATAAATCAAGAAATTCTCACAACGCACTAGAAATGAAAAAATGCACAGAAAAAGTCCAATATTTGCAAAACTCTCACAGAAAGTTATCTACATTAAACATGTATAATTTGTTATAACTTGGGTTACGTATATTAGAAAATTATGATACATCTATCAAAAAATTCGTGTCGAAATATACTTCAATATAAGATCCATTTATATATGTTTTTGAAAAGTTACGTGGAAGGTTTTAAACCCGTGCGTTGCACGGTTAAAATATTATATCGTACGACGTACATAATAATTATTTTCTTTTCTTTTAAATAAAAGTTGTAGTATTATCCTTATATTTATTGCCTCCCGTAGCCACTCCGTTTACAACTGCTAAAGACAGCATTGGGTGGGTATGGGGTAGAATTGAGGGCGCAAGCTGGTATATGGTATAATGGTTGCACAAAATGATTATATTAGATGTCGTAATTATATTAACTAACTAAATGTTTGTTAGTTAAGATGTCTCCTCATCTCACTAAATCACTTGTAGACTATTACTTTATCTTTACATAAATGTTTTTTTTTTCCTTTTTTACGCATTGTTCACTAAAGTCCCAATCTTGACGATATATTTCAACCAAATTCATACTTCGCTTAACTTTTCAAAAATATGTGTGAATGGATCTTATATTGAAGTGCATTTCGACACGAATTTATTGATACATGTATCGTAATATTCTGTTATACGTAGCCTAAGTTATGACAAATTATATATGTTTCATTTAGATAAGTTTATGTGAGAGTTTTGTAAATATTGGACTCTCCCTGTGCATTTCTTCATTTCTAGTGCGTTGTGGGAATTTCTTGATTTATAAAGCGTCGTATGCATTTGTCAAAAGCTACATGTATCATAATTAGTGAATTTCCATATCTCACATAAAGGAAAAGATAATGTTCAGATAATTGTGAGTTTTGTTTAAAATATTTTGTGCGGATAGAGTCCAATCTTTATAAAACGCTCACATAAATCCATCTACATGAAACACTTTAATTGGGCAACATATATCAGAAAATTACAATACATGTATCATTAAATTCGTCTCGAAATGTATTTCAATATAAGATCCATTTACACATATTTATTACAAACACATGATATGTGACATAAGTGATGTAGGGAGATAAGGAGACATCATAAGTAACATACATTCAATCAGTAATTATCATAATTCATTTTTTTTGAGATAAACTAATTAATAAATAAATAAGTATAATCATAATTCATTTATTTTTAGATAAACTAATTAATAAACAAATAAGAATATGATAAAGTGTCCCGCGCACGGGTTTTCGAACAAAAGGATTTTGGGGAGTATAGAGAGAGTCTACATTTGTTCGATCACCTTAATCACTAGATTGATATTCAAAAAAGAAAGAAATGATTATTAAGTCGATATAACATTTTAACCGTGCAACGCACGGTTTTAAACCTAGTGGTATATTAAAAGTAGACACTAGAGTGTAACAATTAACTTATTTACCATGGAGATGTGAATATCCAAATAGGTGTTTTAATGGCCAAGATTTGATGGAGTTAAAATATCACCCAACTTAGGTCCTGTGCTTGTTTGGTTAAAGGCTGAACAACTAGTGTCCACACAATTTGCATGATTGTCACCCTATTAATCAAAGGCAAAAAAAAGGCATTACGTGAAGTGTGCTAATTTAAGGTACCTTAATGATATGGATGCATGACAAGAAACAATTGCATTGTTTTTCGTAACAAATGGGAATGCTTGCTTTATACGCTGTGAAAAAATGGACTTCGGCGTCGTTGTACAAACAAGGATTAACCTATATGAAACAAAATATCAAATGATTACTATATATATCAAAGAGAGCCAAACTACAATACTTGGGTGGCTAGTACACAACTATACTCCCTATATTTCAGCAACGTTGTTAGACTGAGAAATGGTTGCTTCAAATTTAATTGGTGAAAAGAATCACCTATTTATTTAGAATATTGAGGGGTTCTTATTCTTTTTTTATTCTACTAATCTTATAATATATTAACATGTTTGTCTAAGATTTACGCTCAAACCACTATAGTAATTTAAAGGAAGATATAAAATTAGAGGAAAGGGTCATCATTTTTTTTTTTTTGGTAAAGATGAGCTCAAACCAATTTTTTGCTAATTGTCAATTTATACTCATTTATTGAAAAAAATACAGAAATCCCATTTACACAAATTAATAAAAACCCAGAAACCCCATTTAAAAAAAAAATAAGACAGAAACCCAGAAATCGATGGATGAACTCATAGATTCTCAAGGCTGACCTCGCCCTCCTCCGCGTCGCTATGGTCGCAAGAAAGCCTCCGCATCACGACGGCTATGCATCAGAAATTAGGATGTTTTCTCTTCTGTTCTTTTGTGCATGCAAGCGGCGACGATCAGAGGTACTATAACACCCCGACTCATCGATTGAGCCGGAAGTAGTCACCTATGGCAGCTCGCCAGGCTGTGGGCTGACCTCACAGACCAACACGGGTCCTTTCGGCGCATTTTGACCTCACTCATGCGCGCCCTGTGAACTTCCCAGGAGGTCACCCATCCTGAAATTGCTCCCAGTCAAGCACGCTTAACTATGGAGTTCTTATCAGATGAGATTCCTAAAAGGAAAGTCGACTTTGTTGGTATGAGTAGCACTATCAATCCTTTTAATCACATCATATGAACCCTTAATCTCTTAGGAATATACTCTGAAATCTGGGGTATTACACTCACCCCCTCTTAAGATCGCAACGTCCTCGTTGCGCCTGGCAGCCAACCATAGTCCAACTCCAGGATCTTTCCCCCGCTAGGCTACTGACTTGGGCACTCCTGACCACAGGATGTCAGGATTAACACGCTGTCGCAGGGTTGCTCTGATACCATTTGTAATAGCCCGATCCACCATCCGTCGCAACACAATCCAATAGGATGGGAAGTCACCCTTTAGGGCCATATATCCTCTCCGAGCTCTAAAAGGTGAAGGCCTTGTTGGTAGTGTTATGGTATGAATCTATTATAAACTGATCATATGAGCTTTATTTTCCCAATGTGGGACAAACCAACTCCATAAACCACTTTCCGAATTCCGTAATGTTACAAACTCCCCCACTTAGAGAACGCGACATCCCCGGCACGCCTCGGCCATTCCATACAACATCAATACAGGTCCAACATCTCCCCCGCTAGACGGCTGACCTGGGCCTAACCCCAGCACTCAGGATCAACACGCTGTCGCAGGGTTGCTCTGATACCATTTGTAACACCCCGACTCATCGACTGAGCTGGAAGTAGTCACCTATGGCAGCTCGCCAGGCTGTGGGCTGACCTCACAGACCAACATGGGTCCTTTCGGCGCATTTTGACCTCACTCATGCGTGTCTTGGGAACTTCCCAGGAGGTCACCCATCCTGAAATTGCTCCCAGTCAAGCACGCTTAACTATGGAGTTCTTATCAGATGATATTCCTAAAAGGAAAGTCGACTTTGTTGGTATGAGTAGCACTATCAATCCTTTTAAGCACATCATATGAGCCCTTAATCTCTTAGGAATATACTCTGAAATCTGGGGTATTACAGGTACGGTGGTGGTGCGGCAGCGGAGGCGATGATCGGCTTGGTCGTTAGAGCCGATGGGTTGAGCCGGAGGGGTGGTTGGTAGGAGGAGTTATGGATTAGGAAGTCCGATGGGTATTGACAGAGGATGAGAAATTGAGAGGAGAGAGAGGGAAGAAAAAGAGATGATAATATGATACAACTGACGAAAGGGTAACGGGACCCCACCCAGACCCCAATCAATAACAAAACAAAGTTTGGACACCAAACGATTAAATACTTGAAACGTGAGACACCATTTTGACCCTTAACTCTTGGTAGAGATATGTCGACAAGTTTAAGTTTTTTGTAAAAAATAATTTAAAAAATAACAAAAAAAGTACCCGTAAGTGATTTAGTGAGATTAGAAGACATCTTAACTAACCAACATTTAATCAATTATCATTTTTTTTTTGAGATTAAGTAATTAATAAAAAAAGAATATGAGAAGTGTTCCGTGTTAATCAACTATCATTATTTATTTATATATTTCAAGATTAACTAATTAAAATATAATAATAGTTAATTATGGTGAAGTGTCCCGTGCAATGCACGGGCTTTTCACCTAGTCATTAGCTAATCTCAAATCATTTTTGCATCATGTAGTTTAGGTTTGGCTCTAGTAAATTTGCGATAAGATACGTAAACTCTATCTTGAGCTTCATATCGTCAAACAAAGATAACATGTGATTTGACTTAGTAAATATCGACAGCTTAGCACTTTACCTTGCTCAACTTAATCTTCATTCTTGACTATCATTGTGTTTGGTACTTCAGTTTCCATCACTATATCTCATTTTAACGTAAATTTTGACAGATGCGTTAGAAACTTAGCTTAGAATACTGGTATAAAGGTATATATACTTTCTCAGCTAATGATTTTCTTAGGGCATGTTTGGTATCGTTTTATGTTTTCAGTTTTTATTTTTATTTGAAAACGAAAGTCTCGTTTTTTAAAATCAGAAAAAGTGGTTTTCAGTTTTTAGTTTTCATTTTCTGTATGACCATTATAGAAACATATAGTTAAAGTTAATTTTTGCAACTTATTTAACTAAACTTTTTACGCAAAAAAAAAACCAAAAAATGAAAACGGTTGTGATACCGAACGGGCCCTAATATTTGGTTTAATCCTCTCACATTATTTAGATTAAGTGTTCAGAAATAATCGATATGGAGGAAGATAATAATGTTATATTGTTATGAGCTAACAAGTGTAACGTCTCTAGTGTTGTGAGATTATCAAGGTTAGTTGCTTGCATTGGATTGCTAAAAATGTTTTTCGTATAGGGTAAAGACGTCTTTCGTAGTAGTTGTTACTGTCAGCGTTACTCCATGGCCTCCGCTCATTTCATTTCCATATATGGAGTATATAGGAGTGACTAATATTGTGGGGGTCACGATGGCTAATTTGTCATCTGATATTCAATATGACTGGCGGTGAACTTCTTTCTCTCCCAGAGCGCACATCAAGGCCGTCGTTCTATTTAGAGTCACCATGCACACCTCAAGCGGAGGCGCATTGCTACTTGCTCTCTCCTTCACCGGTGAGAAAATATTCAAATATAATCCGTACACCAAAAGTCACCTCGCTTTGCTAGGGGCTAAGTATCGGTCCACAACTGTCGGGATAATAGACCAAAGTCTCAAATTTTGTGGACCGAAACCAAGCCTTTTTGGTCCGGTCCTTTGAATCGGAGTGAAAATCGCATTTTTTTGTGTGGAGCGACACTCGGACCGAATGAACGAACCAGTCCAGTCCATTTTTCAATCTCGACCAGAATACGCTCAGCCCTACCATTATCCTAGTTGGTGCTATAGTATATACTTTCTGTACATAAAAGCATCTAATCCCGTGGAGATGAACATTTTAGAATACGAATCCAAAACTACTCTTATGGGTTGATTTTCTAATCATTAAGCTAACACTACCTCCGCTTACATAAGAATCCCAATATAGGTCAAGTTGTGTGTACTTGTCGTGTGAAGATTATGATAAAAATGAGTACTTGTTTCCAAGGTCTAAGCAAATTGATACACATTGGCACAAGCCACGGGGTCTAGCAGACCTCAGATTGATCACCAGTAGTAACACCCCACAGCACTACACTGACAGGTGAACCAACTTTGAAACAGAGTGGACAAACATAATACTTTTGGATATTTTGTGCCTTTTTTTTTTTCTCCCTTATAATTGAGCTTATCTAAAATTCAAGTGTTGTGCATTTACGTGTAATTTGAGAGCAATTTGCCTCCTATTTGCGGTGGGGTGATATGACTATAAATTGCCGTAACATTTGTAAGCAGTGCACAACATCTCACTCTCTTTTCTACTCTCTCCTTTTCAAATAACTACTGTTGTTCTTCCACTACTACTTTCTCTGTCTCTCTCTCTCACACACCATGGATCCATACAAGGTTCGTGCAATAATATTAATGTTATTTTTTAGACTAATTAATATAGTGCGATTTTAGATGAGTTTCATCTTTATATAACGATCATGACTGAAGAGTGTAGCTGTGATTGTGATCATCATCATCGAGCATTTGGGGAGTCAATATAGACCATCTCTCCTAATGTTCAGATTATGATCCGCCTAGTTTATATTAAATCTCGGTATTATAAGTAGAACACGGTTGTGAATTTATGTGGCATCCCAAAAAGAATAGTAAAGTATACTACATATTGAACTAATATCGATTGATCACTTAGCCTAGTGTAACAAGTTTAGTCTAATTTGTCTCAAATAACATATTGACAAGAGAACGAGGACAAGTTAATCTAGTGATTAAGAATTAAACCTACTCGATGATTGTTTCAAGGTCATATCCTCCTGACTTCTATCTTCTTCTTACACAGTCTTAGTTGCTCGCCTATGTAGCGCCTAGACATATCTTTTAGTGTACTTGTTTCGATCTGAGTATATATGTAATATTTGGTAAATTTGTATTTTGGTGCAGTATCGACCATCAAGTGCGTACAACTCCCCTTACTTAACTACCAACACTGGTTCACCAGTTTACAACGACAACTCGGCTTTAACTGTTGGCTCCAGAGGTAAATCATTCTTTACCCTTGTTCTCTTTTTTTGCCCCCTCATATTATTGCTAGTGTAACTACTTTATTGAAAATCTGTCCTATAAAAATAATGCGAGTTTTACGTAAAATTTAAATGGTGTGTTAGTATGAGACCCTATCATATTCAGAGTACTCTTGTGAACTATATCAACATGTAAATAATAATGAAAGAACTCCTACACGTATATTCAATCATGCCCATAAATAGGAGCGGGTATACTAGCGGGTATTCAATCTCGATACTAGCTAGGGAGGTATTGTGTATGTGCCAAATGTTTAGATAAGGATTAAGAAATAACATGTGTCCTTAATCCTTTATTAATCTCATTTAAAATTAGGTAGGACAACATTTTTCTCAATCATGCCTATAGATATCGATGCTTATACCATGCACCAAGGTGCACAATGAGTATGGTGCACCTCCTCACAATAGAGGAGTAGGGACCACATTTAAAATAATTTAAATTTATTTAAGTGTAGTCCCTACTCCTCTATTGTGAGGAGGTGCACAATACTCATTGTACACCTTGGTGCACGATATAATTTGCGTATAGATATTGCGTACGTCCTTTTTCTTACCTAAAGTTTAGATAACTTGAGTACTAGATATGACAAATCTCCAACTTTATGGGTGGTAAACTGGTAATTGATTGGTAAGTGATAAGTAAATAGTACTATAGTAGCACCACTATTATTGTCGAATGTGATACTTGATTGGGTTTAGCAATTAAGCATTAGTATTTTTTTTATCACCACAACTTAAAAGTTAAAACAAGTCGTTAACTGGTTTACTTTCGTCATTTTCACATGAACCTCACGCGAAAGACATGCCGCCTGCCTCATTTAGGCCCTGTTGGATAGACTAAATAAAAGTAGTATTTAGATCAGTTCAAAATCATTCTAATCAGATCAGATTTGATCAAAAAAGCACAAATAACTATCAATGTATTTGGTATATAATTAGTTGAAATTCCATCAACTTTTCAACAAATTCACATCAGATCATATTAGTTTAGATTCATTCAAAACAGATCAGATTAGATCAGAGTCACATGACCTTAGTGTTTATGCTTTTGGTATGAAGGATCTGATCGGTTGAGCTGAACATTCTTTTTAAAATGCTAATGAAGTTGACGAGAACATAACCTAACCCTAATACTAGCAGGAACTTTTTAATAGTTTAAAGTACTGATTGTAGTGTTGCTGCATAACAGGTCCAATTCTGTTGGAAGATTACCATCTGATAGAAAAGATTACAACCTGGACTCATGAACGTATACCAGAGCGTGTTGTTCACGCCAGAGGGGCCAGTGCTAAGGGATTTTTCGAAGTTACTCATGACATCACTCATCTTACCTGTGCTGATTTCCTGCGTGCACCCGGTGTTCAGACTCCGGTCATTGTCCGTTTCTCGACTGTCATTCATGAGCGTGGTAGTCCTGAAACCATGAGAGATCCTCGTGGTTTCGCTACCAAGTTCTACACCAGAGAGGTATAGCAGGAAAACATTCCAAATTTCTAATTTACATAAATTCTTGTGTAAGACTATCTGACCAAACCTTATGATAAAAATTATTCGTTATACTAGAAAATCTGTTGTGAGACGGTTTCATATCAGAATTTCTTAGATCTGCTGACTGTTGCTAGTTATTGTGCTGAAAGGGTCTTGTACTCTAGCTTTACACTTCTGAATTCTGATGCTGCATGGTTAAATCTTCTGCTGTGACATTATAATACTGAAAGTTTTGTAAAATGCTCTGATTTTGCATTTTATTCAGAGATTCACTATTATGTTTTTTGCAGGGTAACTTTGATCTTGTGGGGAACAATTTCCCAGTGTTTTTCACCCGTGATGCAATGCAGTTCTTTGACTTGATTCGCGCCTTCAAACCCAATCCGAAATCCCACATCCAAGAAGATTGGAGATTCCTGGACCATTGTTCACACCTTCCTGAGAGTCTGAACACATTCACATTCTTCTATGATGACATGGGGATTCCAATCAACTACAGACACATGATCGGGTCTGGCGTGCACACTTTCACTATGCTCAACAAGGCTGGTAAAGTCACCTATGTCAAGTTCCACTGGAGGCCAACTTGTGGTGTCAAGAACATGCTTGAAGATGAAGCTGCCAGAGTAGTCGCGGAGAACCACAGTCATGCTACCAAAGACCTGTATGACGCGATTGCATCAGGAAATTACCCTGAGTGGAAACTCTACATTCAAACAATGGATCCAGCTGATGAAGATAAGTTTGATTTTGATCCACTTGATACTACCAAGACTTGGCCTGAGGACATTTTACCGTTGCAGCCTGTGGGTCGTATGGTCCTGAACAAGAACATCGACAATTTCTTCAACGAAAATGAGATGCTTGCGTTTAACCCTGCTGCTATCGTTCCTGGCATCCACTTTTCTAATGACAAGATGCTTCAGGCTAGAACTTTTGCCTACGCTGACACTCAAAGATACCGTCTTGGTCCTAATTTCATGCAGCTTCCTGTCAATGCTCCTAAGTGTCCTCATCATAACAATCACCGAGATGGGCCTATGAACATGATTCACAGGGATGAAGAGGTATGAATTAGTTCCAATTCCTCTGGTTTTCAGTGAGGTTTACGTGTTACAGACTCGTAAATCAGTCTGCATTGTTTACTAATGAAATTTGTTTTACAGGTCGACTACTTCCCATCGAGATTTGATCCTGTTCGTGAAGCTGAGAGACACCCCATCCCACACTTTGTAATTCATGGAAGGCGCGAAAGGGTTAGTTTCACACTGTCTACTGCTTAATCACTGATTGATCAATGCTTATTTTTCAACAGGGTAATGTCAAAACACCCTGAAAGTAACATTAGGCCTCACACTGAATTTCATTGATATGTTCAATATTGATCGATTCCTAAAGTTTGCGATATGATTAAATAACATGATCATTCTCTTATGTAGCAAATCATTCCAAAGGAGAACAACTTCAAGGAGCCTGGTGAGCGATACAGATCCTGGGATCCTGCCAGGTCAGAGAACTCATCAGTTTTTTTTTGCTGAGCCTGCACAACATTCATTTCTTTCTCTATACAATTAATTTTTTCATTTGGAAACTCACGGATGTCATGTCTGTGCACTTGTAGGCAAGAGAGGTTCGTTGGAAGATTTGTCAAGGCGTTGTCTGATCCTCGCCTCACTTATGAGATTCGCAGCATTTGGGTTTCATGGTTTACTCAGGTATGTGCCTGATTACAGCTTAAAACTGTGAACTGTTTCAGGTTTCAAGTGCTAAATTTGACCTCAAAATCTTGTTAAAATGTGTATATTTCTTATAACATCAAATCTAACTGCATACAACTGCAGGCTGATAAGTCCCTGGGAATGAAAGTAGCAAGCAGACTGAATGTGAGGCCAACCATGTAAAAATACTCAACGTTTAGGTGGTAATAATGGATCATGAGGACGAGTGACATCTCAACGAAACAACGAAAACTTGAAGCATACATGAAGATGACCGTCAAAGCCACTGCTGTTTGTAACAAAAAACTGCTGTGTTAAGACTGTCTAAATATCCATCAACTGCCGCGTAAACTTGTATATTTCTGCTTTCGGGTTCTTGTTCATGTCCGAGGATGTGTATGTTCACATTGGTAATAATAACTAGTCATAATTAGTCGAGTTCAAAAGTTTCGATCACCTTTGAGCTTGGCATACCATAACTATGTCATGGTACCTGCTGTTTCTGTTGAATTATGGTTGAGATTATGAAATGCAAGTTTTTAATTAAGTATTTCTAATACTCCAAACTTCATTTCTGTTTTTGTGCTTGAACAAATGCTGAAGTTTGGATTCCTTCAAAATTATTGAATTGCTGATACAGGATAGTCCAGTTGCATATCGTCGGTAGAAGGCTTTCAAATGATAGATACGGAGTAGTCTCTTTTTTTTTTTCCGAAAGGAAGAAAATTCATTCATAATAATTAGCCATACGGCATCTACAACAAGTGCTGAAATTATCAAAATACAACGCTAAAATCAAATTCAACCCAAACCTCCAAAAAACTACGATCATTATGTGAGGTGACTCGTGATCCGAAAACCTTCTATAATAATGTTGCTTCATGATACAGCTTGACGCGAGGGGGCCTATTGATCTCTTGTAGTTCGTCGAAGGATGAGCAGATCCGCTAGCCAGTAGAAGAGAATTCAGCATCCATCTAAACGCCATGGCAAAATTAATGAACATCAAATTCTTCTAAGTCCCGCAATCTCAGTATAAACCACCTATATGGTGGTAGAGAGACCCTCTCGAGGAGGTAGAAACGAGTTATTATTAATAATAACTAGTGATAGAAAATTAATTAGGGTGTAGATATTAGAAATTTGGGGCTTACCACCATCTGATTGATGAGTGGTAGCCCCTAGATTGAGATTTAGAGGTCTAGGGTTTTTTTTTTTTAGAGAGAGGGATACGGAGTAGTCTCTTTGTTTCTTTCAACTCTTTACATTTGGTTTGAAATTCCTCCTAACATAGTATTCAAACTGAACGTAAAACGTGAAGAGTTCAATGGAACGGCAAGAGTAAATAAATGAGTTTCGGTATTGAGGTCAATTTGAGTGAATAGTTGAATATCACTCCAAAAATGTAGGCAAACCATAAATCTATGCAACCAATCAACTCTTTCACGGCAGGTTCCCGTGGAAGCGTTGATTGGTAGAATGGTAGTGTGGCGATAACATTGCCCATAATATAACGCAAACTCATGAAAACGAACTTGTTGAAAATTATTTTATTGTGATTAGATTGATAAACTGACTGTATAATGGTCAGCCAGACTATTGATAAATCGACTGGAAATTCGGGTGAAAATTGAATCTGAGGATAGGATAACTTAGGCCCTGTATGATAGGACTTAATAAACTGAATATTCAGATCAGATAATATTTATTCAATTTAAATCAAAATTATTCAAATCAAATTTGGTCATATTAGAGTCTTTCAAATCAGATCAGAGACATTCAAATCAGATCAGATTTAAGTAATTTGATCACAACACAATTAACACTAATACCGAATTTTATTAAGATCAGATCAGAGTTATTCAAATCAAATCAGAGTCATTCTAATTGGATTTCATCAAATCAACGTCAATAAAATCAGATCAGATTCATTTAAATCAAATCAAATCAAAATTAAACCAGAAAGATACAGTCCTATCATACAGGGCCTTACTTAGGCCCCGTTTGATATGACTTATTTGCAGTACTATTCAGATCAGTTCAGAATCATTCAGATCAGATCAGTTCAGATTCATCCAGATCAGATCAGAAATGTTCAAATTTCTATCAATGTATTTGGTCCATAACTGATACCAATTCGTTGAAATTCAACCAAAATTTAGACACATTCAGATCAAATCAGATCAGTTCAGAGTCAGTTCAGATCAGGTCAGAATTATTCAGATCAGATCAGATCAGGTCAGAATCATTCGGATCAGATCAGATCAGTTCAGAAAGATGAAGTCCTATCAAACAGGGCCTTACATGGTGGCGTTATATTTTTAACATATTTACGGGCCTATGTGCACCTCCATCTCGTTTGAACATCTTTTTTGTTGGAGTTTGGTAATCAAAAAGCTATAACTAAGGACAACGGCGGACCGCGTCTTTGTGAAGGCAGGCCGCGCACGAAGGGAAAAGAGAGGAAGGTCAGAAGCATCGCCGCGGACCGTTGGAGCTCGGCGGACCGCGCCTGGAGCTCCACGGACCGCGGCTTGTGACTCGGCGGACCGCCGAGTGATGTCGGCGGTTTCTCGCGTTTTCCTAATTCCTTTTTCGTGTTGTTGTTTTCTTAGGGGACTGTATATAAATTCTTGGCTCTCATACCCTAGACAGAAAAAATACACAAGAATCCGATATATTCCCAAGGTGTCAAAGTGAGATCCCTTTGAGCTTAGATCGTGCGTAGGGCTTGTTATATCAATCGGATTTCTTCAGTGCAGAGAAGGTTCGGTGTTGTGGAACCTGGAGGGCGACCGCCAAGAGAAGCTTGCACCGTGGCTCGGCGAAATCGTATTTAAGTACAGAGGCCTTAAAACCTCAGCACAACAATTCCGCAATTCGATTCGATCGTCAGATAAGTCAGATTAACTCCTTTATTTCCAACATTTTTTACTACCATTCTTTTAGAACTTTTTTTCCTGCATTTCTTTTGGCTCTTACCAAGCACAAAACTCTAAGGCTGGCTAGTGTCTTACACCGTTGATAACGCAATTAGGAGAGGCTCGAGCACACATAATGTTGGACGTTGCTACACCCATGATGGGTTACAACTTAGTCTTGGAGACTAAATATTTTATTGAGTCGTTGACTCAGTAAACTCCCTTTGGATAGTGGGAGATATGGTTGTGATCAAGTTGGATACTAGAGAGTTTTGAGTAAACTAAACAACTCAACCCTAACTGATCAATACTATATATACGAGATTAGTCAATCTCTTAAGAAAAACGTCATTCTGAGAATTTATTTTCTCAACTCACATAAAGAGAGACACAACAAAGCAAGGTAGAGTGGGAGTGCTTGGGCTGTGAACAAGTGCGGTTTTCCGTTCGTGATTCCGTGCGCGACTGAGCGAGATTGTGGTTCATCTCAAGATCCGGGTTCGATATATTTCCGCTGTCGTTTAAGGTAAGTGATCCTAATTTATTATGGTATTAGGATACCTTCATTGGTATCAGAGCATGTGTTAGATGTTCCCGTTCTCGTCGGAATCGCATGTTGCTTTGTACTGATTATTTAAGCATGAGTTACCGCTATACTAATCCGTGTATATATAATCTTAATTACCATGATCATAAGTATGCAAATTTGATATGATTGTGATTAGTTTGCTACTGACTTGATATATATGCATCGGATTTGTCTTTTTAATTTAAGGCATGTGCACATGTGTTTGGCATATACTACTTTAGTATATATTTTTTTTAATACTTCTTAGTGGATGACATTCAAGAATGATTATGTATGGTCACGTCATATGTCACCAACTCCATGCTTTTAAAGTTGACATTGAAAGAAGTAGCACTCTGTTTATGCCTTACTGCGTATTTCATGGATAATCAGTAGCCTTGCATGATAGATTGATAGATAAATGATATGAGTATTGACTGGTAGAAATGTTTTTTCTGAAACTTCTCGTTAATTACTCTATATGTTTGCGCTTAAAATAATTCTTGTTTGATAAGACAGACTTTCGTATACGAGAGATGATTGGTAGTTGTTAACTATTTTTCGATGTCGTTAGGAGATGTTAGTTTATCAAACTTTGATTACTGTTAAGATGCAACCTGATGTGTACAATAATATATGAGTGCAAATTATTCATTCTTAGCCTTGTTCTGTGTAGCTTATTTGATTGGTACCATGGCTACTGTTTCAAAACTTGTTGTGGCTGAGTTGAACAAGGATGAGAAATTGGATGGTGACAATTATGATATGTGGCACCGCAAAGTCCAATACATCCTTGAGGAACAAGAGGTCTTGGAGGCCATCCAGAATACCATGAATGAACCTCCAAAGGGAGAGACTCCTCAACATAAGAAAGATCAAAAAGCATACCAAGTCTGGCAAAGAAAGAATAGTAGAGCGCGTGCTATGCTGCTCTGCACTATGCAAGATGATCTTATGGTTGAGTTTGAGGAGCATAAGACTGCTCATGATATGTGGAATGCTCTAAAGGATAAGTTCGGAGGTACTTCGCTCACCAAACAGAGAAGGCTGAAAATGAAGTTTGATAGCTATCATAAGCGCCCCGAACACAACATGAGGCAGCATTTGAGAGCTATATCAAACATGGCCAGGGAGCTGAAATCTGCTGGGCAGACCTTATCCGAGGAGGAGCAAATTCAGGCGACCATCAGGTCCCTTCCCAAAACTCCTGCATGGAATGACATGAAAAGGACTTTGGCTCACAATGACAATATCGTCACTTTTGAAGATATTTCTCGCCATTTAGAGCTTGAGGAAGAGCGCTTGGAAAGCGAGAAGCTCTCTGGACAAGCGTATGTGGCTGAGTCGTCGAACTCGCGCAAAGCTAATGGCAAGCGCAAGTGGGGTGGAGGCCAAAATAAGAAGGGTCAGGGGCCTGATGCTAAGAAAGCCAACACCAATCGTCGCATGCGGGGCAAGCGTGGTGGTGTTAAGAAAGATAAGAGCAAGGTGAAATGTTTCAACTGTGGCAATCTTGGTCATTTTGCTCGTGAGTGCACTGAGCCGAAGAAGGACGAGGTAATGCTTAACTCCAAATGTTCTAATTTTGCTTTTGTTACTAGTTGTGCGATGCTAATCGAATCTCATCCTATGTGGATTGTAGACTCAGGAGCAACAGAGCACCTAACTAAAGACCGTGGAACATTTGTGGAGTATCGTCGAATTCCATCCGGTACTAAATGGATTTATGTGGGTGACGGTTCGAAGCTTGAAGTCAAAGGAATTGGCACATGCAAGCTCCTGTTAAAGGATGAACGTACCTTATATCTACATGATGTCTTTTATGTACCAGGGATAAGACGAAATTTAGTTTCAGTTGTTGCTCTTTTAGGACTTGGCTTTAGCTTGAATTTTCATAATAATGGTTTAGACATTTTTCTGGATTCCAGTTTCGTTTGTTCAGGTATTATCCTGGAAAATTTGGTTGTAATTGAGACAAATGACGTTTCAAATAAATCTAGTTGTTTTTCTGTTTCATCTGCGCCTGTGAATGACGATGACTCGAATGTATGGCATGCTAGATTGGGACATATTGGACAGGATAGAATGAATCGACTTGCTAGAGAAGGCCTCCTTGGCCAACTCGCAAAAATTAATCTATCCACTTGTAAAAATTGTCTTGCAGGAAAAATAACTAGAAAGCCTTTCGGAAAGGCTAAAAGGGCTGACACTCCTTTGCAACTAATTCATTCTGACATTTGTGGTCCAATGAATGTGAGGGCGAGACATGGTGCCTCGTATTTCATCACATTTATAGATGATTATACACGTTTCGGTCATGTTTATTTGATCTCCCATAAGTCAGAAGCACTAGAGTGTTTTAGACGTTACATGAGTTTGGTTGAGAATCAAATTGAAAAGAGCATTAAAACTCTAAGGACTGACCGTGGACGTGAATATTTATCTGAGATGTTTAAAGGCCTCTGTGATGAAAAGGGTATTATTAGACAATTAACCATTCCAGGAACGCCGCATCAAAATGGTGTTGCGGAGAGGAGGAATCGTACCCTATTAGACATGGTTCGTTCTATGATGGCGCAAGCTAATCTACCAATCTCGTATTGGGGAGACGCATTATTGACAGCAGCCTACATATTAAACCGTGTCCCCTCAAAATCAGTTACCTCTACTCCATACGAATTATGGACAGGTAGAAAACCAGACCTAAGTGGCCTTAGACCATGGGGATGTGCTGCCTATGTTCTTGACCCCACGAGGAAACATGGGAAATTAAGTCCCAGGGGCAAGAAATGTATCTTTGTTAGATACTCTGAACACTCAAAAGGATATGTGTTCGTAGGAGAACATACTGATGGTGGTGTAACTGATATTGAATCACGAGATGTAAATTTTTTAGAGAATGATTTTCCTACTAGGGGCCAGGTTGAAAAAGATTTCCATTTTTATGAAATGGAAGATCAAGATGTGACCCCACTTAATCAAATTGACGAGGGGAGAGATGAAATTCTTGTACCTCAATTTGATAGTGGGAGTGACATAATTCATGGGTCGGAACCACATGAACAACCTGAGAGCAATCGCCCGAGCATCCCACGTCGCCGTTTCCCGATTGAAGGGGAAGCTCATTTAGCTCTTCTTTGTGATAATGATGAGCCTCGTAATGTTAACGAAGCTCTGTCCAGCCCGAATAAAGATAAGTGGAAAAAGGCATTGGAGGAAGAAATGGATTCTATGAGGTCGAACTGTGTCTGGGACTTAGTCGACCTCCCAGCCGGTCGTAGAGCAATTGGGAACAAGTGGGTTCTCAAAATAAAACGAAAGGCTGACGGATCCATTGACAGGTTCAAGGCTCGCCTTGTGGCAAAAGGATTTACCCAGATAGAGGGAATTGACTATGAGGAAACTTTCTCACCAGTTGTGAGATTTACCTTAATTCGCCTAATCCTAGCGATCGTCGCACACTTAGACCTTGAATTACATCAGATGGATGTAAAAACGGCATTTCTCAATGGAGAACTAGAAGAAGAAATATACATGACTCAACCAGCGGGTTTTGAAGTCAAAGGCGAGGAACACAAAGTGTGTAAACTCAATAGATCAATTTATGGTCTTAAACAGTCTTCTAGACAATGGTACCAAAGATTTCATCGAGCTGTATTATCATACGAGTTTACGATGATTGAGGAAGACCATTGTGTGTACGTAAAAAGGTCTGAAGGGAAATTTGTGATTTTGTCCCTTTACGTGGATGATATTTTGCTAGCTGGGAACAATTTGGAGTTTCTAACAACCATAAAAAGTTGGTTGTCATCCAATTTCGAGATGAAAGATATGGGTGAGGTTGCTTATGTGCTTGGTGTTGAAATTAAACGAGATCGCTCAAAAAGACTTCTTTCAATCTCACAGAAGTCTTATATTGAGAAGGTTCTCGAAAGATTTAACATGCACCATAGCAAACCTGTAGACACTCCAATGGTAAAAGGGGAAGGCCTTAACCTACGAATGTGCCCGAAAACACCAGATGAACAAGCTGAAATGGAAAAAGTTCCATACGCAAGCGCTATTGGCAGCCTTATGTACGCAATGATGTGTACTCGGCCTGACATTTGCTATGCAGTTGGCATGGTAAGCCGATACCAATCAAACCCGGGACGAGCGCATTGGGCCGCAGTCAAGAGAATCATGAGATACCTTAGAGGGACAGTAAATTACTCCCTTTGTTATCAAGGAGGAAATTTGCGTCTAAATGGGTACACTGATGCTGACTGGGGTGGTGATTTAGATGAACGCATGTCCACTTCTGGTTATGCTTTTCTATTGGCAAGTGGTGCCATTTCTTGGTCAAGCAAGAAGCAGACATGCGTAGCTCAATCTACAATGGAATCGGAATTCATTGCTTGTAATGTCGCTGTACGCGAAGCTGTGTGGCTTAGAAGGTTCTTGAAACATTTGGGAATTATCGAAAGTGCTGCGGATCCGGTAACGGTTCGATGCGATAATCAAGCTGCAATAGCTTACTGTAAAGACCCAAAATTTCATTATAAAACTAAGCATATTGACACCAAATATAAGTACATCAGGGACATAGTGGCGAAAAGAAGAGTGCACATAGACTATATTTCTACGAAAGACATGATTGCTGATCCTTTCACAAAGGCTATTCCCAGGGATGCTTTTAACAATCATGTGAGAAATTTAGGCATGCGCAAGATTTGATGAATGTAATTTGTTTATTAATTTATTATACTCTTTTCTTATTTTGGTAATAAGAATACATTTGTTAGTTGAATGATTTGAGTATAATATTATTTTTTCACTCTACTTATGTGTACTTATCATTTAAGTATGCTACAGGTATAGATTGTCTACTCACATGGATAATCGCCTTAGGCGCTATTAGTGGCGAGCTGAGATGAGACATTTATCGATTCTTAGGCGCATAGTGTGCGAGCTAGAATCATACTTACGGTATGTAATGTCGCCTTGATTGGAGTCAAGATGAATTAATTTCATGGTTATATGAAAAAAAATATTGTAATATTTACATGTTACCTGATGTAAATTCCAGATGTGATAACTCGAGTTGGCGCTTAAATAGCGAGCACTCTTTGAGTTTTTCAAGTTAGGCGCATATCTAGTGTGTGACTGAACTAAGATCTGCATGATATGGAAGCTAGTAAGGCATACACAAATATATATAAAGCTCCATTCGTGGCACACAATTCGTACTGTGTGTGTAAAAATTGATCATTATGGGAAGTGAGTGGATGATCCCTGTATCCTCACTATGTGAGTCCCTAGAAGATAAGTTGTCTTCAACTTCACCCTTATGACCTTAAATTATATTTTGAAATACCTTATTTGTGTTAGCTACTTTAGCATGTTTCCTATGATCAAGAAAGATTCGGTCTAAAGGCACATGTCTAGGAAAGCAACAAGTTAGGCATGGATAAATATGAATTTGAAGGGAAGGTTGACTTGTTTTGTTTTTGCCTTTGTTTGTACATTCACAGGTCGACCATTTATGCTCCCGGGAGAGCATAATTGTGAATGTATACGAGTAACTGTTGATCATTATTTTTTTTGGGATAAAATGATGATCACACATGTGCAAATAAATGGAGCCTAGGGTGAGACGAGTCATTATGAGTTGCAGCTACCGTATATCCCTAACAGGTGTATGGATAAAGCTCCTGAAATTTTTTGTATGAGATGCTCGTAGGTCACACGGCTCATTCGCTCGTATGAACATTCTACTAGTGCTTGAGTGTTATCTCTTCTTTAACCCATCACGTGTGAGTGGGAGCTGTTGGACGTTGCTACACCCATGATGGGTTACAACTTAGTCTTGGAGACTAAATATTTTATTGAGTCGTTGACTCAGTAAACTCCCTTTGGATAGTGGGAGATATGGTTGTGATCAAGTTGGATACTAGAGAGTTTTGAGTAAACTAAACAACTCAACCCTAGCTGATCAATACTATATATACGAGATTAGTCAATCTCTTAAGAAAAACGTCATTCTGAGAATTTATTTTCTCAACTCACATCAAGAGAGACACAACAAAGCAAGGTAGAGTGGGAGTGCTTGGGCTGTGAACAAGTGCGGTTTTCCGTTCGTGATTCCGTGTGCGACTGAGCGAGATTGTGGTTCATCTCAAGATCCGGGTTCGATATATTTCCGCTGTCGTTTAAGGTAAGTGATCCTAATTTATTATGGTATTAGGATACCTTCACATAACAACACACTTGTAGAGCCGTAGAGGTTGATCATAGTCACCCAAACTACATCAACCATATTGTTTGCTAACTTCCACAACGTGTTCTTTCATTTCATACAATAATTAAATGAATTGAGTTTTACTGATATAGTCGTCCTTACAGATTATACGAATATAAAGCGAACAACTAGTCGTAATATTAACCTTAGCATGTCATTTTTTACACAATAGTTTGCATCATACAATCTACATAAATTTTTTTCACATAGGGCAAGGGAGAATTGTATTTTGATACAAACACAAGTGACGATCATCATCCTTACAAAAGTGGTGAAATTTTTTAGTGGAACTTGAGGCTGGTCAAGATGTTGTTGTTGACCGGGTCGGACAAATGGTTAAGCAAGTTTTCGTATGGGCCCTCACCAGTTACAAGGGCCTGAATAAAGTAGCCCAAAACAGCCAACATAGCCAACCTTCCATTTTTAATCTCCTTAAGCTTAAGCTCCTTCATGGACTTCTCATCCTTACCAAAGCCCAATGGGTTGAAGAACGGCCCACCAGGGTATGCCGGGTTACCCGACCCACTGAATCCCTTTTCCAAGCCCAAGAAGTATTGCTTGCCCATGGAACCTGGGTTGTACCAGTCTTGTAGTCTTCTGTGCTCGGCGAAGCCCATTAGTGCCATTTCTAGGACAAATAGTGTGTAACCGTCAGCCCAGTAGTTGTATGTGCCTGCTGGTGGGATGACTCCGGTTTGGAACCATGGGAGGGCAGTTTCCGCCGGGATGAGGCCGGCCTTTCCGAGGATCTCGGGTGCAATTGCGCCCGCTGCACCGAGCATGGCGAAACGGCCGTTGATGATCTCACCGTAGGCTAGCCATTTTGGTTCAATGAAGCCTCCTGTGCCTTCTGGGTCTGATAAGCCAAGTGGGTCGAATCCAAAGTCACCTGGTAGGCTGCATATTTGTACCCGTGTTATTATGATGGAGTCATTTGTAACCACATGTTAAAGGTTTAGACTCTAGACTTACTAATTGTCAACATAAATAACTGAATAAGAAGTAAGAACCAATCAATAACCTTTCTTTAATCTTAACCCCTTTCGCTAAAATCATAATTTGCGATGTCCAAAAAATTAATGTTTTACACTCTTAAGATATGTTGCCTAATGAAATAAGTTAATATTGAATAGTTCACAACTTCACATCATTAGGTAACTGATTTCGGATTATTTTTAGTGCACTTATACATGGTACAAACTACGGAGTAGTATTTATTTGTTTACACGACAAATTTACGATTACTTATGAGTTATGACCCTTTACACACGAAATTTTGTACGAAGAGTTGCACCTGTCTCTGGATGATATTGCATAGGTTTTGTACAAGTATTACTTCACTCGGAAGATTTACAACTAAAACCATTAAATAAAAGTGAAAGAATCATCATGCAGTAAAAATTTGTGATTACCTTCCATCCAAGTATGAAAGGCTCTGCTTAGATGCAAACCACAAGGGCCTGTTTGCTCCTTGCTGTAATCAAATCCCCAAAAACCAAAGGTCAGATAAGAAAGAAAAGGAGCCAATTAAACTGAAAGATTAGAAGAAAGAGCCAAATTAAACATTGATGTGTCTAATTGTTTTATTAGTGAGTTGTTTAGTTAACCTTTAATCAATGTATTAGTATACAATGCAATAGTATAGTAATGCTTAAGTTGCCGGTACGAAATTGATGCTAATCACTTACTACTCAAAATAGAAACATACCAATTCCTCTAGACTTGAGTGCTTGTATACTAGTATGTCACCAAAATTAGTTAGTGGTCACTAATTTGTCATTGCTACTAGTAACAAATTAGTTAGCTACTTCATTTTCACTCCTCGTCCAAAACGGTCTAATTTAGTTGAGTCGTCATTTTGTTTATTGAACATGTTGGAGAAATAATCAAATACCGTTTCCAAATTCACAAAACCAATCCATTTGGCTATCACTAGATACAAAAGCAATTCCGCTGTAGATTTGAGTCTCTTTAAACGCTTATAAAAACCGTATAGTTTCGCTTATAAAGAGTGACGGTAAATTACCTTAACAGGAGGTGTAGCAGATGCTCTAACAACAAAGGAAGTCTTCCTTGATGAGGAAGTGGAGACACCAGACTTAGCACCAAGAATCTGTCTTGCAGTCTCAACTGAAGAAGTCAAAGAAGATGACACCAAAGCTTGTGTTGCCATTTTTTTTAAATTATTTGTTGCAAGAGCTTTAATTTTGCTCTGCTCAGCAATCAGATAAAGAGTAGTGTTTGTTCTCTAGGCACAAAATAATGAAAGAAGAAGTGGCAATCAAATAACAATGAGAATAAGTGGGATGAGAGAGTAAGATATCTGGGAATTCTTGGTGGATATTGCTTCTGAGGTGGCCTTCATTTTGAGGTCAGGCTCCATATCTGATTGCCCAACAAGTGATGAACAACTGGCAGGTGGCATCCTGTGTTGGATAATGGATTTTGCAGTTCTAGATTTCTTGGGGCCCATCTGACACCTATACATCCGATTTGGCTACCAAGGAAAACGGGTTGTTCGTAGGGCTGGCACGACCCGACCCAACTCGTTGACCCGAAAATATGACCCGATAAAATTCAAAATTGTGATCAACCAAACTCGACCAGAGCTGACCTGAATAGACACAACCTGATAATGACCCAACCCATAAACGACCCAACCTCCCATTACCCGACAATGACCCAACTCGTAATGACAAAAATTGAACTGACACCCATATATGACCATCAGTAACTAAAACCGACTGTAACCCGGTTCGAAACCAACCCGATTCGACCCAAAAATTTCTCGATGGAACCGATCCAAAACCGACCCGAATGATTTTTTGACTTGGTATAACCCGACTTGAAACGAACGACCCGATGACCCATTTGTCACCCCTACTTGTTCGAATGGAGTCTGCATCACTGCATCAGGTCCCTTCAAATCGGATGCTCTCGTGCTATGAATACATCGGTTTAATTTCAAGTTAGGATTAGGTCAATTTTGGTTCGAGTATATTACTAGTTTTTGTATCGAGTCAATTAGACTGGGGTCTATTAATCCAAATCAAGTTATTTTTACGCTGGTCGATTAGGGTTTTGGTCAAGTACTCAAGCACATGGAATTCCAATTCCGTTTGAGTTGCTCGATATTAGGTCAATTTCATAAAAGATGAGTTTGATTCAATTCGTGTCAATCCAAACTAGATCACTTAACCTTAGATTAGAGGGGCCAATTTGGTTCTTACGAAATCATATAGGAGTAATGAAGATCAGAATAAAGGAATAGTGTACCCTAATAATTTAAGTGCGCATATTAAGAAATCAAAACCTTTGTTATAACTATATCCTATTACTAATGGATAAAGTTAGTCACTATGTCCATATTAATTAGTAGACTAATTAGGCTCTACGTTTGTTGTACTTTTCTGGTTTCTATTATGAAGGTTTCGTGAAAGAATAAGAGACTAATACATATATATGATGGTGCATGTTAGATTAAGCTAAGACAATAGAAACAACAGTGTATGGGCCTGGTCTAGCAGCTGGAGTCTTGCCCACCAAACAAGACGCAATGAGTTCAAAACCTAGCAGAATCATAAGAATTGTTTTGAACGAATAAGTATTGCCTAGTATGTAGGCTTTGATTCTCTTACGACTGTAAAGATGGGATGCATGAATTGTTTAATTTAGCGAAACTATGTTGACTGACATGATATATAGTTTTATCTGTGGGGCTGATATAGTGCCCAAGGTTTACCAAGATAGAGGGATCACTAAGGTAAATAATTTAGCCATGCATATGGAGTACTATGTGTTTATCCTTGTAATGCCAAGAGAAATGCTATGTAGCCTATGTTCCTTTAGCCAAAACGGTGGCATGTGATGGTCTTGAATCGTGATACACTTATTCGAGCGTGTCTTTGTTTGGAGTTTGGACCACCTTACCGTTAATTACTCAATTGCTTTTGCCTGCTACATAAAACCTTCAATTCGGTGTGGATCTCAGTATGAAGGATCAAAAGTAGTGAAATTCGTTTTTTTCTCTGATTATATTGTTGTTTAACTTTGACGTCAAAAAAGAAATATTGTTGTTTAACAAGTGGTATTTGATTCCCCCAGTTGGTAATTTTGTAATCACGAGGCTCATGTATGTATGTATGTGTTGGTTGAACCATTCGATTTCTAGGGGCAACTTTTTCTGTCGTCACCGGTCAAAAGCAGTATAATATTGTTCGATTTACGTCAAATATTACAAGTCTGTCTAATTTTAGGTTGGAAATCTCTTATAGATAAGTTCTGCCTCTCTTGTTTCTCCAATGTGTGATTTGAATTTGCACCTTAACAATTCATAATGTGAATTAAGTGAGTAGGATTTAATATACAGATACTTTTGTATCTAGAGGTTATGAGTCCAATTTCTTGTAAATGTTTCAGATTTGCTTTAACAAGTATAGTGTTGTTCCACTGCACCATGCATGAAGTCCAATTTACTTATTTTTTTTTTATTATGTATATTTGTTCTTTTGACATGGTGATTTTGGAATAAAGTGGATAACATCAAATCCAAATAATCCAAATATTAGGGGAGTACGAGCACCTTGGGAAGTTGGGAGGATTCCAAGTGCTCTTTGCTTGATTGCTTACGTACGTTATAAAGAAAGCCACAAGCCACGGCCAATTAAGCTTCTCACATGGGAACTCCTTTTCCCTAGTTTACATAATTGATAATTGACATTTTTGGGGTTAATCGATCTTGGAACTTGATGAATGAACTCAGCTTCTCAAGTTTGTAAACTAGCTAGCTACTTGCACCAAACAACGAACGAAATAATGTTGTAGCACTACATCTACAAACACGTACATCTACACTATTATTTCTCGAAAAGCATGAACAATAATAATAGTGGTTCGTTTATGTCTCGCGTTTTTTTAAAGAACCAATAAAGACGGCAATTTTTCATTTGTTCAAAGTTTAGATCTCTTGAGACACTAGCTAGTACTCCGTATTACTTAATTAGAAAATTAGTATTTTTTTAAATCAGGGAGATAAATAAAGTTGATAAGGAATTCATCAATTTTAAACTAGTTTTTATTCATGTCGTGATTTTTAAACAATGAATTGATCTGGTATGTTAATAACTCTAATTACTTCTTTGCTAATTCCAAGAGCATTTCAATCTCACCATAAATCTATAAGTTAAAACCAAACCAGCTAAACTTTATTTTGGGTGGCCTATGGACCTGGTTATCATTGTTTCAATGTACAATTCGTATAATTCACAACTAAAGTCAGTCATCCCAAGAAGAAAAAGCTTTACAAAGAAAGAAGAATGGGATTTTCACTCTTATTACACTCTGTTGAAGGTATAAAAACATTAAGTACTCCGTATTTTCTAACAATCAGTCTAAATTTTTGCTTCAATTGGTTATCTAGAACACACTTTGAAATCATTTCTATAGCAAATGTCTAATTAATTAAACGGAGTACTCAATAGTCTGGGGGTCAAGCCTACGTTGGGGTCATATAAGTACTCCAAATTGAATCAAACTATAGGTCCAATAACTTTTTCACTCTTTCGTTCCAATGTCGATACTCATCACCCAAAACTAATTTACTTTGGCATTCTCAACTCTCTCTAAAACATATAGTCCATACATGTCTTATTTAAACATCGAAAAAATGATACTATGTACTTGTCAAAATTGGGCTTAGTTTCCAACAATATCTCCTCGTTAAACATCCGAATGATCACAAAGTTGTGGCATTATATTCAAACTTATTGATATAAACTTATATATAAAAGTACAATTGTTTTAGAAAATCAAAAAGTACAATTGTTCTTGAAAATTTTGGTTTACGACTGTTTGATAGATTAGCACGACGATTGCAGTTTAACAAGAAATGATTCTGTTGCTGGCGTATGACAGACAAAGCCTAAAAGAGGATCAGATGATCTGGCTAACCCAAGATTCTCTTGATTCAGTATCTACAAAACTGAATCTTTTTATTTTTTTTTGGCTGGATAAACAATTATCCTTGGTTTCATAAATTTGACAACTGGAGTTGTTGCTACTTTTCAACCATCATAAGTTCACAACTCCTTCAAAATTCTCATATACTCCTCCTCAAGCTAAGGGATGTAGAGACCAATTGAGAAATTCAGACTCAACTCTCTTAACACATAAAAAACCAATCAAGCCATCAACGTTCTAACCCTAACTCGATTACTTATTTATATTCTAAGAAAGTTTCACCTGATTTTTCGATGTGAATTAGCCACACTTGTATTATTCTGTATAACGCATATACTAGAGATGGCCAATGTTACTGTAGCAAGTGACACACATGTCAACATTAGATACTGTTGTGTATATGTCATACACATGAGACCGCAATATAATGAAAATACACGCATCATGCTCAAAATTAGTGAATATTATTACTTCCACCGTTTGTTTGTATTGTTAATGACATTTGGTATAAATTATCCTCACACAATTAATTAAGCTGAATTTTAACAATCTAATAAAATAATAGATGAACATGGTGATTGGTGAAACCGGTTTCCCTTCACCTATACCATTATTTTCACATGATATGAATGGAAATCGAACTATAGAATCTTCAAAGACAAACATCTTCAAAGATCAGACCGGACCGAAGACTGGACTTGAAAATTTGGTGGATAGAAGATTAGACTACTGAATGTCATTTGGTCCGAGATCCTTGATCGGATCAACCGAATGGAAAAAAAAAACAAGAAACTTGTGGTCTGAGGACCGCACCGAAACTAATTCG
This sequence comes from Spergularia bocconei, assembly GCA_963457585.1. Classification (NCBI taxonomy): domain Eukaryota; kingdom Viridiplantae; phylum Streptophyta; class Magnoliopsida; order Caryophyllales; family Caryophyllaceae; genus Spergularia; species Spergularia bocconei. Next base: position 2,455,269 of record OY734947.1, read on the forward strand.
GCCTGGGCCGAATTGCTCGTTCCGCTCCATTTTTCGGTTTGGACCGAGTTTTGCTTAGCCCTAGCTAGTGCCCTACCATAACGTGACTTATAGCTCAAATGCATGCTTGAAAGGGCTCTGGTTGTGGACCTTGTGGTGAGCTGAAGGTGAAAGTGTAGTTGTACTTAAAGCATAATTTAAGTTTATTATTATGATAATACTAATTAAAAATTGTTAACTTCAACACAGAGCATCTAAACCAGCAAAAGTTAAGTGGTCACATCCCACTTCTCCACCTTTACTCCAATTTGCAAGCACACTGACACTAGCCCAATGATTCCCTTTCACTCCTACCAATTACATTAAACCCTTGCTTAAAGCTAATTACGGAGTAGTTTTTTACATAAAAGATGTCTATGCTGGTGAGATTCTTTTGTTTGACGTAGTTATTGGCATATTAATGCACAACTTAAACAAGTACTTTGTTACTTTTTTTTTTTTTGAGAGCAAGTACTTTGTTACTATGTTCACGCAAATACGGAGTATATAGTACCCTCTACCAAGGTCAAATCTGACTTTAATACGCCCCGTTATATTTTATAATTGTACACAAATGTAAATATCTGGTTATTTTTAGTAACATTGAAATGTTGAGTTATTTTTAGACGATAAGGCACATGTTGGGTTATTTTCGATAAATTTGTTTTTATTTATATTTTGTTTCTAAACGTTTCAAGGCAAAGTCTCATGTGAGACAGTCTAGAATATACTCAACTTGACCTACAATTATCGATGTTTATTGGCAATCTGGTGATTATATTAGTTTTGCATATTGATAAAATAATCTAATATTCCTTCCCGAGTTTGTCCGACTATACCACATTTGAAATGAGAAGAATACAGTGGGACAAAGGGAGTATCCGTTATCGATGTCGTATGGTACGACCCGTCTAAAACTCTAAATGAATTTCCTTCCTCCAACAATATTTTTCTTACTCAACTTGATTGCCACACCATCATCATCCCATTTGCAAAAGTATAAAGACCAAAAATTTCTTATAGAAAGAGTGTTGGTCCAAACAAACGTCATCCCCTTTTCCAAAATTCTACCTACAATAATATTTCATTACATTCAATTCACAACTCACAAGTACACCACCATATATCATATGATTTCATATATACTCCTAGTTCATACCATGACCACCAAACCACCACAAAATCTTTTTTCTCACATCAAAATTTTTGTAAGTTTGGTTGACTTTACAGCTAGCGTAAATCCCAAGACACACAACTAGGAAGAGAGCTTAGCTTAGTTGGGTCCCACCATATGGTATTGAGCAACTGATGAGAATCTTCACCCCCCAACACCAACCATACTTTGGAATCATTTCATCTGATCCTTCCTTTGCTCCCAACACACACACACACACACATGTACTACACATACACACACAAATGACAAACCCACATGTGCAAAAAAAAAAAAAAGGAAGTGTATAACACAAGATTTTAATTAGGACATTTTCACATCAAATTTAGAAAGAAATTTCAAAAAGGGTCTGGAATTTCTACCTTCTGACACACAAAAAGTTGGGTTTTTTTGGGTAGAAATAATTGTTGGGTTTTTTGAGGAAAAGGGGTTTTTGCCTCACCATTTTTGACAATTTGTAGGTTGTTTTGGAGGCAAAAACAAGTTAAAGTTTGTTACTTTTTTAGCGCCAACTTCCAATTTTTTCACCTGTAAGTTCTACAATGCAAAAAACTTGTAGTTCAAGATGCTAACTTTTGTTTTTGTGTTTGCATACAAAATATGGTAAAATTGTTGGTCCAAAGATTTAAACTTGTAGTAATAATGAGTATAATAATGTCATTTTTAACCATTTTAATGTTAAAGCTTGACTAGGATGGCAATAAAAAAGGAAAATTCCTGCCTACCCACTTTGTAATATAAGAATCTTAAAAAAAAATAAAGATTTAATTTAATTGGGTGTAAGTAATAAGATTCTTAATGGTTATTCCCACCTTCTAGTTGGTCCAAGTTGTTAAATTTATTTTATGTGATTCTCATTTTTCAGATTTGTGATGTGGGAAGTTGTTCTATATTCTTGTTGAATTTGAATTGATGGGTGTTTTTTTTTGTTGTTGGTTTGTTTGATTATATTTGATTTGAATTGATTCCTGTAATTATGTATGCTACAAGTTTCTTTGAATTGAAATGATAATGAATGAATGATGTTGGGCAAATCTAGCAGAAAAAGCTAAAAAAGAGAAAAAAAAAGAAAAAAGATTGCATCTTGTTCTATGATGATGTGATGTCATTGTTGATTCTCTTGTGAAGAAGTAGTAAGAGGCTTCTTTTAGAAGTTAGTGGTGGGGGTAATAGTATCTGATAAAGCTTGTTGTTGATTCTTGAAGGAGAAGTTTCTTTTATAAATGGATGATGCTGTTTTTCACTCTAATGTCTCCCTCGGAGCTCCGTCTGATTCTGTGATGGAGCTTGATTATATGGATGAACTTTTGTTAGAAGGGTGTTGGTTAGAAACTATTGATGGGTCTGCCTTTTTCAATCAAAGCCCTCAATCTAATGGTGTGTTCTTTGAGTCTTCGTATCCATGGCCGATGTTGGAGTCGACTACCACCACCTCGACCACCACTGATGTGAAAGCGAGTGTGAGCCCGTCTCACAAGAGTGTTGGTGAAGCTTCTGCTGTGACTGATTCTCAATCAGGAGCTTTAGTCAATAGGTGTAGTGGTCAGGGTTTGGTTGCAGTTGGTAGTGATTCGGATCAATGTGAGAAGTTCTTTGCTGATGAGTCGGAGCTTAACAAGTTGTTTTGGATCAAACCTAAGCTGAATCTTGCTACATCTTCTGTGATGGATAGGTTGTTCAGGGCTATTAGCTTTATAAAGGATTCGGAACGAGGCAGGGATACCCTTGTTCAGATATGGGTGCCTGTTGACAAGGGAGGTACTCGAGTTTTGACTACAATTAACCAGCCTTTCTCAGTGACTGGCAGCAGTGCACAGCTTGCAAATTACAGAAATATTTCTTTGAATTACCAGTTTGCAGCTGAGCAAAACTCAGGTCTGTCTGTGGGATTGCCAGGGCGTGTTTTCTTAGGGAAAGTGCCTGAATGGTCTCCTGATGTTCGATTCTTCAGGGCTGAGGAGTATCCGCGAGTTTCTTATGCTCAACAGTGTGATGTGCGTGGCACAGTTGCCCTTCCTGTTTTTGAGCAAGGTAGCAGGCTGTGCTTGGGTGTTCTTGAGGTAGTGATGACTACTCAGAAGGTCAACTACCGATCTGAGCTTGATAGCGTCTGCAAAGCTCTTGAGGTTAGTTATCTCAACTGTTTTCTCCATATAATATCATCTGAACACTAGCTGAGTAACTATAAATTTATCATTCTAGGCACATTCTTTATCCAGGTGATTATTGGACTCGTATGTATCATATTGCATCCACAAACTGCTTGTTTACTCCTGTATCTCCATTGATTTCTGTGTGGTAGAATAATAATTTCTCTGCAGATTCCTGCAGCATCATATTTTGTTGATTTGCGCTTCTCTGAAACCTCGTTAACTTAGCCATTTACTACCAGTCTTGTCGATTTGTGCAAATGTGTGACATTAGCTGAATACTGAAACTGTTAGAAGAGAGTGTTGCTCTCCCATAGTAACCTGATTAAACACTTCTTGCTGTCCTTTTCAGGCTGTTGATCTTCGAAGTTCTGTATTCTTGAGCCCTCAGAAAGCAAAGGTAATTAGACCGCCTTTGGTGACATTCTCCGTGAAATTTGTAGATTCTTGATTGTGATAAGTAGATTTGATTTTCTGCAGATATGTACCAGTTCCTACCAAGCTGCATTACCAGAGATTTTGGACGTTCTTAAATCTGCATGTGGAACTCATGGCCTGCCTCTAGCTCAAACATGGGTCCCTTGCATCCTGCAAGGGAAAGGAGGGTGTCGTCACTCCGATGAGAACTTGGCCCTTTGTGTATCCACCGTTGATTCAGCTTGTTTCATCGCTGATCCCTATATGCGGGACTTCCATGAGGCTTGCTCGGAGCACCACCTGTTCAAAGGTGAAGGAGTTGCTGGAAAGGCATTCCTGACAAATCAGCCATGCTTCTCACCAGACATAACAAGTTACAGCAAGACAGAGTATCCTCTCTCCCACCATGCACGGATGTTTGGGTTGTGCGCTGCTGTAGCCATACGCCTAAGGTGTATCTACACAGGTGATGCTGATTTTATATTGGAATTCTTCCTACCTAAAGGCTGCAGGGATCCAGAAGAGCAGAAAAATTTGCTTTCTTTACTGTCAGTTATCATACAACGAGAGTGTAGAAGCCTTAGGGTTGTCACTGATAAGGAGCTGAAGGTTGAACCTGTAATGCTGGATGACGAAGTGACTGTAATTTCGGATAGTTCATCCAAAGGCAAAAGGAAGTTAACCATTGAAAATATTGCTTCTCGTACTTCTTCTCAAGAAGAGTCGTATGGGACTGCAGTTCCGGAGACTAGTAACATTCACCAAGCTCCTCAGGACAATAAAGGAAAGGAGGTTTCGGTTGGAAAATTGACTCGGCATCCACAGGACTTCACTGCAAAAGGAAGTCCTGGTAGCAGTGTAGATTATTCTATACTTGGAGGAAGTTTGTCAAACTCTGTGAAATCCGGTGATAAAAAGCGAGCTAAGGCTGAGAAAACTATCACATTGGAAGTTCTTCGTCAGCACTTTGCAGGCAGCCTGAAAGATGCTGCTAAGAGCATTGGTGGTAAGTTTCTACTTCTGCTTTCAGTTACAAACTTTTTCGCCAAATATATACTCCGTATTTGAACTTGCATCTTCTCAATACTCGAGGTTTACTTGGATCAATAGGCAGATATGAATGAAAAAACAGAGAGTGTACACAAGTAACCGTCTATCAGTCTCCCAAGTCCTAGATAGTACTATGTGCAAGGTCACGGAATTAGAATTGCAGAGTTTATGGGCTGACTTAGGTGAAGAATTCGTGTGTTTACATTGTACTTTTGGGTGCACATAGCCACGAGAGCGTAATTCAAACCAATGAAAACGAGTAGTAAGTCTGATTTGTTTATAAGAACAGGAGCAAAACAACAACTCGAGAATCAGTTTAGGCCTCTCAACTTTAGAAAAAACTGTTGGATTTCTAAACATAGTCACATATCCAAGGAATACATAATTTGTAAGGGAATTTATGTGTCTTTACATTGTACTTTTGGGTGCACATAGACATGAGAGCGCATTTCATACCACTGAAAACGAGTAGTAAGTCTGATTTGTTAATAAGGACATGAGCAACACAAGAACTAGAGAATCAGTTTAGGCCTCTCAACCTCAGAAAAACTGTTAGATTACTAAAAACATTCACATGTCCGAGGATTACATAATTTGCAAGGGAATCCACTGCGAATCTGATTGATGATTTTCCTCTTGTAGTTTGCCCAACGACTTTGAAAAGGATATGTAGGCAGCATGGGATTAAACGATGGCCCTCACGTAAGATAAAGAAGGTTGGTCACTCCCTACAGAAGCTTCAAGTTGTTATCGACTCTGTTCAAGGTGCATCTGGTGCATTCCAAATCGGTTCATTTTATTCAAACTTTCCGGATCTGGCCTCCCCTAATATCTCCGGAACAAGCCCATTTTCATCTGGTAAGCAATTAGATACTCCTCAACCGACAAGCATAGAGCCTGAGGGTGGGCCAGTTAGTCCCCGCAGTGCTACATCTAAGTCCCCATCGTCGTCCTGCAGCCAGACGTCTAGCTCAAGCCAATGCTGCTCCTCTGGGACTCAGCAGCAGCCTTCAGCATGGAATGCTTCAGGTAATGAAGATCCTAATGGAGGTGTGACCTCCAATGATGGCTCATTTAAGCGTGCCAGGAGTGAAGCAGAACTCCACATCCCTTGCCAGGAACCCACAAAGTTTATCTCAAGATCACAGAGCCAAAAAACTTTGATTGAACAGCATAATCCTGATACTCGACCTCCACTACCCAGAGGACAATTGATCCAAGAAGGTGATTGTTGGAGGATTAAAGTCGAATATGGGGAAGAGAAGATCAGGTTTCGCATGCTTAAGAGTTGGAGGTTCAAAGAACTGGTGCAAGAAGTAGTAAGGAGATTTAATATAGGTGATATGGGTGGATTTCAAATAAAGTACCTTGATGATGACTCTGAGTGGGTCTTGCTTACTTGTGATGCTGATTTGGAGGAATGCATTGACATATGCCGATCATCTCAGCGACAGACAATCAGACTCGCCCTCCAGGTTTCTCATAGTCATTCTAGGAGTTCAGTTGGGAGCAACAGTCAATTGTGACGGGGTTTACATGAACTTTCGTAGTAACAGTTCATGACAGGAGAATGTGAAAGGTTACCAACAAAGGTAGACATGTGAATGAAGAGAATGTTCGTTCTCTGGGTCGCTGTTGGAAGCTATGAGAAGTAGTAGTTAAACTGTATCACATCATTCTTTCGGGTAATTATCCGAAGTAGACTAGTTGTTCTGGTGTAGCTTTTCCTTTTCTTTTGCTGGGAAGCCCTGCTCACTGCTCAGATGCGCCTCCTGTCACTGGCAAAGACGATTATTGATGCCGCTTCACTAACCTTACCGATGCTGTGCTGTAATATATGACACTGTACTTTCAGAGCGCAAGCGTCCAACTTTTACAGCTTTGGAGGTAATGACATATAGTAGTTACTATTCTCATTGTATCTTTGCCTGTATGTTTTTATGTTAGGCAATTGTACCTTCACTCAGAAACTGTACCATAAACCTTCCCGTTTCTTCAAGTGTCTTTGTATTGCCCAGATTAGAAACTTGAACTGTTACATCAGATTGTAATGTCATGGACCGTGTATCGAGATTATTCTTCATCTCACATTTCGCTATGAAACGACACAGTTTTGAAATACTTGTATGAATTCGGCACATGTGGTTATGAGGTTACTAAAGTTTACAGCAGTCGGGAAATCACAAGGAAAAATGTCACCTTCAGCTAAATCAGTATGAGGATTTTTCGCGATTTTCAATTTTTACGTGTTATATGTGCTACACGTAACCGGTGACTCCCTAACCATAGTAGCACTCGAGCACAAATTTAACTCACCATTCACAATATATATTGATACAAATGGAAGGAAAACAAGGGAGGAAGAATCTACACCCAATTTCACTTGCAATATTCCAATAATGTTTACGTCGATACAAAAGTGAGATAGACACTGTCCTATTTCCTTCCGTTCTCATCTCCGACCCTGTAATCAATAGGGGCTCCTTGATCTCTCCCTTCCGTCCAAAAGCCCCTGGCTGCCGTCCAGTCAAAGTGTAACTGATCTGTTTACGCCAATGAAAAATAAAATCAAGCTTTACCAGCTCTCGATCCTGTATCAATGAAACTACTGTACACTGTACAAGAAGCTTCTTCGAGGCTTACTCAGATATCGTTTACTAGTGTATGACAGTATGAGGTTGCAAAACTGTTTCTTACACCCTAACCTATACTATCCTAAGAAAATTGAATCTGTTGTGGATCCGGTCTAGAATTGTGAAGACGTGGAAGGACGAGGATCTCCGTGCTCCAAAAAGACCCTTGAAGGCGGTCCAAATATGCTCAAGATTACCTGCAGGCATGGTTGCCACAGTTATTCAGGACCCAAGGCTAGCCACAGGTACAACTATGCCACTGATTGTACTACGTATCGAGTGACTACTTAATCAACTTTGTTTCGGGGTGCTTCTTTTAATGGGATTCAGTCCAAATTATGTACAAGCAGGAGTGATAAGTTTACGTAAACCCTAACGATTACGACAAGTACCTTATCAGATGCAAATATACCATGGATAGACATGAAACATTGGATACATAGAAGAATGGATGGATGCAGTGCACAAAAATGAAACGACGTGAAGCTGCTGATCAGACGAGAAGTTCAAAGAATGTTACAATTCAACCCCTTCCGAAGAGTAAATTGTAACAGAACATATAACACAAGGACCCAGCGTTGAAGGCAAAATAGATTGACTCACTGGTAAAAATATAAGGCCGTGCAAAAAACCGAGGAGTACTAGAGCCAGGTACATCTGAAAGTAATAGACCTGCAGAAGCACAAGTATTAAGAGCAATGAAATCACAACATAAAATCTGTATTTCTCCTACGGTTGAAAGATACAGTTTTAAATTAAATACCACAAAGACTTGAGATCTGGAGAAGGCCAGAACAATTACTCCAACTAACTTTGTCAGTGTTATTCCGCTGCAAAACATGAGGGAACAAGAATCAGGAAACTTGTTTGTGGAGCAAAAATTTAAGAGGATTATTCAGACAACAGAAAAGTAGTACGGAGTAAAAAGCAAGCAGCAAGGGTTACATCACATCACCCAATCCGCAAACCTCTTACAAGTTATAAGTGAGATACAACCTTCTTGAGAGGTTCAGAAACAGAGCAAGAGTGTTTTCAATAGTAATACCAACAACATCAACAACAACAACTATCTAGGGTATTTTCCCTTGTGTTGAGTATGGAGGAATATCTAGGGTACTTTCCTGGTATCCTACGGAAAGCGATTCTAACACATTTGAAATATTCATTGATTATTGTTGTCTAATCTCCAACAAAAAGCCCAGAAAACTGTCCAAATCCAAACCATCACCTCTTCCCCCAAATCAAATCATTAAAAGAAAAAGACAGCAGTTGAGCATCAAGAGTAGCATATTTAAACCTGAATACAGAAGCCCCCATAGTACCCAAAGCCTCCTTCATCCGCTGATCCCTACTGCCGGCACTCACCTAGATGAAGAAATGTCCTCAGTGAATATTAAGAGAGTTTACAATAGCGATACTAAAGCCACAGAAATGAAAATGTTACTAACCATGAAAGCATGTGTAATATGTACACAGAATTCGACAGAAATTCCAACAGACATGACTAAGTTAACAACAGAAACGGCATTTAGCTGAATTCCAAGAATCGCCATTACCCCCTGCAATCAATCATCTCAGGAGCTCAGTTAAAAAAATATGGGAGATCCATAATAAATCAGTCACATGCATGTAATCACAAGAGTATAGATGGCAAAGAGAATTTGTTAAAGAAGATGCTGGTCGAGAAAATTACCAGCAGATCCAGCACTATCATTGTTATCACAAGTAGAATAATCAATGAGCTCCATACACTGAACATAACAACACAGGAGACAAAATAGTTGTCATCAACTCGTTAACAAATTAGTCCGGGTTTGAGGAGGATGCCAGAGTTCAGCATCATAAACGCACTACACAAGATTATATAAACAAACCTCCACGTTATAACCAAGCATACGATGAACACAGCCCCTGTGACAAGGATAGACGTCAGCAATAAGTAACAGATTCACATCGACTGACTGCTACTTCACAATACAAGAAGCGCAAACAGTTCAGAAACAACCAAATGCAAATAGCCGAGAGCAAAAGAACACTAAACTAACCGATAGCAATAGCAAGGTTGATCAATGCTGTCCTCCAAATATCCAGGTATTGCTCAAAAAAAATGTAATACACTGAATAAGGAAACACTTCCATCTGCATAAAATACAAACCATTGTTAAACAAAAAGACTCAGTATTCATGTATGATTGATGAACTTGCAATAATACATAGTTAGTTACTTTGCCACTACAACAAATTGAAGATCTGTAGAAGTGACTCATGTGACATTATACATATCAGAAGACGTTTCCAAGCCCACGCCCTTGGAGAAGCATAGAACGTACAGATTAATGACCTTTTCGATTCTGAAGCACATACGATATTACCTGCAAAGACTTGGAAACCCTGGATGTAAACTCTCGTGCAGCTCTCAGTGCATTGACAAAGTCACTCTGCAAAGTTGTTTAATACCATCAGAAGCTGTGAGCTAATTTCTAACTAAGCCTTATAGGTCTAAAAACCATCATCGGACAATTTTCATACTTGCTTGTTGAGAGGAATGTGGTATGTTCGGAATTCTGATGCTTGAATCACACCATTTTCATAACCTGGACACAATCAAAGAGCGTTAGGCTAAGCTTCAAAAGCAACACTATATGACACACTTTAGCAAAGATTTTTTTTTTCTTCCTCCAAAATTTCATGCTTTAAAATATGTACTCCCTGCATCCCAGATTAGACTTCTTTCGTTTCTGGTACTTTCCACCTTAAACTTCCCATCTACTTTTGGCATACATCCTTTCTCTCCCCACTTGTTTCTGTTTCACTCTTCTCTCTCAGGACATTCTTATTCATTGTGCCCAAACAGATGACGAGTTTAAAGTGGGAAGGAAGGAGTAATGGATGGATGTCATGCAGATCTGTACGTAGAAGCTATCTAGTCATTGACTACCAAGAAATGTATGAATTTAATTCTGAAGTATTCAAGTGACGACCATCACGGATGCTTCTTGTGGTTGTATGACTTGTATCCATTGTTAAAATGCCTAAAACTTTTAGAAAAACATGTCTAGAATAATTGACACGGGAAAGCATGAGTCAACTAAGAGCTGTGAAAGATGGAAAAAGTAAGCTGTCATCAAACCTTTTAAATCCACGCTATGTGTATAAGCACCATGTCCTCCTTTTGCACAATCAGCAGATGGTAGAGCATCGAGGAACCACGGAAGCTTTACTCTAAATTGTGAGGTAGTTGGACGGCCGTTAGTTAATTCTGAATGAAGAAAGCACTGCAGGGCACCAGTATTTTGAAGTGTGAGGAGCTGTTCAAGCGGGCTATCTTGTAATACACACCATCAAAATTATGAAATACTGATGGAAGAGAAAGTACCGTGGTACAGTCTTTACACACTTCACTCGCACCACATGTAATTTGGCCTGGAGCACAGCAAGGAGGCTGCACGAAGTAACTTCAGACAGTTATTTTCCATAAGCATTTTTCATTAGGGGTTAAAAGCAAAGATGAGTGTACAAGATATCCATCATTAAGTTTTTCTTTATAAGTTGGTAGGACTCAAATTTTCTTATCCGATGATCACTAGCACAATAACCAGCTTTCAGCACTAGTATGAGCAACTGACCTGGTCATCAGGTGGGCAATAACTTCCATTTGTAAACTTCCTGCAGCAGCCAAAAGCTTCAGGAGAAAGCCACACTAGATAATCGTCAATCCATGAAGCTGCTGGTTTGGCTATGTAGCTTGATTCTGGAACTAAAGATTCTTTTATAATCTGCAAAAATATAAAAGGCCATCATCAGAATAATGATCAGGTCAAAGAGCGTGCTGAAGTCAAGGCCAGCATTTAAGCAACCATTAGCACTACAAGAAAAACAAACAAAGGGTTTGAAACTTAATAGGCAATGGAGATGTACCTCATTTACAAGAGAATTCTCATCACAGTGGTTGATGGAGCACAATTGATTTGCTTGTCTTGACTCTGAGCTGGAAAAGTACAAAAAGACATTATTAGCGTTGTTTCAAAGTAACAGATTACGTTCATCATAAAACAAGTAGCAACAACACCCAGAGAAAACCAAAAGGAGGAGAGACAGATGGCACCTATAGTTAAAGTCCTTCACAACAAAATATACTGGTGGGCCAATCCGGAGAAAGTCTGAGATATTTCGAAAATATCCCTAATAACACAATGGTATGCATCAGACACAAAGCTGTTAAACAATCTAGTAAATTCCACACACAAAAAAAAAAAAAAAAAAAAAAAAAAAAAAAAAAAAAACCCTTAAATATTAGACCTGGAGATAAGAGTCTCTAGGAAGGACAATTTGCTGCTCCAGACCTGGTTGAATCCTCGTGGACAATGTCTGGAAAACATCGAAATCCAGCATTAAAATATTGAGCAACAAGTTGCAGACGCTGATTAGATGTGTATCTTTAACAAGTCAAACTAGGAGATTTAATGTGCATGATAGCACCTAAATAATTCAAATTAAGCATCACACGGTGCAAGCAAGTACGACTTACAATGCTGGCCAATGCCATACCAAGGAACACAGAAACGACCAATACTTTTACTGCCCATAAACTCAAAATGTGTGCATGGACCTCCTGAAAAAGATAAAACCAAAGTAATTACCTAATGGTGACAAAAGCAAGAGAAAGCACAATGGAATAAGGGGTGCAAATGTTGAGGAGCACCAAATAAGGTTTGTAATTATAAACCTCATAAAGTTAGACGCACGAAACGTAATAAGGCTATTCTTTGCTTTGCATTATTATGAAATTCGTATTTTCTGTAGCACCAGCAGTGAAATTAGTAACAGATTTAAATTTTGGTTTTGGTAGCACACTCGCAGGAGTCGCAGCCACAGCTGCAGAAGCAAACTAATTAGTGCGCTCAGAGGAATGTGTGGCTGATGAAACCTATTATTTACGTTCTGTTACCTAAAAACCTTCACAATGCCACGATGCAGCTAAGACTAATATCTTTATTAAAAATAGTCGATCTGACTCAGGTAAAAAATACCTTCATATAATACGCAAGCAGCCCACGTTTTCTATTACCAATACCTGGAATTACACAAATTTAACTGCAATGTTATAATCCATATGTGAGAATTAAGTGAAAAGGTGCTGCAATGACAGAACTTTGAACAATAAGTGTGATTAGCATTGACAATTATGTTTTACTGGAAAAAGAAAATGACATATACCGGAATTTGCGTCGTCAAAGGAAGAGGCCTTTATGCATGGAATACAATCAATTCTACGATCCTCAGCCCTCCGAAAGTCGAATACAATGAATGCAACAAAAGCAGTAACTTGTAGAAGGAAGTCCAAAAGAATTGCAAGAGCTGTCAAGAGGTAAAATAGGAAGTAAGCTAACTGAATAAGCAGCAAAAACATGTTATTGAAGAATCTCTTTAGATGAATTCGAAGACTTTAGAGCTAGAAGAAAGAACCTGCAAACATAGAGAATACACGAACAGCTGGCATCGGGATAAAAGTTCCAACTGTGAACGCTAATACCTCAGATAGGCTAGCAAGTGTAATAGAAGGCCCAACTTCTACCAAAGCATTACTTATACGTTCTTCTAAGGAAATATCCATCGGTTGCCTCTTAACAGCATGAACCAGGATGCACATGTTATCCACTCCAACCTGATGCAGAGTTTAGTAATGTAATTAATTCACTGAAGTGATGCTCCATTACGTAAAAGAATTGACAAATACAATACATGTTAATGACTTTGAACATAAGTCTTTCCACTAAATTGAACTGTCTACTCTCAACCATGAACGGACAAAAGGCATCCTCAACCATGAACTTGCAATGCGATCCTTCCCTCTTCTCTCTCTTACTTTCTCTCTCGCACACCTATTTTTTTCCAACCCATATAATATCTACACATGTATTTATCACATTCTCCTTCAAAAAGTGTCAAACAAATATGAAATCGCACAAGGCTCGAGATGAATAAGTTCACAAGTTCATGCTATAATTTCAAAAATTCATGGAACAAAGTGCATCGTATGTTCTCTATATTGCATAAAGCGAGATGCCGGAGAAAAGGAAGGAGGATTTACAGAATCATTGTTAAATATACATATTATATACTCCGTAGTAGATAAAACCGAGATAATACAGTCTGATAGATCATATATTAAGCGAAACTGAATACGGATGTCAAGCAACATCCGTATAAACATGACAAAGACTTCTGCTAAATATTTGATAAACCAAAAACATGGTACCTTAACCTACAGTAGCTAATTCAAACAAAACCTGCAAACACATCTTCTCAATAAATAACTTCATTATCTCACACATTATTTCACAGACTCACAGACTGAGCCTCCCTTGAGAGCAGAATTAATAATGTCATCAGACTCATCACATAAGTCCACAACCATCTTGGAAACTTCATAAATTTCTTCCAACATATTACACTCTGTTAGGAAAAGTATCAACCCGTATAGTATGATACTTTCTTTAATACACTCTCTTAAATTTGAACTCTGATATCAAAAAGGGGTAGTGTGAAAAGAGCTCAACTTTAACAAGAATGAAGGGCAGATCATGGGTGGTTAATTGACAAAGAACTCCAGAGTAGAAATGGAACTTACAGCCAAAACAAGAAAAGGGATGACTTCCATTATGATTAGTGTAGACTTTACTCCAACAGCACTGAAGAATCCAACCGATCCCAGTACGGAAAGCATGACCAGCATAACTCCAGAGAGCCCAAGAAGTACCTAATGGCAAAGCAGGTATCCCCTTTCATTAAAGCAGGACCATAAATTTAAAAAAGGTCAATCTACAGCATACAAGACACCAAGAATTAGTCTGCAATTTGGTTTACTACAACATCTAAAAGACACCACATGGTGAAATGAGGAAGTCAGTAAAGCATAATAAAAGTTAGATGTCAGGATCCTCCTGTTAACGAACTACTTGTAGGAAGATACCTACCGATACAAAACCCATTAAAAATTCATTCAAAAAGTTGGAATACAGCTAACGACGACATACATGATGTATATGCAATGAGAAGCTGCACCAAAGCTTTTGGCTGCTCAACATGCTTATTAGGGTGAATTGCAGGTGGTAGGGTTAAAGACTGTCAGCTTGCCCGTTACTCACATGATACCTCTGTTTGAAACACATTTGGAGACAATTTTGAAAGACTTTTATAACTTGCAGTCAACGAGTAGTAATAAAAGACTCACACCCTCACAACACCATGGAAAGAGTAAAAAAGCTATAAGCATCATGGATAAATTTAGCTAGCAAAGCAGTTAGAGGTAAACATAAAATGTGACAAATAATCATGCAACGGAAAATCAATATTGTCAAGTGAGCATATCTTAATGTTACACTTAGTACGATAAGTATACCAGATCATCTAGGGCAAGTTAAATTCCCAGCACATAAGTCAATAATAGGTAAATGAATCATACCTTTGACGAAATGAAAAGAGACGACATTTGGGGTGTGTCACCCAGAGTAAGTGATATATAGGCAAACATCACAAGATAGCTTATCTGGATACAAGAAAAAGTTGAATCAATAAGAGTTTCCATAGCAGATACTATCTGGATAAAATTAAGAGTCACTCGTCAGAAGAACTTAACCAATTCTCAAGGTTATAACATTTACCACTATAGTCATAATGTCTGCAGTGCTCTCTCTTTTAAGTTCTTCTTCAATTGAGCTTTCTGATGAGAAAGAAAGTGTTAAGTTTTTCGTTTGCACCATTGTCGTCAGCTCATCCTGAAACAAAGAGGAATTACCAATTAACAAGTAGAGAATTGAGAAAACCTGGCAGAAACACATATGTAGCAATATGAACCTTAGTTTGTACAGTTTTCAGCCACAAATAATTTTGAACCAGCTGTTAGGACAATTATCAATTTGTAGCATGTAATGCAGTACTAATAGGCAATTAAATTATTGTTTTCACATAGAAATGGGGATAGCAATTCATCTACTCCATAAGACAACCACTTGACTGATTGACTCCAAAAAGTAGGTGTGATTAAAGTTGTAGAACAGAAAAGTTCACTCTAAACTCAAGATATTACAATATGCAATTGAAGACCTGAACGGTTCATCCTAATGACCTGACAGTTCACTCTACAGTCATTACAAATTTTTCTACCTTTCAAAGGTTCTCAAGTCTAAACACGCATGTCCATCTATTACTTATCCACGCCCAATCTCATTCGCCTCTATCACTCCTGAATATTTCATAAATTGACGTGCTGCTCCACCACATTTTTTGTTATCAGCATACAACTACAATTAAGATAAGGTAGGTAGCAATAGACGAAAGACGGACGACGAACACAAACAAACCTTTGCGAGTTGAATGAATGCCTTCTCCCAGGAGACTGCTCTCTTTGTTTCATTGCTTTCCTTATCAATGGCATTTTTCACTGGATATGTTATTACAAAAGCGGAAGCCTATAGTAGAAAAGAAAAGAAAAAAAATCATTTACCACTCACGGCACATGTAACATGAAACCCCATTGACAAGCAGTAGAAGAAATACCTCAGAGTAATTGTTTCCTGAATAACCGCCCAGGGAAGTGCTGGGATCAAGTGGGGCTTTGAATGCACTCAAACACGACTCCGTAGATGTATAATGCTAACAGAAGCAATAGAAGTCCCACAAAAAAAAATGTCGTCAGCTAGTTCACATATACAATGTTTAGGTTATAGTATAAACAAGGCTGACATCTGAGACTGGATAGTACAATATTACTGTCCATGCCTGTTTAGTGTTAACAAATGGCAACCATGATCATTTCTCAAGTTAACAAATCGAAGTTGTAAGCCCGAATGACATCAAACTTCAAAGAACCCAATATCATTATTATTGTACAATATTCAAGAACAGGAAGATGATCTAACCGTGAATACCCCTGTCTCAGATCCCAAATTGATTAAGTGGTCAATAGTCGAACCCCCCCCCCCCTCCTCTCTTTGGACCTCGCATGGTGGAAGAAGATCATAGAGAAACTGGGATTACGAAGGAAATATCTCAACTTGAAGTGCAAATCTATAAAGCATAAACCCAATAAAGTTCAACCATAAGATAAGGCAAAATTAATAGGATCTACTGACAGACCTGGAAACAGTAATTCACATGGTCCACTCCAGTAGCATCCTTGAAGTTGTCAGGGTTCATTTTGAAATACTAGCAAGAAAGAAAAATTTGAAACAAATACAATTACTGCATGAATATGAGAATTATGGTGATTATCAGAATTAACATCAAATAATTTCACTAAGAATCAAGGTACACCTGGCTATAATTCCCACAACACGTCAAACATTGACATCAATGACATCCAACAACTTGAGATATTTAACAATGACATACAAATATAAAATTAAACATGAAGACAGAAATAGACGAGCTCCATTTTCAGCAAGTCCCCAAATTGTACACAGACAAACCGCTATAGTTCTAGGCCGGCCTTGGTTCCCTCAAAAATAAGAAATTAAGATAGACTAACTACTTAAATTATAAGCACAGGAAGAACAAGTTCTCAATAATTTCAGCAAATTTGCTACATTAGAAATTTGAAGGAACCCTTCAGCAATATTTAATCACTAGTTCTCTACTAACAGCTGTTAGCACTCAGCAATATGAAATATAAACAATAAACAGGTGATAAATACCGATAATACTGAAACAACAGAGCTTATTCTTCATAATTTCAGACAAGTGTTTCCAAGAAAAAAATCATATTTCTTATCATAATGTGTCAGGTTTTGCATATACATGCAGAGATAGAAGCTTACTTCAATAGAGTCCACTATAGTATCACAAAACAATTTTATCATTAGCAAAAACAATTCCTATAGATGCATTTCTAAGAATGTATCCGCAAAAGCAATCTTGGCTCCCTTTGCCTCACAAGTTCTGCACATATTCCTTCTTTGGATGTTTCAACCGTTTATGTTCCTTATTTAAGCAACTCTTGAACACATAATATAACCAGTTTGTCCTCAAATTGTCAGAAACAAGCCCATGTGAATCATGGGCTCAACCTAGGCACAAAAGTAAATCACTTCACTAGTTTAAAATTTCCCCAACCCCACTTACCCGTGTCTTACTGGGGTTTTGTAAAAAAAAAAAAAAAAAAAAAAAAAAAAAAAAAAAAAAAGAAAGGGATGGAGAGATGAAGTATGGAAAGGGAGTAGGACACCCCAGAGTACTTGAATTGATGTGCCGATAGCAAATGAGTAACACCACATTTACCTGTAAAATACTCTGTGTGGCACAATCTTGGCCGAGTGGCTTAAAGCAAATGTCAGTTAGAGAGACCATTGAGCCCGAAAAGTTCGCCCGAATCCCATTAACCTATCACGAAGGCATTACAGAAATCACCAACATCGCCAAGAATTAAGTCCAGCACAGCCATTGAGTGTTACAATTATGAAATCCCTAAAAGAGTAGAGCAGCACTGGCTTACCTTCTTCTGTATTTCAAAAAGTAATTTTATGTTATCCTTAGTTAAGATAGCTGGTGATGTTGCTTCACCTTCGTTAGGAACCGTTGCTATTATAAGCTGCAAAGAAAAAAAATTCACATGTTGCTTTCATAATTCATATAGATAGGAATCGACAAAGCCCCTGTCCCATTTAGTAGAGATGCTTGTGGAAGATTAAGAGGGAGTGGAGTGACAGATACAGGATTGTGAGTGAACAGAAGACTCCATACAATTGAAATTGATAGAGTTAAACACATACACACCATCACATGGCAAGGGATAATCTTGCGATGTCATGATGGTCAAAAGTCCACTGAATCAACTTGAAAACTAGTACAACCATATAACTTCCACTTGTCAAGCTAAAACTATATCAACTTTTGAACAAACGAATTGCACAACCCTCAAATCTATCTGCAGGTCATTACAAATTATTTTGACACATTAATACATACGGTGATAGAAATGAAATGAATTCTAAAAAGCACATGGCATTTGACTAAGCAATAAATTTTGGTCTAGAAATAAAACCTGTTCAACTCTGTAGAATGGTGCCAGATGGCTGTCGAAGAACTGTTTCTCTTTTGCAGCCCTGCTCCCAGGTCCAACCCAAAGCTAAATAGCACGTAGTACCAACATCAGATGCATGTGGGATATGACCATAAAGATGCTCTAGACGACAAGCTTTGTAACGCGATGGGTGTCAATTAAGGGAAACAAAGAGTTCTGAGGTTACACATTTTATTGATTAGACTCAAGTAAACAATGATAAGAAAAAAAGATGTTGCATTTCAGGTTGGCCATCAATGCCATGTACCGTACATGAACACTGTCTTTCCCTTCCTTAGTCTACGATTAGGTCATGCTACCACTAAATTCATGGGGGACTGGAAATGAATTTTTTTGATTGCTGAAGGTTTTCCATTGTGTATACTAATGGCACCTACAGGACACAATGAGACCTTATGGGGGAATATAAGGAGCCGTATATGCATATCAAGACAGCGCAGAGAGATACCTTTTCAGGCCGTGTCTCAACTTTGAAACGGATCAAGCCTAAACAGAGAACAAGTACAATGGCCAAGGAAGAAAAGAGAACAAGAGCAGGTCTCCTGGCTGCCCAAGCCCCATACTTCCTGAAACAGATGACGAAAATTGTTGAAACATCATGTCACCCATAAAAGGGAAAATAAATTCGTATTTTGAATAGAACCAAACCATAGTTAGATGTGAGTGGAGGAAAATTGAACCAACCTATAGAAGTTTGACATGTATCCTTGAACAACCGAAAGCTTTGCTTCGCCCGACAAACGTGCTTGATCGAAAAGAATCTGGCAAGTGAACACAAATATGATTGATACGTACTGGACCAAAAATAATGACAGAATAGCTTAAGCATCATGCAGTGTCTAAAGAAGAAGAAAAGCCACTAATTCAGAGGCTAATTAGAAGATAGAATAAGAGAATTGGCGATGTTTCATGATTTTAAAATCTTGATTAAAATCGTGATGAATTCTAACAAGGCACAAGCATAAATGAATTGCTTGGTTCGAGCTAAATAATCAAACTGATGACCAGCTAAATGACTTGACGTTGGAGATGTATCAACATTGTTGTCACCACATCAGTCAAATTTATGAAGCCAAGGATGATAAAGACAGCTGTCTTCAAGGAAAGAGGTCCTCTGTACCCAGACTTAGAATATGATCTAACAGACCAATCAACTTTGCAAGGAAAGTCATCTCCTTGAAATCACTTAATTTATTATATATCTAATGCTACAAGATACCATAACATGTCCAGAAAAGCTTGGAAGTTGGAACATACAGGCAAGGGAAGGTCCCCATCTTTTGGATTACTTGAATGCATTGTATCACTACCATTGATATTTGTCAGTGGTTTTGTCCTTGAATCAGAACTAGTTTTGTTCTTCTGATGAATGAAACCCCATCCAAGAATCACACACACCGAAACAACAAACACCACCGTTACAGCAATATCACTGCATCTTGCCTGAAGTCATCACAAAGAGCACAGAATTAGCAGAAGTCCATTTCCACTGAAACCTTCTCGTATTGCTGTTAGATGAAACTAGCAGAAGCAACTAAAGAGTCTTTGAACTTTTAGCACCTTGACGGAACCCAGCTTCACTGAACAAATACTGCTCTTAGTAATGGAAGGAGGAGCGGAACTGGAACATGTAGGAGCTGACGGACAGTCACCACAAGAACAGCCCAGAGAACTGTCACTGCAGGAGTAAGCAGATACATTCATGGGCCTCATCCCAGAAGATTCGGGCACAATAGAGGTGAAATTTATTAAATATGGCGAACCAGGGATGTTCGGACCCACTTGTCTTCCTATGAAAGTGAACCATCCTGCAAAAATTTCACATATAGAAAAGCAGTCAAGGATAATTAGCACTCACATTACAAGTCCAAAGCACTAGAATAGGACCGAGGTACTACCCAAAAATAGCAATTCGAGTCTCCCAAGCAAGAACGTAAAAAAAACAATTTGATAAACAGGTCGGATCCAGTGTTACACCCTTATAGAACAATAAGATTGGTGATATATATATCCAAATACAAGAAAATTATACCTGTTAAAGCATCTTCTATCAAAGTATATATGTACCTCATCAGAAAATGACTAGGGACAGGTTTTTCCAAAGTTCTAAGCCATTGATCACATTAAGGCCTCGCCTAATATTATGGGATGAAATAAGAAAGGACATCAGGAATAAAAATTTCGATACTTCCAGGCAAGTAGACTGAAGGTCAAAGAATATGGAATGATACTGAATTACTGATGATTCTCAAATGAGGGTAACTGAGGCTCTTAGGCTGTTAGCCCCAACAAGAATACCTACCGCCCCACTTCTCTCTTCCCCGCAAAATCTCCCCAATTCCCAATACCACCATGCCTACACCATCCTCAACTTAGTAAGAAAAGTAAGAATGCATTGGGAAGATATCATTGAAGTGCCAAAGTACCTTTAAAATCTTGAGCACCGGCAGCTACGAACTCTATGACTCGAGAATTCATAGAACCGAACTTCACTTCTTTGCAAGAGTCGTACAGCCCTTCACCAAAATTGTCAGTTACATAAAATTCAATTGCATCCACGGTCAAATTGTTATTAACCTGAAAAGGCAAACAAAATTATGGGCACAAAATGCAGCATAACTCATGTACTCCCTCTGCTCCCATGAATTGCTAACATTTGATTTGCATGTCTCTAACACATTCAAACCAAACGTTGTGAAACTAAAAAGAGAAAAAAGGTGGGGAAAACACATTACAACATGTACCTCGGTCAACGAAGCAAGATCTTGCTGCAGTATTAATTTAATAAAGTAGTTTAAGCTTTAAATTAGGGGCCTAGACTCTAAAAACAGGTTGATTATATCTAAACCCTAAGTGTTCTACCATATAACAAAGATAACATAAGTAAAGAGCTGAGAAATCGTCACTCATGTATCAGTTTTGAGTTCTGGTGCTTTCTTCGAATGTATTTGAGGATTTATTTAAGAGAGTTGGCATAACCTTTCCACTATGAGCTTTTATAAGCACAATAACTATTGCATCTAACTGTTTTGGATAATGAATCTTCGGACACGCATCTGAAACTGGCACAGGGTTTTGATTTATGGAGCTATATGTGACTGAAAATCATTATATTGAACTTGCAATAAAATATGTTTTTTAGAACCTGTATTTAACCCTCTTCCTGACACATTTACATTTTTTGAGTTTAAACCTCTTCATGCGCAAGATCTGAAATTGTTTGAGTTTCACATACAAATGATAAATTGATAATACCTCGTGCATGACACAAAATCTTTAATTTAGTCAAAAAGAAAAAGAGAAGAATCTTCACCTTTTTAATGGACGTCACGTTAATGAACAAACTCTGATTTGGAGAGCAGGACATTTCACAAAACAGATTAAGGAAATTCCTTAAGCAAGCTGGGCAGCCCACAAGAAAAGGAATTACCTGCAAAAAAAAAGTCTATAAGTCGACCAACAAAGGAAGTGATACTAGAAACAATAGGAATAGGAATGCACTATTAGTATCAATTCATGACCCCTATAGCAGAATTACAGTTGACACCTCAAAACAGCCCAAGAAAAATGAGTAAATGAAGATGTTCGATATTGTCGCAGGCACACCCATTCAACCATGCATTAAGTCCACGCTCACAAAGACAGCTACTGGTAGTTTAAGACAATTTGCAACAGGACATGAAGCCGTGGGTGATTTATTCAATTAAATAATTTGATGCTTCATCGTGTTTTTCATCAGCAACATCAAAGACTTTGTTGTGTCACATTATAACAACAATATAATCACCACAGATTTATGACAGTGAGCCCATTTTAAAACAACCACCAATAAAGCATATACCAGAGTAATCAGACTCAAAATAAAATTTCTATACAAACACAAAGTAATAGAGCCACTTCCAGGTTCGCTAAATCCATAAGCTGCAGCTTCTTTTGAGTAAGCCATGACAAGTTTGTGATAGATTTCAATGATAACAAAGTAGAAATCTTACTTGCTGGACTTGTGCCCGCAATGTGTCAAACTGTTTCTCTGTACAACAAACTTCTCCTGTAATTGTTGGGCATAAACTTTGGATCTTTGATGAAAGCAAAGCATCAGGCTGTGAAGTTTTCACATCAAATACATTGTTATGATCAGAACATGTAAAAAACGGTATAATAGATGCGACTGAATCACATGGGCTTAGCGTGTTAGAAGATGAATTTGTCATATTCAGCTGGGATGACTAATACAAGAGGCATGAGTAAGTTATTTGAAAGTGCAAAATATCCTCTAATACCTTCACGGCAGGGGTGTTCAAAGGGCAATTCAAAATTTTCCCATCGCTTCTTGCACCACATATGTCGTACATTGCACAAACACCTGGTGCATGTCTCACCCTAATTTTCAAAAAAAAATTGTAGTAAGTATCATTTGTAGGTCAAATTACACAGGAGCATAAAGCAGAGAACATGATTTCGAATGTGCAATGAGGAGAGCTAACATGTTACTTTTATACGTACAGTTTTAGAATTATTATAAGACAAACACACCAATGTAGAACTGGTAATTTGTAATGCTTTTCAGGCAGGAAAACGTGTGTTCAATATAAACTCAGTAGAAAGGGAGTTACAGGGTCCTACTAAAGGCACCTTCTGCCATCGACCAAAAAGATGTAAAAGTCGGAATACTTAGTTCGACATTTATTAATGAGACTTCAGCCAGAAGGAAAAACAAGGGTCATTTAACAACTGCCAGTTCAAGAAGAGTTGCGCTACTCAGCAGGTATTGCAGCACAAGAAAACACAAGTTAAAGTGTTAAACGACTTTTCCTCCAGTGTTATTGGCAGCAAAAAATCGGACACGACTATACGAGAGGCGACAAATATTCACAGCAAGACATGCTAATTTGTAATCCTGTCATCATCAGTTCAGAACTTGACTTCATGTCCAATGAAATTCCAGATTTTCAAAGGTAATGATGAAACTTTACCCCGTAGTATCATTAGATGTCAGAAGGAATCGCTGGTTAGTTTTATCTGCCAATGCTGTAAATCCTATAAGAAGAACCTGCACAATCGGAATGTTTGGCATCAAGTTAGAGCTAATCACTGCATCATTTCCAATATAACATAGTGCAACAACAAAAATTCACCAATATGTTAGGCAGAGGGTCTACACTCTACAGTACACCAAAGACGCCAACCCTTAGTGTCTCATAAGACGAATAAACCCCCAATATTATCATCCTTTATCAATAATGAGGAAACCGAGATCATAGAATACATCAATACGCTATGAATCCAATCAACTACACTAATTCACAATGAATATCACATTTTCGCGAATAGATTAACTTCATGGAGATTCAACTAAGCTTAATCAAATCATTCTTACAGCTCCACATTATCATGAAAACTAAAGTCTCCACTATTTTCACTAGCACAACTATCGACACCTCAAAACAGACTTCAAACACTCCCACTAACATAACCTTGAAGATGCAGTGTCAAGAGTCAACCAGAGTGTTGGAAGTCGATTTTGGAGTGTTAATACTAAACTTCCATTTTCTTCGGATAGTTGCAAATTGCAATGTTGCTCTAACTATTTCCC
Source organism: Spergularia bocconei (assembly GCA_963457585.1). Taxonomy (NCBI): domain Eukaryota; kingdom Viridiplantae; phylum Streptophyta; class Magnoliopsida; order Caryophyllales; family Caryophyllaceae; genus Spergularia; species Spergularia bocconei. The sequence goes on from OY734947.1 coordinate 2,479,384, forward strand.
GAGAAAAATACATTTCGTCCGTTCCAAAATAATGTTCTTTGATTGATTGATTCGACATTTCGAGTTTCGACCACCTCAAACCAAAATTCGGCATTGTTTACTTCGGAATATATTCACCACTTTCACTTTCACCTCAAAAATCACAACAACTTCCTCAACATAAAAATTACCAAATAAGGACAAATCACAACACACATTACAAAAAGAGAGTAGTTATCATGCTTCATGTCATTCAATAAAAAAATCCATATGTTCAAAAGTACACAGATAAAAATAAAAAATTCATTTTGTTCAAAGATACAAAAATGAAAAATCAATTGAAATTATTTACTCAAAAAGACAACTTTAACAAAAAAACAAAGAATATTTACTCAAAAAAATACAAAATAGCTGAAATTAAATGATTCCATACATCCATCAACTGTACATTATAATCATGGATAATGATTAACGATATCAGTCACGCCAAAAAAATATTATTACTCACATTTTATCATGATGACTACCAAATTTATTATTTTACCTTTTTCACTTTTTGAAATACTAATTAAATTATTTTTTTACAAAAAGCACCAACATCCTCCCATAATACTGTGTAATTTTGATACTCAGTATCGAACTAAGGTCATGAGTATCACGTCTCAATAATTGTACGAAACTACGAGCGAGCTAAGCTAGCTGACACATGCATAATTTGCCGTAATTGGCTCGGAACAACTTTTTTTAACATTTACGGTTTAAAAAGAAAAGGTAATTTGAAAAACAAAAAATACAGCCGTACAGCATAACCGATGACACATAATAAACAAAAACAAAAAAAAAACGCGTAGAATGCAAAGATAAATTCCCAAATTAGGAAGTAATAGAGCCAAAATTATGTAACAAAAATGGAAAGAAATCATAATCAAGAAAATCAAAATCACAATTATATACCTGAAGAGAGAGAAGAGAGAGAAAAATCCGGGGAAGAGAAGACTCCATTGCCGATGAGGATGAAGAGGAGAAAGAAAGGAATAATGAATGAAATTATAGTATAATATAGTATACAACTATATTATAAAATAATTATATCATGGAATTAATGAAGATCATATCATATGGAATAATATAATAGTATAGTATAGAATTGGGCTAGTAGTAGGAGAGAGAAATTGGGAGAAATGAAGAAGAGAAGAGTGAGTTGGTGTTGTTGGTGTTGAAGTCGTTGTGAAAGAATGGGAGTGAAATGAAGAAGAAAATGGTGAGAATTTTGAATGACAGCGGAGTCAAAACGACATTATTATTATCTTACTGGGACTAGCATAGTAGTGTTATATATACTGTATCAACTGCTGGCCGGGGGGAGAGAGAGAATATATGTGTGTTGACGGATATGCCCTTGCATTCGGTTTGTTTGTTTGTTTTTTTTTTTTTTTCGGATGCAGTGCAAAATAAGGGGTCGTTTGGATACCCTTAAAAACCATAGGAATTTCATTTTCCTGGGAATTACATTTTTGTGGGGTTGTTTGGATAACCCATTTTTGAAGAAGTGGGGGAATTTCTAATTCCTATGAAGCATAGGAATTCAATTACCTACCCCCCATGGTCATTCACAATTCCTATGGTGTAAAATATATACAATTACTACTTTACCCTTTAATTACTTATTTTATGTTTATTTAGCTACATTAATAGAGGGTAAGTTAGCCATTTTAATAATTAAGCAAAGGAATTGTGTATGGTAACCAAACAAGTTATGGGAAATTAATTCCAACGAATTCTAAATTCCTAGATGGTATCCAAACGTTGTAAGGCGAATTCCCGGGAATTTACCATAGGAATTCATTTCCCGGGATAATCTATTTCCTATAGGAATTTAATTCCTATGTTATCCAAACGACCCCTAAGTATGTGTACTGATTTTTACCCGAGAGCTTACGATTCGGGTTAGTGGATTGTGTTGGTGGTAGTTTTTGTGTCAATTTCGGGTTTCATTAACTCATATATACTCCCTCTGTTCTCCTTTAAACACCCTATATCCAAAATACCCCCGTGTTTAAGAGGGTGTACACGCTACTCGGTTAATCAAAGTTACAAAAAAAATTGCACGAAATTTATCTAACTCACTATGCAATTTTTTTGAAACTTTAATTAACCGATTATTGTGTACACGCTCCTCGATAACGGTGCGTTTTGGGTATGGGGTGTTTAAAGGGGGGACGGAGGGTGTATCATATGAAAAAAAAACAATGTTAAAACAAGATATTTGGTGGTTGTATTGGAATTGAATCGGATGTGTTCGTGTTGTTTTAAGGTCCGGGTTTCTCTCGTTAAACCCTAGGTTTGTGTCGTATCGTCATGTCGATTGATACGGTCATAGATGGGGTATGCCACGACTTCCATATAGGTACTGAGTGGTACTCCGTTAAAACTTGGGCATTACATTTCACTAGTACACTTTTAGTATCGGACTAGTCAAGATAGTTCAGGAAAATGCAGCAATTTTTTTTATACATATAGATATATTTCAGCTGAAACGGTGTAACATGTATCGTGAGACGACAATTTTCAAACGGAAGAAATACTAGAAGTCGAACTCACGGCATATTGGTGAAACAACCGGACAATAATACGAGTACTTTATTTGTTTTATTTCCAATGTGCGAGGGGCGTGTTTTGGATGTTAGGAAGGATTGTGGCCAGTTTCCTGGGAACTGAGGTTGGGTGTGGCTATGTGGGAGTAAGGGGTTTTTTCGTCCTTTTGTGTGATGGATTGATATGGCGTCTTAAAACTCTTAGTTGAGATTTTTTATGTTGTTTGCTTCTGCTAGGACTCTAGGAGTTCCCTTTCCTTTCTCTTTTTGGCGAGGAAATGTTCCCATTTGTATTGCATCTCTCTCGCTTTCCTTTTCCCATTTTCGCTCATAATCCGAATTTACCTTTATATCTATTTCGTGTGAATCGATTACACGAAAATGAGTCGATAGTAGCATTATTGGTGACATACATCTTTCAACCGACACTAAATTTTGATCTAATATTGACACAATAATCTTCTCACTTATGCATAGTTATATTATAAAATTCTCATTTCAAAAAATTGTTCACGTGCAATTGTGCATTGGTCTCATTACGTATTTCTTTTCTTTTTCGTATTTCTTGTCACTGAATTCAACCAATATGGGCATATGGCTAATACGGCAATGCTTATAACATGCACCAAGGTGTACAATGAGTATGGTGCACCTCCTCACAATAGAGGAGTATGGACCACACTTAAAATAATTTAAATTATTTTAAGTGTGGTCCATATTCCTCTATTGTGAGGAGGTGCATCATACGCATTGTACACCTTGGTGCACGATATAATTTGCGCTAATACGGAACACCCAGAATTCTAGAAGTAGAAGAAATTAATCTACTAGTGTGACACAAGTCTGAATGGGGGAGTTGACGATGTTACTGTGCTACACGTCCACTACACATTAGTAAGCACCTAACCATATCCACTGAGCAGATTCTATGCTATTATGCTAATACCCTTAAATTTTAGGCCAAATTATATTTAATAAATGGATATGATCGCTTAAGTTGTCCCATAAAATTTCGCTTCCTAGTATTTAGAAATTCATACTCCCTTTATTTCATTCATTTTGTTACGTAAATTGGGTCGGATTTCTCGAGATTGTTTAGTTACATGCAGAAATTCATACACTTTGGAGGAATAATTGAAAATGCCTAGAAATTTACCTTTTATATACGGTAATTCTACATATACACCACAGTTGCACTTAGTTTTTTTTTAATGGAAGGAAATTCATTCATAATAATTAGCCATACGGCATCTACAACGAATATTGAAATTATCAAAATACATCGCTAGCATCAAATAAAACTCAAACCTCAACAAAACTATGATCATTATGTTAGGTGACTCGTGATCCGGAAACCCTCTATAATAATGCTGCTTCATGATACAGCTTGACCCGAGGGGGCCTATTGATCTCTTGTAGTTTGTTAAAGGATGAGCAGATCCGCCAGCAAGTAGAAGAGAATTCAGCATCCATCTCAACGCCATGACAAAATTAATAAATATCAGATCCTTGTAGAAGTCTCGCAAATCTCAGTATAGACCACCTAATGGTTGTAGAGATACCCTCTCGAGGAGGTAGTAACGAGTTATTATTGATAATAACTAGTGATAACTATTGATTAGGGTGAAAATAATAAGAAATTTGGGGCTTACCACCATCTAATTGATGGGTGGTAGCCCCTAAATTAAATATTTAGAAGCTAGGGTTTTTGAGAGAAAGAGGGAGGAAGAGAGAGAGAAAGAGAGCTACCGTTGCACTTAGTTAAATACTTTGTGTTCCGTTTGTGTGTAACTCTACTGTTTCAGGGGAAAAGGCTACACATACAATTGTTGTATGTGTTGTATGAACATTATCTCTTTTTCCAATCTATATGATTGAAACTAAACTATCAATCACAAACCTTAAGATAATCTTAGCCACATATATTACAAATTAAACAAGATCCAACGGCTAAAATTAATTACAGAAAAAAAAGGCCCAACCTTCTTCCATTCTCTCACCTCTTCCCCGACCAACTGCAGCCCCGCCCCTACCTCAGCGCCGCCCTCACCACTCAACGTCAACCACCACCGTCACCACCATAGTGGGCGTGGCACCGCCGATCCCCCTACCTCCCACCGCGGCCCATTCTATGGGCTCGCTCTTTCCCTTTTTAGCCACCTCCAGCACCCCACGACCATTAAATCGAACGCCACAGCGCCCATGAACCCCCCTAGCCTCGGCCTCCCTCCTCAAAGTTCCGACCACCAACCACAAAAACAAACCACGTTCACCCACAAAGCCAGATCCGACAGACCCCATGGCATCGCGCTTGGGTGCGTGACGGGATTGGGTGGTCTACACGGCGGATGTAGGTGCGATGGTGTTGAGGTCGAGAGTTTACGGGTGGGGGCGTGGGGCTCGAAGCCTCGGTGTGGGTCAAACCCACCGGAGCTGGGTTTACAGGTGAGGATCGAGGGTGGTGGTGGTGATGACAGAGAGTGGAGTGGTGTTAGAGAGGAGAGAGATTTGGGTAGTTGGGATTCTGGGATTGAAACAGACGTAGCCAATCACTGTGATTAGTTGATTATCAATTGGTCAAATGCTGATTTGTAACATTCTAATTGGGTGTTGTATGTCTGGCCCACATACAACACTTGTATGTGTATCACCTTCCCTGTTTCAGGTTGCTGAAGTTACACAAGAAAAACGGTCGCCATGATCATTTAATTCATGAGTTGGTTGACAATATGATAGTCATTTGCTTTCACCTACCAAGGCTACACAATGGAGCGACTTGTGGCATCGTTTGGTTTCAGTGCAAATTTCCACGGAAAATTAGAAACATGTTTTTAGAAATTAAAAAAGAAAATCTCATGGCCAAACTACCAATCAAATTGGTTAAAAAAAGTTAAAGGTAAATGCCGAATTGGTAGAACAAATTACTACGGTAACAAATTGGTAAAAAAAATAAGACTTGACACCAAATCAGTCAAAAAATCTGGTTCCCCCGGGGATATGTCTCCCAACTTTATTATTTCATTTAACTCCATAACTTTATAAATGCAAAAAATGAAAAAAAAAATTAACAATTTAAAAGAGAAAGTCTTATATGAGACGGTCTCACGATAATTTATCGTGAGACGGATTTAGCTGTTTAAAAAGTGAACCGCTTAACATTCATTGTAACCATTATATTGTTTTTAGTTATCTTGTTAGTTTACGATTTAATCACATAAATTGTGATTTAAAAGGGTCACAAAATATATAATTAGGCATAATTTATTAAATAACCCATTTACTCATTTTTATATGGGGCAATTAATCTTACGTTAAATTAAAACAATCACTAAAACAAGTATAATAGTTACGAAAAATGGAAAAGCGATCACTATTTATATCAAGGAAGATGGTCTCACGATAAGTTAGTGTGAGACCGTCTAATACAAGACTTACTCATTTAAAAATGATGTTCAATAGTTATTGTAACTTTTTCTTTTACCAATTTGACATTTGGCCCTCAACTTTTTTGTACCAATATGGTTCTTTTAGTTTAAGCGCCAAATGACATTTATATCGAAGATTATAACGACATAGATACCATCGACAAAATATTATTGACAAATTTTTTCGCCGATTAACAAAATAAATCTCATGCACATTGCATAACTTAATGAGATCAAAGACAAAGATATACGATATATGGAACCGAATTCATTGATGAATACCAATATGCGAACGATTTCAGTACAAAAGTTGTAGTATATCCAACAAACCATCAAGCAGAGGCGATCTATGTAGGAGGGGAGGGGGGTTCCAGGACACCATAAAAATAGTCCGAAGCGCTAAGTTTTGTATTTAAAATTATGAAAAAAACCTAAAAAGACGAGAGGGACACCAAAAAAAATATTGTTGAGACACAGGGAAATTAAATAATTTTCTTGGATCCGCCATTGCGATCAAGTGACACTATATATACTCAATTACTCAAGTAAGTCAATCGAAAATTTTAAAACCTAGAACAAGGTTTTTTTTTTTTTTTTTGTATTTAGGGGAGCCTTGCCTCATCGGTAAAGGTGTTGTTGTGTGATCAATATGTCACAGGGTTCAATTTCTCGGAACATCCTATTATCCAAAAACTTATAAGGGAAGGCTAGCTTGCTCGCCCTATACACTCTTGAGGTGCAAGGGAAACTTCCATGCATCCTCGCTTTGTAGGAATGTCAATGTGCACCGAACTACCCTTTTATTTAAATGATAATTGTATATGTAACACCACATTTTACTCAGCTTCATCTTCACAACTCAAGTAATTATAAGAACGTTGTCTAATTTCTAGTATGTGTCCCCATGGCACATGTTAAAATAGTCTATTTTCTTCCTTATATTTTTTTTTGAGGTCATTTTCTTCCTTCCTTAGAGATTATCACTTGCAAAAACAAAATACAAGATTTTATTGATTAATTGAGAACTATAAGAAGGAAAAAAAAATGAGATTTCAATTTTCAACCAAATGAAAAGGGGAATATATAGATAGGGAAAGCATAAGGAACACTCGTTTATTATCACTGTTTAATTCGTAGTCATTGGTAAATATTTGGCAAAGTTATCGATGAGATATGATCATCCAATTTCAACCCGAGACAAATATAATCCTACCCGAGTAAAGTTGGAGAGTAATTGTAAATAGCTTGACCCAAATCAAGCCAACCCTACTTGACACGTCCTAACATACATAACCCGACCTGAAATCGATCCCGGCCTAGCCTACATGCATGTCACGTGGTTGACATGTGTTGGTGTAGAAGAACAAAAAGGAGTATCGTTGGAACATGCGGAATCCAAAGAAGAGTTATAAAATGAAAAAGGAGGGGGTTGAGACGTAAGAGAAGTGGACAGCTAATTTGGGTATGGTATAGATGATGATCACTTGGTGGGATTAATGATGCTAATGCTTGTGTTGGTAGGACATCTTAAAGTAGATAGTTGTGCTAAGATTCTAGACGAGGGTTGCCTTTCTTTTTAGGGGAGTTATTGCATCATAATTCCTCTGGGCCTGCATCATCAACACGTTCAAGAATGTCAATGTCCTAGGCTCCCAACATACACTTGTAGTATCTCGAGTTCACACTTCAAAGCACTGCCGGATGTTTAAACAGTTTTAAGGCCATGTTTGATATGATTATATATATCTTACTTGATTTGAATGTAATTGATCTGATTTAAATGGATTTCAATGAATTAATATCTAGAAATGGATTAAATAATTCATTGATAATCTTTTGAACAATTCCGATTCGATTTGACGTAATTTGAATAATCTAATCAGAACTGATCTGATTTGAATGGATCTTAGCTGATTTGAATGCATCATATCTGATCTGAATACACTGTTTAATTACTCCTATCAAACATAGCCTAAGTCAAGTATTAGTTGTATCAGCTCAATATGACAAATCAGGTAATTATTGGGTCAGGTGATTTCTTGGGCAATGGGTTCGGTTTCTGGTCAGTATTGGACCTGTAAGGATCTTCTATCCCAATTTGTCTCATTTTGAGTATCAAGTCAATCGTAATTAAGGACTTCACTATAAAAACATAGAGTGTGACAAGTGATGAGACATAAGATTTATTCTGTAATTGGACATGATTATTCTCATTACTATTTATATCGCCGAACTTTTTAAACTATGAGAAATAACTTTGGTCTAGAGACACTGGTTAAGTTTATCTTATTTTAGTGTTCAAATTATTATGGTAAACGCAAAATCACTTTCATGCGATCATTTAAAACACTATAGTGCTTAATCATCGTCAACTCATCAATTGGTTCAGGTCCCTATTGATCACAAGTCAAGTCGGTTTGGTTCGAGTGTGTGAGAATCATAATAATCGAGGTTTATAACTCAATAAAGTAAGAGTTCAGATCGGGTTTAGGTAAGGTTCTAGGCAGTTCACCACGCACAGTTTCAACTTTTATCAAATCACATTTTAGACGGTTTGGGTGGCGCATAAATATTAGTACGGTGACTGGTGGCATTTTAGTTTGGGCATGGGCTTTGGCCCCCCTACAATTCCATTGATTTACACATCATTGCAGGACCGTAGAATAAAGTTGTAGTAGCGAGCACAGTTGAAAAAAATAGCTATTGGGTATAACAAGAAGGTCGAGTAGAATAACTAATATACGGTAGTTTCCACCTACACTTTACACAATAGCCTATTACGTATTGAGACTAAAGCGTCATCTAGTAGAATTGAACCATTGTAAAATACAGAGAATAGTAGTGTGCAAACTGTTTTGAAGTGATATCTTCTTATATTTTGAGAAATTAGACTTTATAAATTACGAGGATCCATCCTCATAACTCATACTAATAGCTCTTACTCAAAATGTTAACGAGTACGGAGTATTGAGTAGGAACGTAATTGATAAACAAAGGCAAGAACAGAAGGAATAACGTGCAAAAAGGCCAAAGGGAAAGGAGTGATCATCAAACTGATCAAAAGAGCCCTAGTGCTAGCAACGGCTAAGTAGTAGCCAAGTCAAAAAGTGAGCGAACGAATTGTGGCAAATCTTAACTTTTTGGCATAGTACAAATTTATGTTTCTTTTCTTTTGTTAATCTAAAATTCTCTACTGTATACTGTAGTACTATTCCTTTTCACGCTGGCTATGTGATGTGAATTTGTGATGATAGCTCAAGTGCTCACCATTGCCCGGCCCGTTTAAGAGTCATCACACGTTGATACATGTCCGTTGGTCCTACGCAGTTTAAAGACGAATACAGGAAGTAGTTGTATAGAGCTCGAGACATTATTACGTGTTTTGAAAACCACAAGAAAATCCTGCGGGCTGGCCCAAGGTCCAACAGTGGTGGGCTTTGGCATGATTTATTGATCCGGAGGCCCGGTCGATGATCTAATTTGATATGGATCAAGGTATTATCCAAGGTACCCTTGAGCTTCCCGACTTTATCTGTGGTATCCATGAGGTTTCCGAAATTCTTGTGGTACCCCTAAGGTTTGCGATTTGCCAGTCATAATTTTCGGGTTCTATCTGGTCGGGTTTGGTACTACTGGCCCCTATCCAAACAAGCTGAAGTAGATATGAGGCAAAGTTTAGGGAGCGGAGCATGCCCGGCATTGACTAACCCAAAGGTTAGTCCATTTTCTTGGTCATGTCTTCTCATGCAAAAATGTCTCAAGGTTCATATTGTATAAATAAAATAAATCAGATGGATCAAACCCAAATTAATCATACTGTTATGATGAGCAGCATGCTTCCATTCTCATGCGTTAATTTCACGAGGACGGCCCTCTGCGCCTCATGCATGCTAAATTGTTAATACTTACCCTTTCTTTTTACCGCACCCCACCTTACATACTTTTGTCACAAGTGATTTACCGCCATTTAGGTCACGATAATCATTGATACAGTAATTTTTTAGACTACGAAAACAATGCTTTTATTTGTGCTCCTTTCTAAAGTAAAGGAGATCGATTAGACGATCATCCTATGACAAAAAGTGAGTTTCAAGTGCAATGTATGTATATATAATTGTATAGAATGTATACTGATCGATTTACAAAAAAAACGTAAGTCCATACTCTATAAGTCCATAGTGGTCTCTCATGTAAGTACTTTGTTGGGAAATTAACGCCAATTTTCCCGCGCAACGGAAGCACCAATCGACAAGTAACCGTAAAAGTAAAAAACCGCAAGCAATAACACGATGAGACAAGATATTTAGGGACTTAATTAACCCAGGGAAAACCCTCCAAATCCGGAGGTAAACCCACCAGCCAAACGACTGAAATTCCACTATAAAATAGTGCCAGTACAAAGACTGCCGTCCTAAGTTACACACCAACTTAGAACCCTCACAAGATAAATACTAGCCAATTTTAGAGTCGACTATTTAACCCTCTAAGATTGTCCCAATTTTGGAGTCAACTGTTTAACCCTCCAAAATTGTCCCATACTAAATGTGTTTAACGCTCCTAGTATTTTTCCCTCTTGTGATGCCACTCCCACAATTATCTTTGTGTATGTGTGTGAGTGTGAGTGTGTGAGTTTGCCAAAGGAAACACCATCCTTTATATAACAAAACTCCTTTCCACATGCATTGAACAATGCTCAATTAAGTGCATTGAACCCAAGGATGTTATTGTGTAACACCTTGCACATACATGCATTGCAAACGCACCATTCTTAAACTCTACATTAAGAATGTATTAACATTCCATTCACATTAAGTTCCAATGTGAACAATGTATTTGGGATGGACCTTAATCCCAACATACTTCATGATAACCACTCTCTAAATTCATTTCTATAAATTTATTTAAGTCAAATTATTTAAATAACGCGTTATCTTGTCAATATATACGTCTATACATTACACATGCATTGCACAACTAAAACAAACTTCCACACAAAAAGGGTGAACACTTCAATTACTTGTGAGTGTTGTGACAATTCAAATTCCATCAACAACTAAATGCTATATTTCAAAGTTATAGTTACTACATGATTATACATTTGTGTTGCACTTCATGTGTATACCTGGGAGCTTACAAATGAACTCGACTAATGTTAAACAGTAATTTTACGGTGAGACTGTCTCATCGTATGAGACCAATTAATGAGTTACTTTTGATAAATTAATATGTTACTTTTGAAATAAGTGACTTTGGAAAGTAATAGTTACTTTTGAAATGTGTGAGAGGTCTCATCATATGAGACCGTCTCACGGTAGAATTTGTGAATGCTAAAAGACTTAAAAGGCAATTTAGAAGTTCATCACTAAATATTCTCCCATCCACCATACCTCTAAAAGAGGCGTGTGAATACTTTTATTTACTTAATTGGTAACATATGACATTCTATAGTAAAAAGTTTTGGCCTTTGGGTTACGAAAACACATTCCCCTAACCTGTTATATAAAAACGTAACTATGTGGATACTAGATAATTGCATAATCGTTCTTACATAACCAACTAGTTATAAGTATAACACATGATATGGTTGAGGCCCAGGGCTCATACCTCCACTACCACCGCAGATGGGGGATGGATGGTAGCTATACGGTGGTTCTCTAGTCGTGTCCGTTGATGCTCGATTTCGAAAAGCTAGCTTTTGAGGCTTTAGGGTTCACCTTAATGGTGTTAACCCTCTCCAAAATCGAGACCACCTCAGACATGTCTGGCCTGTTATTCTGGTCATTTTGAAGGCATCTCAAAATGAGCTGGGCCAACTTACGACAAGCTTCTGGGGGGTAGTCCTGCATTCGAGGGTCAACTATCCTCTTTAACTTGGATTTTTTGTTGAGCATGGGCCTGTACCATTCAACTAGACTGGTCTGTCCACTGGGCCTGCTTAGATCGTAGGCTCTTAGGCCCGTTACCATCTCCAGCAACACCACACCGAAACCATACACATCACTCTTCACGTACAAAAAACCTGCATCATGGCAAAAAAAGAAAGTAAAGAAAAGGTAAGGACGAGCAATACTATTTTCGAATTTAACATCTTATGGTTGTTTACCAAATTGGCTTGATTTTAAGGCGAGCCTGATCTTTTATTTTGTCTTAAATAAACCTCCACATGTACAATGATTCTATGGTGATTGCTAATTTTTTGACAATTATGATAAAGTTAACTATAATTAATAACTAGATGTAAACCCGTGCGTTGCACGGGTCTCTTAATAATGATATCCAATAATGATGATAAAGTTGAACCGATAAATATTTGACGCTTAAATAGTAACTATATATTACTTGTATTTTATTTACAATTATTTTCATTATATGAACATCATTTTACAAAGTTGAGAACTTATATTCTCATTTTATCTTTGTCCAATATTTCTTTTCCAAACACTTAACTCTAATTTCACATCATTTCCATTACTTAAATGTTTCACTGTTGTAATGAACTAATGATGGATACTAACTTCAGGCCTTGACACTTAAAGCTAAAGTTTCTTATAATAATTTAGCAAATGAATATTATTTTCTAAAATTTCTTACAAAACAAATAAGAAGAGTTAGATATAAATCGGTACATATTTTAATCAATACATGCATAATTTTTACGGCAAATGCACGTGGTGTCCCTGAGTTTTGACGTTTTGCACATGGTGTCCCTGCTTTTGAAACTACTACTCTCTGGTGTCCCTCAGTTTTACACAACGCGGCACGTGGTGTCCCTGGGTCTAACGGTGTTAACTAAGTTCCGTTAAGTGATGATGTGGACGTCATTAGTGGTTGGAGAGAAAATAATTAGTGTTATTAATTATATTTTAATAAAAAAATTATAATTAAAAAAACATAAAAAAATAAAAATTCCAAAAAAATTTAAAAAAAAAATCCAGATATTGAGTTTTCTAAAAATAATTTTGAATATTGATTTTTCGAATTTATTTTTCCCGAAATTATTTTATTGGTGAAAACCACAATGCGCGCGGTGTCCCTGAGTTCTACCCTTTTGTGCACATGGTGTCCCCCAGTTTTACAATTTGTGTATGTGGTGTCCCTGAGTTTTCCAATTTAATGCAAACGGTGTCCCCGCTTAACATTGAATTCGTTTTTCGTGAAATTATTGCTTCATAGTTGTGATTTATGTTTACATTAGATTCCAAATGTATAATAGCCCAAAATTTCAAAATTGGAGCAATAATGTCACGAAAAAAACGGATTCAATGTAAAGCAGGGACACCATTTGCATTAAATTGCAAAACTCAAGGACACCACATACACAAATTGTAAAACTGGGGGACACCATGTGCACAAAAGTGTAGAACTCAGGGACACCGCATGCATTAAGGTTTTCACCAATAACATAATTTCCAGGAAAATAAATTCGAAAAATCAATATTCAAAATTATTTTTAGAAAACTCAATATCTTGAATTTTTTTTAAACATTTTTGGAATTTTTAGAGAATTTATTTTTTATGTTTTTTTATTATAATTTTTTATTAAAATATAATTAATAACACTAATTATTTCCCTCCAACCACTAATGACGTCCACGTCATCACTTAACGGAACTTTGTTAACACCGTTAGTCCGTTAGACCCAGGGACACCACGTGCCGCGTTGTGTAAAACTGAGGGACACCAGAGAGTAGTAGTTTCAAAAGCAGGGACACCATGTGCAAAACGTCAAAACTCAGGGACACCACGTGCATTTGCCGTAATTTTTATATATATATATAGGTTTAAGTTCCAGTAGGAACCATGGTTATATAGGAACCCGTAGGAACCCTACCTAGAGGTCATTTTGACCAAATCTAACGCTCCCAATCATCTTAAAATTTTGAAAATTATATAAAAAGACCCTAACATGGGTCGGTTTTACTCATTTGGTCATATTTTTTCATACCCCCAATTTTAGCGTTCCACGCGCGTTAAAATTTTGGGGTACCTAAAAATCACATCAAATGGATATTTCATTTAAAGTTTGGGGCATGATTGGGTAGATTAGGTGCCAAGGAGTGCATATGTGTATTTTATTTCGGAAAAAATGACCTCTAGGGTGGGTTCCTACGGGTTCCTATATAACTATGGTTCCTATCGGAACTCAACCCTGTATATCACAAATTATTAGGTACACCGGGGGTACGTAGAGCTACGTACCCCCCGGATCACTGTTCACTTGTATTCTGGAGGTTTGGTTTGAGGCCCAACAATTGTGAGTTACGATACCAAGCCCAATAGTCCATTACTAACTAAAATCAAATAATAATAATAAAAAAATACCTCAACTCCCACTATCTCTCCTCCCCCCTCCCGAGCCACCTCAGCCCCGCCGTCGGCTACCTGCTCCGCCTGTAACAACTCCGGCTAAGCCACCGACAGGGCGACCAGCCACCAGCACCAGTCATATTTCTGCCGCCATTTTACCGGCGTAGAATACCCCGACCACCACCGACTTCGCCCCCGTCTCCCCTTCCCGCGCAACATGCTCTCCCTCTTTCTCCACGACACAACAACCAATTTCCGAAATCACCGTAGACGGCGATAAGGATGAGGAAGGCGGCATTGGAGGTGGATGGAAGGCGTTTGAGGGCAGCGGGCAGTTAAAAGGGTGGCAAGTGGGGAGTTTTAGGGTTGGTAATTGGTTGTGGGGTGAAAAGGAGCCGGCAGCGGTGGGTGGGATAAGCCAGGTCGGCTCGACGGCCTGATGATGACGAGCTATTGGTTTTTGCCGGCAATTAGGTGGGCGCATGTACTGGTGGAAGGTTCCGTCGAAGGAGGTTGCTGATAGTAAGGGGTAAAGAAAATGGAGATAAAGCAGAGGAGAAATGAAGGAAGAGCCCATTCAAAAAAAGAAAATGTAGGAAGAGAAAAACAAACCAAGGGAATTTACCTCTTTTTCATTGCTTCTCAATTTTTGAGTCATTATTCGTGGAAATCCAAAAGAATGAGTGAAAATTGAAAACTAATTGGTCAAAATCCAGAAACAATGAGTGGAAATTGAAAACTAATGAGTGAAAATCCAAACAGAATGAGTGAAAATTGAAAAACTAATGAGTGAAAATCCAAAAGAATGAGTGAAAATTGAAAAACTAATGAGTAAAAATCCAAAAAGAATGAGTGAAAATTGAAAAACTAATGAGTGAAAATCCAAAAAGAATAAGTGAAAATTGAAAACTAATGAGTCAAAATCCAGAAACAATGAGTGAAAATGGAAAACTAATGAGTGAAATTTAAATACTAATGAGTAAAAATTGAAAACTTATGAGTCAAAATCCAGAAACAATGAGTGAAAATCGAAAACTAATGAGTGAAATTTGAATACTAATGAGTGAAAATTGAAAACTTATGAGTCAAAATCCAGAAACAATGAGTGAAAATCGAAAACTAATGAGTGAAATTTGAATACTAATGAATGAAAATCTAAAACAATGAGTGAAAATTGAAAATTATTGAGTCAAAATCCAGGACAATGAGTGAAAATTGAAAACTAATGATTGAAATTCGAATACTAATGAGTGAAAATCCCACTTATTTTGTCTCAATTTCCACTCATTGTTATCCAATTTACACTCATTGTTATCCAATTTTCGCTCATTATTTTTAGATTATTACTCATTATTTTAAAATTATCACTCACTATTATCCAATTTTTACTTATTATTTTTAAATTCTCACTCATTATTTGTAAATTCTCACTAATGAGTGAAAATTGAAAACTTATGAGTCAAAATCCAGAAATAATGAGTGAAAATTGAAAACTAATGAGTGAAAATCTAAAAAGAATGAGTCAAAATAGAAAATTAATGAGTCAAAATCCAGAAACAATGAGTGAAAATTGAAAACTAATGAGTGAAATTTGAATACTAATGAGTGAAAATCCCACTTATTTTGTTTCAATTCCCACTCATTGTTGTCCAATTTACACTCATTGTTATCCAATTTTCGCTTATTATTTTAAAATTATCACTCATTATTATCCAATTTTCACTCATTATATTTAAATTCTCACTCATTGTTATCCAATTTTTTCTCATTATTTATCTATTCTTACTCATTATTCTTAAATTATCACTTATTGTTATCCAATTTTCACTCATAATTTCTCAATTTTACTCATTATTTTTAAATTCTCACTCATTGTTATCCATTTTTCACTCATTTTAATCCAATTTGAACTCATTGTTATCCAGTTTGAACTCATTTTTAATCCAATTTGAACTCATTATTTTCTAATTTCACTCATTATTTTCCAATTTTTACTCATTAATTTTCAATTCTCACTCATTATATCTCAATTATCACTCATTATATAGCACTTTATAGTCATTATTCATTAAAAATCATTATTTCCCAATTTTCTCTATTTATTTTCTCAAATTGAAAAGAATGATTTAATAGAGAAAAATAATGTTTAAAAAAGAAATTATTAAGTTAAGCCATCGTAATTTTGTTTTTTCTGAACAACTTCAGCCATCATAATTAGTACCAATTCAAATCATTCTCTCTCACTCCTCCGCGACAAGGCGACAACAAACTGACCATATTATGCACCACCTTCATGACTTACAATACGCCGGCATCACCTACCAATCCACCACCAACATGGGCGGCTTGAGGCGGCGAGCCTCTATTTCGCTGGGAAGAGGGAAATGAGAGAGGAAATTGGGGAGGAACTAAGGAAGTGAAGATGACGTTGACGGTGGTTGGGAGAGAATTATCATCGTGATGGTGCCGGATCTGGTAATGGAAGTGGTAATTTGGGTTGGGACTTGGGAGGCGGCGGTTTTACGGTGGAGTTAGGTGGCCGAGTGGCTCGGTAGGTGGTGGAAAGAGAGTGGGAGGAGAGAGATTACGTGAGTTGGGGACCTTTGGGTTTTTTTTTTTAGTTTAGTTTTGGTTTAATTATTTTTTTGTGGGCCTCCATTACTATTGTAACAAATACGGGCTGGCTCAGCAAACAGAAAGTCAGACCTTGTTCATACCCACGCGCGAGATGGGCCGCGTTTTCTTTTCTTTTGTCAGCTTTAAGCCCGATTAAAGCCATTGGGCCCCTAATTGAACCGGGGGGGTACGTAGAGCTACGTACCCCCGGGGTACCATATACCGATTGCCTATATATATACTACATTAATTAGGGAAATTTTCCTATAACCCCAAAAGTACAATCCTTATGATTGATTAGAATTAGGACAATATACCATAACTGATAATTAATATTCACATTGATTCTTTGTCACTTACCATATATATGATTTAAATACAATTAATAAACATTCTAGAATGTTCCAATCATTGTGGGAGCTCAAAAAAAGCCTGTGATTGGGGCTGGGGAAGGGGGTGAGAGAGGAGAGAGAATATGAAGAAATGAGGACGTGGACGACGCTAGAGAGGGTGGCGCGGGGAGAGGAATGCCGCCGTGGGGTCGCCGGAGTGGCGCCCACCGATTGGTGGTGGTGGCGCCGCGTATGTTGGTGGTCGGCTCAAGGTGCGGTGGTGGTCAGGTGGTTCGTGTGGTGGCTGTGGTGGGTGGAGAAGGAGAGAGAAAAGAAATGTTTTTTTTTTTTTTAAAGTTACGTATTTTAGGTGTGGAGTTATTGGAGTTATTAAAGTTATCAAAGTTATTGGAGTTAAGTCGCAGTTACGTGTTTTATAGTTATTCGAGTTATTGGAGTTAAGTCGGGGTTACGTGTTTTAAATTACAATTTTTTGTTTTTATTTTTTATTTTTTTTTTATCGAAGTTATTGGAATTATTAAAGTTATTGGAGTTATCAAAGTTATTGGAGTTAAGTCGGGGTTACGTGTTTTATAGTTATTGGAGTTATTATAGTTACGAGTTGTAGTTAATGGAGTTATATTACAAACGTGTTTTAGTTATTGAAATTATTGGAGTTAAGTTGAATTTACGTATTTTAGTTAAATATTGTTAAGTTAGAGTCGTAAAGTTATTGGAGTTATGTGCTATAGTTACTGGAGTTACGCAGCAACTAAAGTTATGAGAGTTAGTGGAGATCATGATGTGTGGCTCAGATTACTTCTGACCTTCTGACATAACTTTACTTCTAACCTGATTCAATTCCTATATATATTGATTAATAAATAATAAAATTGTAACACAATCTCTTAAAAATAGTAAGTTTAGATTTATTTGCATACTTCAAACAAATACAAATAGAATAACACAAAAATGAAATATCTTTATTTGTTTTTCTGAACCAAAAAAAGAAAACAGAAAGAAAAGATATATCTTGATTTATTAACCATGGTTAAATTATATGGACGGTTGAGATTCAATGTATATAATTGAGCGGTTTCAATTTATCATCTTATCATAATTGTTATATTAGAATTTTTGGCCACGTGTATGGCTCGTTCGAATAGTTTTACGAGAGGGAGAAATCAATTTGATAGGAGAGAGTATATTATTAAAAAGAGCATTTGACAAAACCCTCCCATTGTTTTTATTCATTTTAGTGTGGAGATGTGAGTTGTGGCATACCCGTGTTGATGTATTCGGGAGCGCCGTATCCATATGTACCCACAACTTCCGTAGTCACATATGATTCGCCTACTCGTGGACCCGTTGTAGCGAATCCAAAGTTTGAGAGTTTGGCATTATAATTCTGTTTGAAACAAAAAAAAAAAGACATCAGAATAAATAAACATCTTATACAAAAACCCGTATATATTTAAAATTAAGAACTCATACCGATAAGAATTAGACACTCTTGTAGTCTTATTAAGAGTACTAACTTTACAGCATTTAGCATCCTCTTCTTAAATTTCACATAATGTGGCCCTTTTTAAATTTCACATCCTCTTCTTTTGGGTTTCGCCTTCAATATTACATTTTTTTATTGACGGTGTAATTAGAGAGGCAAGACAAAGATGTTGATGATAATTAGCTTTTAAATTTATTCATTAAATGAATAATTAAGAATTATTTACTATTTTTGTTTATGAGGTGCGCAAAAAGGACCCAGTAGTTTAGATAGAACCGGAGGCAGTATGTTTGATAACATTGCATTGTTTTAATCTGATCTATCTTATTCATATGTAACTGAATTTTTCACTCATCTAATTTAGCCTAATTTGTTGAAAACTTAAGTGAATTTCGACGAATTAATATTAAGAAATGGACTAAATCCACTGATCAGTATTTGAACAATTTTGATTTGATATGAATAAATTATCTATTAATTCATTTCAAACATAGCCTTTATCGTTAAATAGATTGGAAACATATATATTGATTAGCCATCAAACTTTTATATTTTGTGATCCTTTAAAATCACAACAAATACAGAGTAGGCGATCATATACTAAAATGAGTTGATACGAATTACGCAGCGGAAATCACGAATAGGTAGAACAAGTTGGGGTTGTGTTCCCTGTTAGGCAAATGAGTATAGTGGTAGCAGGATAAAACAAATGTTCGCTGTACTCTGGAACATTTATGGACGAAAATAAAAGATATGAACAAATGAATCTAAGTCATCCAATCGAGCTAATTAAAGCTAATCGCCAAACAATACGGTCGTTTAGTTTTACCCTTTGACCTCTAGTACCTCTAGCGATCAACGATAGAACGAGTGTCTTCCATTCCCTGACTTGAGTTCAGTTACCTTTAGAACCGAAAACGATTGCAAAAAGGTGAGTAAACCTTTCTCAGACTCTTTTGTTTACTTTTCATAATTCAACGATACATGTAAACTAGCGTACAACGCCTTGTTAAAATAGTAAAGCAAACTCTAGAATATTCTTTAAACTGACCTAATACTATAACTCTATAAGGGAAAATAAGACTCCTACGGAAATAAGAAAATCCACTCTTAATTCGTATATTCTAATAATAATAAGCTAAATAATACGAAATAATTATATGGAAAACGATCTCTAACTAAAGATCACGTCCTTCCTAGCCAAGTAACTCAAACCCACGAAAACTGGACAATATTGAACCTATTCCGTTTTCTCTTTAGCAATGGTACAAATACTACTTCTGTTCAATTAGGCATATGAATTCGTATCACGAGTACTAAAAGCAGTTCAATGATCACACAAAATCGCCACTTATTGACCAAGTGAAGTGGTTTTACGATAAATTACAGTGAGACCGTTTCATATGAGACTTTGGCAAGATACATATATAACTCAAACGTGAGCGAAGCCCCCTACACTAGCGAGTTAGCCCCAGTATGATAGGACTGCATCTTTCTGATTTGATTTGATTTGATTTGAATGAAACTGATCTGATTTTATTTACTCTGATCTGATCTGAATAAAATTCGGGATTAGTGTTAATTATGTTATGATCTAATTACTTAAATCTAATCTGATTTGAATGCCTCGGATATGATTTGAAAGACTCTGATCTGACCAAATTTGATTTGAATAATTCTGATCTGAAATTAATAAAAATTATCTGATCTGAATATTCAGTTTATTAAGTCCTGTCATACAGAGCCTTTATGATAGGACTTAATAAACTGTATATTCAGATCAAATCATATTTATTCAAATCAGATCAGAGGCATTCAAATCAGATCAGATTTAAGAAATTTGATCATAACATAATTAATACTAATCCCGTATTTTATTCAGATCAGATCAGAGTGATTCAAATCAGAACAGAGTCACTCAAATTGGATTTCATCATATCAGAGTCAATAAAATCATATCAAATTCATTCAAATCAAATCAGAAAGATACAGTCCTATCATACGGGGCCTTAGTATAAGGAAATGATAACTACTAATATATAATATTTTTGTTAATATTGTAACATAGTCAATTTAGGTCAGTAATATCTTCTATTATTTTGTTGTAATATCCATTATATTGTTAGCTAATGTGTACCTTCGTTAATTGTAGGAAGGTACTCCCTCCGTCGCCCTTTAAACACCCTATACCCAAAACACACTCTTATTGAGGAGCGTGTACACGCTAATCGTATAATCAAAGTTCCAAAAAAATTGCATGGAACTTTTGCTAAGATTCTTATCTAACTCACTATGCAATTTTTTTGGATCTTTGATTAACCGATTAGCGTGTACACCATTCTCAACACGGGGGTATTTTGGGTATGTGGTGTTTAAAGGAGGACGGAGGGAGTAGTTGATATTGTTCACATTGTATTGCTATGTATTTATACTACTTTTTGATAATGAGAATACTGAAACTTTTCACCATTCTCATACTCTTCTCCTAAACATGGTATCCGAGCATAGATCAGCATAATCCTCGAAAAGTTTCGAACCCACTACTCTAGGCACCCCTCGGCCACCCTCTACACGGCCACACTCCCATACGGCCAACCTTCAACCCTCCTAACCATGGCCAAACCTCATCCGCCACCCTCTAATTCATTCAAGGTGTCAATCTCTCATACTAAACTCTTATCATTTTTTTTCGTAAAAGTCAAAATCCCATTCCTCAATTGTTTCTTTCTTTACGATCAATCCCTCTGTTCTCTAACCAGAGTGGATCTTCTGTTTCACTTTGTGTCCCCTTCTGTGTGCCACACCAATGGGTGAAATCCTTGCCTCCCATTGGTGTGGCACACAGAAGGGGACACAAAGTGGGACAGAAGATCCATTTTGGTTCTCAAACTCCTCTCTCCTCTTTAATTGTTAAATGAAACTCGATCTGTTTTTTTTTTTTTTTTTGTGTTTTATTCTTTACAACTTTCTCTTATTCCTCCAACTCATAAAACTTTTTCTCAAAAAAAAAGTTTAAAAAATAACAAGTCCCTCACGTTTATACCAAATATCCATAAAAAAACAAATAAAAAAACTCAAGAACTTCACTCTCGGCCAAAGTCTAATCCAAAGGCCACATGATATACGGAGTATATTTTTTTCTTTCAAATCTTTTTATTCACTAGAATAATACCTAAAAACCCTCACCAAACTTCGTGAGAAACGAATCATGTTTCCACCCGATTGTCGACTTCATCATCACCGTCCACTCAAACCAATCACACTTGATCCCAAACACTTATTCTTGGACTCCAAAACTTCTATCTACTCCGCTGCAACTCAACTCAAAACCCTTCGCCCACCATTTCCCTAAACCAAAATTTTACCACCCTTCTCACAAACTCTAATGCCAAAAAAAGAAAAAAAAATAGCGAAAAAATAATTTCATTTTCCTACCGCGTACTACACTCTTCATCACCCACGAACGTACAAGACATCAATGGCTTCCAAGTTCCAAGCACCGTTATTCATGATTGTATCCAATATTGGCCTTACTCTTCAACCGTCGGGGGTATAATAAGGAAATGAGAATTTCCTAGTATATAATATCTTTGTTAATCCATTATATTATCAGCTAATGTGTAGTTACTGTAGTATAACTTTCGTTAATTTAAAAAGGTAGTTAATACTCCCTCCATTCATTTCCAAACTTCCTGTTTTCCTTTTAGGGGAATTCAATACCAAACTTCCTGTTTCCAGTTTTAGTAACTTTTGAGCCAATGAGAGACCTTCTAAGTGCTAGATGTCCCTTTCCCAAGTTTTTTTAATACTTTTTAGTTCATTTCTAAAACTTTGTGCAAAAGGCAACATGAAGCTTGGAAATGAATGGAGGGAGTACTATTCACATTGTATTGATATGTATCTATACCCCTCTTTGATAATGAGAACAATTTAGCTTTTCACCACACTCATTCTATCCTTCTCAACACTTAGTAAGTTCAAAACAATTAAGCGATCCTACACTAATATACTTGTCTACCAAAACAATAAACACAAAATTGTGCAATCAAGAGAAACAAAATTGAAAGCATTGGCTTATTACCTCATCTAACAAAATATTTGCGGCTTTGAAGTCCCTATAAATAACGTTGATCTCAGTTGTGTGCAAAAACTCAAGGCCACGAGCTGCATCGATTGCAATCTTCATCCGTGTACTCCAACATAGGGGGTCTTTGTTGGCTTCAATACAAACTTTTTATCTTTTATTAAAAGAAAAAAGATAGAAAAATTCAAGGTGCAAACATCGTGTATAATTATGCATGTTTAATGGTTATCGATATATCTACATCCTTCACTTAGGCTCGGTTTGATAGAACTGCATCTTTCTGATCGATTTAATCTGATATGATTTGAATGACTCTAAAATGATACGAATTAGTTATTTGAGCAATACCAATCTGATCTGATCTTTTTGAATGACTCTGATCTGATCAGATCTGATTTGAAAGATTGTAAACTGATCTTAATAGTTCTTTTATAAAGTGCTATCAAACAGAGCCTTACACGTACATCCACCAGAAGAACAATGCCATGTATTACTATCCGACTATAAAATAGAAGAAAAAAAAAGCAAAAAAAACGGAAAAGAAGTATACTCCCTCTGATTGAAAATGTTTTCCAGTTTTCTTCACTGTTTTGACTGGCCATAGTGGGAGCTACTTCTAGACTAAGTCACTGTTTGACATGACATCATTTTTCTGATTTAATTTGAATTAAACTGATTTGATTTGATTTGAATGAATTTGATTTGATTTGAACTAATTTAAAATTGTCAGAGAATTAGATGCATTGAGATGAATTAATAACTAAAACTAGGCTTGATTCATTAATTTATATTTGGATAATTTTGATCTAATTTTATTTGACTTACACTGATTAGGTTGGAATTGATCCGATCTCATTTGAATTCACTAGTTTTTTTTTTATGTTGAATCGAATAAGTGTATGCAAATCAAATCAAAATTACCCAGATAACAATGAATGGATCTAGTTTACTTCTTGTCATTGATTTGTCTATATTTAGTTAACTTTTCAATTGGATTGGATCAAATCAATTCAATTCAAATTTATTCAAATCAAATTAATCAGAAGAATGCAGTCCTATCAAACATGGTCTAAATGGGAAACATGTTTGTCTCAAAATGAAGTGAAGTTGGCATAATGCGATGCGAAAAAACAAGAATATCATTACAAGTGAATGATTCACTTGTTAGAAGTAGCTAGTAACATGCTTGCCATTCCAAAACATAAAAACATATCGAAAAAACTTTTTCTATAGTAACTTTGATTGAGTTGCTAACGTACATGCAATTACTTACTTTGAAAAATATGGCTTTCTAGACTTTGGTGCTGCATATATTCATATACAAGAAGTTGCTCCTTTTCTTCATAGCAATAACCAATAAGCTGAATAAGATTGGGGTGCACAAACTTCCCCCACCAATCTATCTCCGCCTGTGCTAAAATTACATTTGTTATATAACAATAACATCATGTTAAAATCTACTAAACAAGGGCGGGTCTAGGATTTCGTTACAGGGGGTTGGAAATTTTTTTTTGTAAGTTTACACGATTACGTGAGAGGAAAAAAAAATTTGTTTATCACTTTTCAAAACTTTATGAACAAAACTTAAAACACAATTATGCATCAATTATCTTATTGTTGTCTAAATCTAACATTAGTGGTGTATTATTGCAATGGTTGTGACATACTCCGTACTCCTTAACATTCTTGCTCCATCTGATAAACAATGAAAAATCTAATAAAATCTGTATACACCCTCCATTTTATTAGGTTATTTGCATTGTGTTTTGAATTTCTCTCACATATTCAAACCAAATGCAAAGAACCTAATGAAATTGAGGGAGTAGTAGAGTTCGAACCCACGACATCTGCAAAGAAAAGTTTACTAGAATCATGATTTGCCACTAATTGCTTTTAGGCCCTGTGCGATTGGACTGTATTTTTCTGATCTAATTTGATTTGATTTGAATTGAACTGATCTGATTTGATTTGATTTGAATAAAACTGATTTGATTTGATTTGAATAAATCTGATCTGATTTGAAAACACCGTTTAATAAGTTGAATCGCACAAGGTTTTAGTCTTCACTTAAATTTATTTTAACTGAATGAGGAGGTTCAACTAAACACCTAGACCCCCCTAAAAACCAGTGCAGATCACCTGTCTCATTTTACTATCTCACTCCGTGTACCCCATCAATCACATGCTAGTATTCCATTAAATAGATAAGTATTACAGTGGGCATTTATTAATTTTATGAGGGTGTAATAAGGATGAAAAGGTACACGAAAAAAATAAAAATAAAAATTATATGTTTCAAATGGAAAAATCAAACTTAGCACTATGCTAGCGCGATCCCCTTATATAGATTGTCCTCGATGAACACCCTATGACCGTAATAGAGTCCCTTTGAAGTGTCATTTGAACTACACAAATCGACGAAAATTGGCCTTCCACTAATCTTCTTTAGCCTCCATTCATGTGTGGTAGAAGTATTGTAACAATATCAAAGAAAGGAAGATGATACTTTTTTATTTCCCTATAAAAGATAGAAGTGAGAGGAAGATATTTGGCTAAAGTTTGTTTCCACGTTATTTTGATGTTAATGATTTATTTTTTTTATCGCTTTAAATATTTACTAGTTTTTATACCCGTGCAATACACGGGAATTACAAATGCTTATATGAAATAGTTTTGTGTAATACTTCGTATTACTTTATAGAGATTAAATAAAAGTAGCGTAAAATTGACAAATATAAAGGAATTTCAAACATAGCATTAGCAAACATATATTAAAAATTTGTAAAGAGAATTTATAGATGTTGATAGAAAAGAACACCAAAATTTATAAATATATAGGAATTTAAGACCAATGATAATGATTTCGTGTTTTCCGTGTGATCAAATATGTTTAAAAATGCACGCAATTATATATGATATCCTCCCTACCAACTTATTTCGTTTTGAATCTCCTATTGAACGTATAAACCAACAATCGACTTTTAAACTTGATAATAATTATCATCCAGGAACTTTCTTAGTTCATCCCCTCTACCCCTTAAATTCCCTAGGCGTCCCCACAATTCGTTTTAACTCTTATACAAAGATTCTCGACTGACAATTTGCACCACCAACCATCAATTTATATTGCCCACATACACCTCCATGCTAGTATCCCACTCACTTTCCTTACCAACAGCCAATCACCCGTCAACATGCTACCCGCCACTGTAATGGTCTGATGCATCATACATTGCAACACAACCCAATAAGATTAAATGTCACCAGTGGCGGCTTTTAGGGTGGGCGAGAAGGGCGCCCGCCCAGGGCCCCCGATTGAATTAGGGCAAGTTTGGTTGGGTACTGGGTGTATTAAGGGCTCCATTTTATGATTCGATTTATGGTTAACAACAATTTAGAGCCTCATTTTACAATTTCGCCAAGGGCCCCCGAGTTTTCCCAGCCGGCCCTGAATGTCACCCCTTAAATTCGTAAATCCTGGCTTGAGTTTTAACAGGTGAAATGCGTGTTGGTAATGTATAGTAGAAATCTATTATAAACATATGATAATAAAAACCTTAGGGTCTGTTTGACATCGTTTTCTGTTTTCAGTTTTTTTTTTAAAACCAAAGTCCCGTTTTTCAAAACCAGATTAAGTGGTTTTCAGTTTTTAGTATAGTTGTCAGTTTTCATTTTCAGTATAACTATTATAGAAACATGCAATCAAAATTTATTTTTGCAACTTATTTAACAAAAAAAATTCCAAAAAAAAACCAAAAACAGAAAGCGGTAGTGATACCGAACGGACCAGTGTCTCAACTTAGGATAAACCAATTCTATAAACCACTTTATGTCACATGTTCTAGCCGACCCTCAACCCCAGTCGATACTTACTTGGCCCTTAACCAACACTTTTTCACTTGTCAGATTTCTAAACGGCACCGCCACTCATGAACTCATTTGAGGCCCCACTCCAAGTGAATTCCTGTACTGGACCCCCACCCGTTCAATTCCTATGCACCCGTCCTCTTTACCCGTGTCAATTCGTATACTCGATCATTATAACACACATATTATCGACTCCTCCACTTGCCCTGATCTGCCTAAGCGACATATGAGGCTCTGCCCCACATGAACTCCTATACTCGACCTCCAACTCGGTCATTTCTTTTACTCCCTGTCCCCTTTACCTATGTCGGTTCTTATACTCGACCCCTTATAACACATATGTTATCGACTCCTCCACTTGGCACCCCTCATCTCTATGCAACATATGAGGCTCCGCCCCACATGAACTCCTCTACTCGACCTCCAACTCCATTCTTGTACCATGTTATCTTCACCCGTGTCGATTCTTATGCTCGACCCTTTTTCACACACATATTCTCGACTTCTCTAATTACCACCCCTGATTTTCCTGTGCGATGACCCCACCATTCTTCGAAAAAATTATGTCTTACTTTCAGAGTATATTGAATATTTTAAACTCTTCTAATAATATAATCGGTGAGCAATCAATTTACTTTTATAACCGATGACATCTATTGTTGTGCATCAACTTATAAGTCAATAAGCATATACTCCTCCATTCATTTCCAAGCTTCCTGTTGCTTTTTGCACAAAGTTTAAGGAATGGATTAAAAATTATTAAAAGCAATTGGGAAAGGGACATCTAACACTTAGGAGGCCTCTCATTGGCTGAAAAGTTACTACAACTGGAAACGAAAAGCTTGGTAATAAATTCCCCTAAAAGGAAAACAGGAAGCTTGGAAATGAATGGAGGGAGTATTTTTGATGTCGGTCAATAAGCATATATTTTCTAATCCACTTGTTTTCTCTGATTCTTCACTCTAGTCACTTGCCTACTCTATCGTTTGATCTAGTCCTAACGTCTCTTCTCGAAAGGCCCAGGTTACCATTCAAAAGTGATAGAGCGATCTAACTGTACATGTAGTCTTGTACCGAATATTCGTTTAAAATTGCTGAAATACCTAGGGTTTTAAATATGTGATTCTTTTCTTTTTTGAAAATTTAGTATGTAGAAAAATCTTATCAACATATATTCTTGTTCATATCTTCAATTTGAATTGATGAATTGATTTATGTAAATGTAAATAAAAGTTAGTTTATAAATACTTTCGCTTGATTTCTAGATTTGTTTCAATACCTAACGAATCATAATACGAAGAGAATTAATTTTGGGCATTCATTCACCTAGATCTAATGGCTAACAAAATACTCCCTTTTATTTTCTCTCTCCTTCCTTACCCACCAGCACCACGCATCACCAATTCAACACCCGCTTGAGATGATGTCGCCGCCTCCACCATCCACCACCTGAGATTGTACAACTGGTGGTGCTTCAATAGTAACTTGTGAAGTTGATATTGCTTCATTATTTTCCATTTTGCAGGAGAATATGTGCGTGAGAAGAGATTTGTATTTGTCAATGTCATTGCCTCGAATGTTATGTCGACTACCATTTATATAATAGCGTGTAATTAGGGTTTGATCATAAAAAATCACTACACACACATAATGTAATGGGCCGTATGAATGTCTTGTATTTTTTTTTATTTGGACTGGTTCTTTCCTTTATATAGAATTAGTTGTAAAAATATGCATGAAGTAACAGCTAGCACACTGGTAATGTAATGAATGTGTAAGTGAGAGGTCAATGGTTCAAATCCTAGCTCACACATTTTTGGTTGATTTACCAGAGCAGACTGGTTCGACCCTTTTTATAGAATGAGTTGTAAAAATATGCATGAAATAACAGGTAGCACACTGGTATTATAATGAATATGTAAGTGAGAGGTCAATGGTTCAAATCCTAACTCACACATTTTTTGTTCTGTTGATTTAGCAGAGCATTGCTGACGTGTTGTTGACGTGTCAGTTGTTCGTTGAAACTCGCCACGTCAGCTTATCATGCACGCAATTATTAAAAGTAATAGATTACGTTACAAAACGTAATTAAGTGATTGATTCCTGGTACTAAATAGGGTGGCGGACACGCTAATGGTATGTTTTTCGGCTAATTTTGCGTAACCCTGATTTTTTTTCCCAATCAGTCTATAGCCTTCCACTTTATTTTACCGGCCAATTTGGTAATTTGCCCGTTGTTAGACTATAATACTCCATTCGATTGATTAGTTTTAATTGACTCCATTGATTAAGATAATACTCCCTCTGTCCCATTCAATTCTTTAACCTTTCCTTTTCAGGTAGACAATGAATTTGTTTACTTTTGCTTATTGGATATGTTTCTTTGCTTGAAAATTACGTGTTGCCCCACTTGCATACCCCACTTCTCCATATGCTATGAGACACAAAACACCATTCTTTCTCCTATTCTTGGCCTTTGTGCCACAGCAAAGGTAAAGAAATAATCGGGACGGAGACCCAAATAGTGAATATGTGTGGGTAATTTGAAAATTAATGAAGGTAGTAATTATTAACACTCAAATAGTCAAAGAAAATGGAACAAATAAGTGCTAAAAGTTCTACAGTATATTTTCAATTTATTTGAAGAAAAATGCATGGGGCCGGGAGTCCCAAGATGACTTGGACGAGAGTGATTAGAAGTGATATGAGCTTTCTAGGGCTTGAAGAGAGTATGATGTTGGATAGGGCGGTGTGGCGAGACTCTATCCATGTGGATGACTTATTCTTACTCCTTTTGATTTCTTTGTCTGGTTTTTCCAATTATGTTTTCCAAAAAAAAATTTAACTTGTGTTCAAAGTTCATATGTTTTTTGCAATATTTTTAAACCTTTTTACTTATTTTGACTTTCTAAACTTCCTTTGAAAGTGAAATAATTCTAAAAGGTTTACAACGTTTTCGAAATTTCTTGGCGTACACAAGACGGTTACTAGATGACGATTCATGTTAGCCGACCCCAAATTATTTTGGGAATAAGGCTTGGTGGTTGTTGTTGTTGTTGTATTTGAAGAACAATGCATTTAATGAATAATGATATATTGAAATAATTGAGTATCACCTAGTGACACAATCTTGTGACCGAGAAATAACGAAACAGACTAAATTAAAGTTGTAAGAAAAACAAAGCTTACTTTCCACTCTTTAAGTCCATGGTGAGTGTGAGGAATGCATTTCTTGATAGCAACAGGGAGACCAACACCAGCCTCAGAAGGTTCCAATGTAGTCTCATCGATCCACCCTTTGTACACTCGTCCTTCTTCCAACACTGAGCCATTCTTAAAAATTTCGATCGCGCATCTCAATTCTTGATATGTGTACACTTTTAAGTGCGGCTCTGTAACTTTTCCAACAACTGGTGGTGATACTCTTGCTCTTTCTGTTCCATGACACGGTATGTTATTTGTTGACCCCCTAGGGATCTTAACCACTATAAGGTTACATGCATGAACACAATCACATTATCAGTATAAAGGTTTGCTATGTGGTTATTTTAAGGCATAATATAAATTCTGGGAGAAAAGGTCGTCTCAGTCTTCCATTTCCCTCTTGTTCTATACTACTCCTACCCAAAGAGATTTTCCTGTTTCTTTTTGTGGTTTTGAATTGTCATGTTGGGGACTATTTTTAGACTAAATGAAAGAGCCGTTTACCTTGAAATCAAGTAGAGTTGGTTGACTGCAATGCAGAATGAAATACTTACTAATTTTTAAAGCAATTGAACGATTCATTAATTCATTTGGTCTAAATATACCTCCCAACATGGCAACTCAAAACTGTAAAAAAAAAAAAAAAACAGGAAAATCTCTTTGGGTAGGAGGGAGTATATGTTGTTCTCCACAACACTCGGGTTAGGAAATATTTAAGTTTACCCTGAGTTGTTAGTCGACATTATTAATGACTAGACACTTTCGTATGTAGACAGAGGTAGCTCATGATTGAGGGGTCCTTAATCATGGTGATTTGCCTTATGTAGTTAGGATTCAGTTCATATGAGAACATGTCCTCCCATGTGAACCATGAGAACCTTTCTCCACCACTGGATCATATAATCTATGGCCACGATCTATATTCTATCTCTTTTTTTTTTGGGGCAAATTTCTGTTTTTTCCTTCTTTCTTCATGCTCTCTTCTTCTTCCCCCCTCCCTCCACCACCACCACCACGACCATCGTTGACAGCCGCCCACACCACCACCATCATTGACAGCCGCCCTCCTACCATTCCCCCACCGTGACGCCACCTCCGGCGTCGCGAACTCACCTAAGCTTAGCCACCGCGACTTTTCTCCCTCCTTATGCCATCTCCACAATTCCCACCTTTCTCAAAGTCGCGCCGCCACGCACCATGGCTGCCACCAACGCACTCTAGCCACCACTCCTCACCGTCGCACCACCACCAGAATGTGCATTTCAAATCATGTAAAGGTGCATTTATTTTTTTTTTCTAAATGTGCATTTTGAATCATGTAATTGTGCATTTCAAATCATGTGATTGTGCATTCCGAATCATGTAATTGTGCATTTCATAATTTCTAAATGTGCATTCTAGATCTACTGTATGCTACGGAAATCGACCATTGTCGCCGGCATGAGAGTAATTTGGAGGAGAGAGAAAAATTGGGAGAGAGGAATTCGTGGAATAGAGAAGAGGAGGTGGTGTCGCGGTGGTGGGGGTTCCGGCTCGCCTTACGGCGGCCGGCAGAATGGTGGTGTCGTCTCCCAATTCTGAGGTGGTGTGGTTGGATGGCGGTGGCTGGGTAGGCGGCTAAGGGTGCGGTTTGGGGTCGGGTAAGGAAGAGGAGGGTGGAGGAGGGTCGAGGGGGAGGGGGGTTTGGTTCGCCGGAGTCTTCCAGCCCCGGTGGTGGTGGTTGCATTGGTGGAGGTGGTGGTGGGGTCTGGCCAGCTGTGGGGCTAAGGTGGTTCGGGGGTGGGGTCGGGTGGAGGAAAAGGGAAGGGGAGGAGGGTGGGGGGGGGGGAGAGAGAAATTAGTTAATTAAATATTTTAGTTTTTGTTTATTTGAGCTTATATTGGGGTGTTCCCATGATTCTCATGGTAAGTAGTGTTCTCATAGGAACCGCACCCTATGTAGCTAATCATCGATTGGCAAAATTGTAATTCGCAGCAAAATTAATTTCTCATACAAAACGGATAAACAGTTATATGAGTAATACAACGTATATATATTGAGTCGAATTATTATGTAACCGCAAATTTAGCAAACTAAGAGCCAAAGGAGACCATACATGTTTTATATTGTTAGTTTATAAGATAAATTTAAATTACATTCAAAGCAAAAAAAAAAAAAAAAAAAAACTCATGCAAATAGGGAAATGTACCAATTGTAGTGAACAAAATTGATGGTTAAGCCCACACTCATGAATGTTATTTTGGGAGTGTTTGACAAAAAATAATTGGTTCTATAAGGGATTGTTAGACAAAAAACTTATATAAAACGGTGTATGTTTAACAAATTCAACCTTT
Source organism: Spergularia bocconei (assembly GCA_963457585.1). Lineage (NCBI taxonomy): Eukaryota > Viridiplantae > Streptophyta > Magnoliopsida > Caryophyllales > Caryophyllaceae > Spergularia > Spergularia bocconei. The sequence continues at coordinate 2,511,633 of OY734947.1, forward strand.
TATGAGGGCGTGTTTGAAAAAAAAAAACCCGTAAAACTAATACATTAAATTCAAACAAAATATTGATCGACATAAACTTGTTGTCAATCGACACTATCGCTAATATACTTTTAATGACACTAAGTATTAGCACATATCATTGTATCTTCAATTTAAGTAGTTTAAACTCGAGGACAAATAAATATATTATCACTAGGCAGTATTTCGTGCTTTGCACGACTAACTTATATATTTAAATCGAAAAATTAATATGTATATTAAAATTGTATACGTGCATTTTTTGTGCATATCATAATTGTAATAATATTGTTGGCATGTAAGAATCATTAGTGGACATAGCGTAATCACATCCATAGTGTATATACTCTATTTAATCGTACGATTGTATAAACAAACTATCTGAAACCTATAATATATATGTAAGGTTTGTTGTTGGCTCTGTTCGGTTGCACTACCTGTTTGAGTAGCAGGTAGCTGTTTTAGTAACAAGTACTCCCTCCGTCTCAGCTCAAACACCCTGAGCTTTTTTTGTAGTGGAATAAGAAAAATTGATATAGTATGTTGAGTGGGGTAATATTAGGAAAAAGAAGAAGAGAGAATGTGAGGATTGATAAAAGTAGGAGAGATAATGTGAGAGAGGATGTAATAATTTAATAAAAGTAGGAGAGAGAAATATGTCCCAAAATAGATGGGGTGTTTGAGGTGGGACGTCCCGAAATGGAATATGGGGTGTTTGAGCTGGGACGGTGGGAGTAGCTGTTTTGGTAGCAGGTAGCAGGTAGCTGTTAGCTCTAATAGTAGCAGTTCGTGTTAGACGTGTTCGGTAGAAGTAGCTGTTGAGTTTATCAAAACTATATAGTAAATAGAAAAATAAAATGCCAACTACTAGCTAAAATGCTACTTTCAAAATGTTAGCCAAATAGGTAAAGTAGCCGTTTGACCCGGTCAAAATGCTACTTTCTACTTGTTAATGTTTTGCCGAACAGGGCCGTTGTGCAGTTGCATTGAGAGTTGTATTCAAGCATTTTTTAATTGGATATTTTCTTACAAAATACGATTTCATATGTTTTATTTTCATATTACGTATTATTTACTAACAATGACTATATTATTTATAAACATATAGATAAACAATATATGGTTGTTTATGTCATTATTCTCTTAATACATATAAAATCTATTAGGTTAATAAAATTTTAATTTCATATCTAATTTAATTATTAGTAAATGATAACATTTATCTATTAGTTTCAATTTTAAAGTTTAAGTCCATGCATGCATACTCTCTTGGTTGATTAGAATTAAATTTTCAGAGACCATTAAACTTCAGTGTGTGAACTCATTGTAATACATGCACTTAGATTATGTAAATTGTAAATGGATTGTGAAAAGTGACTTAAAAATAGAAGAATACAATGTATATTGTAAAGTTCAACTTCATGCATGCATACTTTGTAGGTTGATTAGAATTAGAACATATATGAACAATTTTCAAACACCAAAAACATCAGTGTGTGAATTAAGTAGAATACATGCTCTTAGATTATTTGTAGATGCATTGTGAAAGTGACCTAAAAACAGAAGAATACAATGTATATATTGTTAGCCAATGGAATTTTGCCAATTATGTCCCAATTTTATATAGAGACTAGGTAGGATTCGTGCTTTGCACGACCCAGTGTGTATTTTTTATATAAATTTGTTGTATGTGGTTATGTTGTGATATATGATTTTTTTGCAATTAATTGTATATTTGTGTTCTTAGCACATGTGTTGTTTTTATATTTAAAATATTTAATAGAATGCACTTGACCCTCATAATAGTGTGAGTGTACTGGATCATTCGATGGACGTTTTTTTTTTTTTTTTTTTTTTTTTTTTGTATTTTGTAAGTGGTTAGTTGTTGCTTGACATTATAAAGAAGTGTGTAGTACAATTTTATTTTTAGTTTTTTTAGGTGATGTTAACCATGTAAATTGGAATATGAATGAAAGAGTGACATTATATTTTTTTTGCAAGAATTTGGGTTTCCGTCTTATTCATCCACAATCGGGGAAGAAAAAAGAAGGAAAAAAGACTTACAAAGTATCTCCCTTAGAGAAAAAGAACAATCTACCTAATAAGCTGCTCTACAACATCTTCAGAGTTGTTGTTTCTAAGACAAGTATAAAGCTGAATACAAACGACATACTTAATCCTATAGACAATCCAATCCGAGCTGTGTTCTACATCTCCAAATGCTCTTGAGTTTCTTTCATACCAGATGTAGTAAATTGCAGCTGTTAAGCTGCACTTAGTCCATCTAGCTCTCCAGCTTCGGCCCCTGCTTCTCTTCCCATAATGTTTAGCAAAGCCCCAAAGAGAGTTGCCCTTGTAGTGCCAGCCTGTCCAATTTCTAAGTTGATTCCAAATATCCTGGGCATAGCTACAATTAAAGAATAGATGAGGGTGGGATTCCATATCTTTCTTGCACAAGTAGCATCTGTTGACAATCATCAATCCCCTGTGATTCAGACTATCAATAGTTGAGAGCTTTCCTTGCACAGCCAAAGTGGAAATAAAGCTGTGCTTTGGCATGCTAACTGTGTCCCAGATTGCACCAGCCCACTGCACTTTTGCTTTGACATTTCTGAAGATATCATACGCTTTGCTAGTCTTGAATTTGCTGCTGGCACCACAATCCTTTAGTTTCAGCTTAGCTTTTTCTTTACCTTCCATCTTATCTATCAGTTCATCTCTGACTTTCAACACATTTCTCCAGCTTTTCGGATCATTATTTTTACTCCTCACCTCCCAATGCGAGTGCTTGTGAGTCTTGTAGGCCTTTATCCACTTTATCCAAATGCCACTACCATTATTTTCTAACTTCCACGGCCATTTTAAAAGGAGAGCTTTGTTCCAAGACAGAGCCTCCTTAATGTTCATCCCACCTTCTTCTCTGGGTGAGCAGACTGTGTTCCAGCTATAGAAAGTCATTTTTCTTTTGCCATCCTCTATATTCCACAAGAATTTCTTGCAAAGTTGGTTGATCAGCTTTAGAATGCCCCTTGGGAGAAGGATACTTGCAGACCAGAAATTATCCAACCCAAAAATAACAGAGTTCAGGAGTTGGATTTTCCCAGCATATGAAAGCAGCTGGCTTGTCCAATGATTAACATCATTCTTGATCTTTTGCAGTAGCTGTCCATACATCTCTAAGCTCAGTCTAGCTGAGTTAAGTGGAATGCCTAAATATCTGAAGGGAAAACTACCTTCAGAAAAACCTGAAATCTGGAGAATTTGCTGCCTGACTTCAGCCTGAATGGCCCCAAAGTAAACATCAGTCTTAGTTGTGTTAGCATGTAAGCCTGATTGCTTTAAGAAATCCTGAAGGCAGTTAACAGCTGCAGCTACAGAGGGAACATCCCCTCTTGTAAATATCATCAAATCATCTGCAAAGACGAGATGGGTCAATCTAATTCTTGAGCATTTAGGGTGAAAGCTGAATCCCTTTATGCTTGGAAATTCTCTTAGTGATCTGGAGAGAATCTCCATACTTAAGACAAAAATGTACGGGGATAAAGGATCCCCTTGCCTTAAGCCACATTTTCCTTGAAAGTAACCCTCAGTGCTGCTGTTGACCTTAATTGAGAACCAAGTAGTTGTGATACACTTCAAAATCCAGTTCCTAAACTTCTCAGGGAAATTTAGGTCCTTTAAAAAGCCTGCTATGAAATCCCAGTTGACAGAATCAAAGGCTTTTTTAATGTCTACCTTTATCAGACATCTAGGTGAGACATTCTGTTGACCATAGCCCTTAACCAGCCTGAGAGACCATGGTATTGTCAAAAAGACTCCTGTCTCTCACAAATGCAGCCTGGTCTTCCCCCACTATCTCCGGCAAAACCAATTGAAGCCTGTTTGCCAATATTTTGCTGATCACTTTGTAAATTGTGGTACAACATGATATTGGCCTAAAATCCATGACAGTGCCAGCATTCTGCTTCTTTGGAATCAATGTGATAATGGTACTATTGGCCTGCCTTATCATATTTCCTGTATTGAAGAAGTATCTCACTCCTTTTTGAACATCTTTCTTAACAATATCCCATGCAAAGAGTGACATTATATTTGAGACAAAAATATCTCTATTTACCTTGTACCCTTCTTTTGACTAAATAATACTTAGCTCCCTCCTTCTCAAAATATATATGTCTTTATCACATTTATAGACAATTTTTTGACCTTCGATATCTCTCAAAATATGAGGGTAAAAATTATGAAATTATAATCTTGCTTAATTATATTTTTATAATGTTTATAATTTTATAATTTTTGACAAAATACTTTTTTCTTATGAAATTGAAAGTCAAAACTTGTCTCGAAACTTGTAAACGTGATGTATATTGAAAAGGAGGGAGTAATAATTACAAAAACTAAGATTCTTGCACCACCAAAGTGGTGACATGAGTTGTCCTTACTCGTATTTTCAAGATTTATGCACAAACTTAATGTACATGTGTGATCGTATGCATAATGCAATGTGAATGGTATGACCTAAACTTGAAGCGTACAATATCTCTACTGATTCATGCACAAATTAAATGTACATGTGTGGCCGTATGGATAATACAATGTAAATGGTATGATCTAAAATTTAAAGTATACAATGTCCCTACTCTTAGCCTATAGATATAGGATATAGGATATAGGATTGCAATATATCATTATTGGTGTACTCATTTCGGTAGAAGTTGTCATTGACTCCTTGTTAAGTGCATTTTGCATACCCCAGTACGCACATGGTGCTCTTGATGATGACTTGGACTTGATTAGGGCTTGGAGTGAGATTCAATTAGGGGGATCAACCGCTCTTAATTAAGGGTGCTGCCGGATATTCTTATTCGATGAGTCTCGAGATATAATCGTCGCACGTTTTTTTTTGTTATTTTTTTTTGTTTTGGTACCAAGGAGCAGATAATACTGCGTGGGTGGGAGATATGAGGATTCCAACCCGCGACAACCCCCGGGCAGGTTGTGCTTCTAACCACTAGGCCAACCTTGATCCTCATATAATCGTAACACGTAATCAAACATCGGATTATTTACATTAAAGCATAAATGTTGGGTTAGAAGATGAGTCAAACGTCGGGTAATTTCATCAAATTTGCCTTTTTGAAATTTTGTTTTTTCATGAATTTTTTTTGTAAGATTTTTTATTTTTAAATTCTAAATGTAATTAGGAAAGCTTAATCCTCCAATTAAATCTCCCACCAACCCTTAATCATGTTCACGTCATCATCAAGGGTGCCATGTGTTGAGGTGCGCAAAGTTTAAGGACACTAAAGTGTACTAATAGTTTCGAAAGTATGGACACCATGCACAAAATGTTAAAATTCGGAATAACGCATAAATGTGTGGTAATTATAATGTACATTTCACAATATGATATGCTAAAATAAGTTGATATAAGCATAACGTTTGGGCAAATGTAAATTTGGGTCACCTTTGGGTTATGTAAATACGCATTTACATTTTACATCGTCTTTTTAGTTCAAGCAATCAAGTCACATTCAACTCGTGTCACTTCTGGTTCGGATGAGGATCCATCCGCGTCGACTTGGTTTGGGTCAATACAGCATATAAGATATGCACCCCAAATTTGGCCAACAATCGATGATTGGTTCGTCACACAAATTATCGCGATTGATTTGAACATACTCCTTATGCTTGAACATAGCTTAATAATTAGAAACATATAAAATGAGTGGTTTTTTTTTTCTCATTAAGTTTGTGTATGGATACTCTGTCTTATTTTTCGATTTCATTCCATGTACTATTCTTTTCACGTTCTAGCATATTATTTTAAGGTTTACTAAAGATTAATTTTGTTGAAAATTTCCAAGTGATAGCCTCAGGGACGGGGCTAGAAACCGAAACCGAGGGGAGCTGAAGTTATTATAAGATATCTATATTCAAAATTTCTACTTTATAAAAGATACGAGTAAAGAAAAAAGAAAAGAATAAACGGGTATAAAGTAAAGGGAACAAAATAACCAAAGAAGACAATCGGAAAATCAACTCATGAAATTGACTCACGTTTTTAGAAGAAGAAAAAAAAAAACAAAGTGGCAATTTCAAGTTTTGTACCTATCAGGGTCTCACCTCATGCAGGAACATATATTACCCACTTGAGCTAAGCTATTTATGTTGTCTAGTATTGCAATACATATTATTTATCCTAACTTTGGCAGGGGGCCATGACCCACTTTGGCCATACACTATCTCCGACTCTGGATAACCTTTTGATAAATATAAAAAATGAGACATGAAGTGAAATAGAAGATCCGCGCTAAGCTAAACTTGATCAATTTTGGTGCCACACACACTCTTTAAGTCTTAAGTCATCATTTCGTCACACTAAAACCTTGTTTGATATATAGGGCTGTATTTTCCTTATTTTGATTTCAATTGAACTAGTTATTCACCACTCCTCTGGCCGGCCAACAACTAAACTCAGAAGTCAGTTGGCTTCTATGAACAATCTATCATCATAACATAAAACAACCAAAACTTCCAAATCACACTTTCCAATCTAACCAAGAAGCAAATATGCAATATATAACAAACCATTGATGAGCAAAGAATAGTCATTACATAATGATCAAGAAGAACAATGATGATCCATGAGCAAAGAATAATCATTGCATAATTACCTGGTGCGTTATTATTCGTACAATTGTTCTTGGAAGATGGAGCTTCGAATGCCAAGCAGTTGCCCATTTTTTCGTAAACTTGTTCTTCGAACAAAATTTGATTAAATCTTTGTGGAAGAGTGAAAAATGCCCATACACTTGGAACAATAATGTAAAGATATACAGTATATATAAGCTAAGCAAAGCGAGAAAAGAGAGTCCAAATGCGCGGAAATTTGGTGGTATGTAGTAAGTGATTTTCTAGGTTCTTTCCGTTCATTAGATAATAGATAGCCTCTTTTGTCTTAAGTCGTCTTAAGTCATCCTAAGTCGTTCTAACGAGAACTCTGACTAAGGAAATACTTTGTTCTTTTTTTACTTGTACATTGACTTGACAAAGTTGACCAAATTACTTGACCCGAACATTCGAACTTAACCGGAGTCGCATAAACCCAATTCAACCCAAAACCCAAAATGAAGCGACCCGAATCTGAAAATGACCAGAATTTTGTTTGACCTGGTGCTGACTTGAATTGAACATGACCCGATCTGAACTGGCCTGATTCAAATACGCAAAACATTTAAATGAAATGGTTGAACCAAATTGATTTGGATGAAGTATATCTCAACCACTAGTAGAAAAAGATCAAGTGGCGTCGGTCATAAAAGGCTTTGGGCGTCGGTTCTTGGTCGACGCGGAATGGGGAGGACGCTATTTTCTGGCATCGGTTCTTAAGTACTCGACGTCTTTCAGGGGACGTCACTTTGCCATTTTCTACTAGTGAACTACAACCACTCAAATAGTAATAATGAAAAGCCTACTATGGTCAACCCATAATTGGTAGGGTCCTACCTCTTACCAAACTACTATTAATGCACCACATACTTTCCATTAGAACTCGAGTGTACACACCCGTCACAGAAGGGTCAGTAGGAACAATTTGTTCACGGAGGAGGATTTATTATTAGGTAACTAGTAGGTACTCTATAGTTAAAAGTTACCTTGATCAAAGGTATAAAGCAAGCATTCCATACACCATAATTAGGATACATATACAGGATTAGGTTCATATGAGAACCAATCCTTAAATGAGAACTATGAGAATTTATATCAATCATTAGATTAGAAAACTAAATGCTATGATCTTTTTCTTTTTTCTTTTCTTTTTATTCTTTCCTCCACTATTTTCTTTCTCTCTCCTCCATGCTAACTCCTAACCATCAGCCACCACGGCCAACCACCTCCGCCGGCGAGCACCATTGTCGCCGCCAAGGTTGTTTTTGAAAATGAACCATCTTGGGCCCGATTACTCTTTATTAACGTTCGGAGCACGAGCGGAGCGAGTGTGGGGCCGAGCTGACAGCGAGGATTCCACGTTGGACCGCCGGAGTCGACCAATGTTGCCGGAGAAAGAGAAAAACGAGGAGAGAGAAAGATGAGAAAAACGAGAAATTGGAGGAGGTGGAGGTGGATTCGGCCGCGATGGGGTGGGGGTATTGGGTCGCGGGAGTGAGCCGACCAGGTTGGTGGTGGTTTCACTGGTGGAGGTGGTGATTGGGTCTGGCTGTGGTGGGGGCGTGGTGGTTCGGGGTGGGGTCGGGTGGAGGAAAGGGGAGGGGGAGGGGGAGGAGAGAGAAATTGAGTTGATTAATTTTTATTTGTTATTTATATTTTATTTGGGCCTATAGTAGGGTGTTTTCATGGTTCTCATGAGAACTAGTGTTCTCATGAGAACTGGACCCTATATATACATACTAGTTTATTACCCGAGGTACGCCCAAAATAAATTCTATCATTTTACTTCTTTGTCGACAAATAATTTTGATCTATAGTTATGTTTATTTATAAAACATTTAATTTTACTATAGATGATGTGATGTCCAAATAAGTATAATTAGGGAATTCCATAATAAGGTAAAGATGAAACATTGATGATAAATATTATTTTTTATGATGTTTTTTATTGGGGAATTTTTGTCAATTTTTTGATATGGAGAACGTCACTCATATATCATCGCCATCATGGATGAAAAATTTATCTACACTCTTTACGGTAAAAGACATTTTAAATGATATTTAAGCGGACTTTATAGAGATATATGTCATGTGGAATGACCAATGGTCTATCTGAAACTAGTGAACGTGATATTTTATATATAGTATAATATAAGATATATACAGAGTATATAACAAGGAATTGTATCAGGTTAGAAGTATTCTTAAAATCAGAAGTCAGAAGTGATAACTCTACCTACTAGATTACATAAGTGCACTAACTAACTCTTATAACTCGTCCTTTCAAAACAAAAACAAAAACCTCTTATAACTCTAATATCTATATAAATACACTAATTATAACAACTAACTCTACCGCACCACCCCATCCCAACTACCACCCACCGCATCAACCACTGTCGTGATGGTCAACAATGGTGGTCCGACGGCGGTCCAATGGTGGTTCTTTGGTGGTCCGGCGGTGGTCAAGGTTCGGCAAAGGTCCGGTGGTGGCCTTCACAGTTAGCTAAGTATGTCAATGGAGTTGGTGGAGTTACGAGAGTTACTGGATTTACATGATTTAGTTAGTGCAGTTGTACGGTTAGTTAGAGTTATCACTTCTGACTTCTAACAATATGGTTATTTATGACTGGATACATCCCCCATATAACAATAAGATTTACAGAAAATATATAAGAGTCAAATTCGTAATTCATAGGCTATGAATATATATCAAACAATATAGAGATATATTGTATATGTACACACGTCACCTGTGTCGTATTGTGTTTAGCAAATACAATAAATCATGCTCATGCTCAAAATGATGTTGGCGTTCTTACCTTGAGTAGGTAAAACTTTTCAGTATTCTTTAAAACTCCAAGCATCCCTCTTCGTTGAAGACACACGCTACAATATGACAAATGTATATATACCAAAATCAACGTACGGCTCAACAAAATTCTACGACTACTTAATAAGCTCACTTAGCACATCACTATTCCTTTTAAGACATACATACTTTCCTATTAAACCTTAAACCCAAACAAACGACTACCGAATAACTCCGAATTAACCCAAATTAAAATGTATGTGGTTAAACATATCTTTTTTTTTTTACATGGCCCTGTAAAATAATTCACACCAAAACGCCAAACAACCTCCAAGTCATGACTTACACTTAACTAATAAAGATTGATGTACCTTACAAGTCATATTAATATAATATGGGTAATTTGAAAATTAATAGAGGGCGTATTAATAAATATTCAAATAGTCTAAGAAAATGAAACAAACAAGTGCTAAAATTGCTACAATTTCAATTAAAATGAAAAACAATTCATTGAATGATATACTGAAATAATTGAGTATCACCTCGTACTATAATCTTGTAACCGAGAAAGAGGGAAATGGACTAAATCAAAGTTGTAGGAAAAAGGAAGCTTACTTTCCACTCTTCGAGTTCTTGAGGAGTGCGAGGGTTGCATTTCTTGATTGCAACAGGAACACCAACTTCATGTTGGAGTAGGTGTCCTCCGACAATAATGCGTTGACTAATTAAATATAATTAGCAATAAACCTAGGATATATTATATATATTAAGTCAGTTGATTAACGTAAATCGATAACGTTGGCTGGCTAGAGTTTGACGTTATTGTCGTTCAACGGCGGTAATCAACTGATCCCTCTCGGTCACACCGCTAAAGATAGTCTCTTCAAAAGATATTATATTTGTATTTAATACAATATAATATAAACCCTAATATATCAGTTAAAGAGTTAACTGATTATTTCGGATAGTGTTTTACGAGTTCTGAACTCTCGTCGTATAAATTACGATTTTTGTGTAAATTGTCAATATAGACAATTAGCTAATTAAATTACAAATAGTTGTAATCTAGCTAAAATGATGTAACTAGTAATTATTATATAATGATATAATAATTAACTAACACTTAAAGAAATAAGTGTACAAATTATACCCAAATTGTAACATTAGATGTTAAGGGGTATATTTAGTAAGAGCAAAATAGTCATTTGCCACCACCACTATATGTGTTTTATGGTCAAAACACATAACTTACATCACTTTTCACAAATATTACTTGTTTTAGAGAGAGGATTTGAGAGAAAAAACCTTCATTTTCTCTAAAAAATCAGCCAACTTCCTCTTCCCTTAAAATCAAGTTTTCTTCATTGCATGTCAATGAAAACTTGTTCAAAACACTTTACTAAACCTAGAATAACATTAGCTAAAGTGTTAGCTAATTTTATTTTGGTTTTAGGGTAAAAAATCTCATAAAAACTAGTCTTTTAGTGAGATTTTTTGGAGAGCATCTTTGGTGGATCAAGAGAGGAGGTTTCCTAACTTGGAAACTCAAGATTAAGGAGGAGGATCCCCATAAAATAGTAGCTCAAGATCCTTCATTTGAAGGAAGGTCAATATTCCTCTTGATCAAGGTATAAAAACATGTTTTATAACCTTATTTATGCTTTAATTTTACATGCAACTAAAGATCTTAGCTAAACTTAATTAGGGTTAATTAAGTACTAATTAGAGGAGTCTAATAAATGGCTAAATAACTTTCACTTCAGTCTCAGAAGGTGCCAATGTAGTCTCATCGATCCACCCTTTGTTCACCCTTCCAAACTGGCCTTCCTCTTCCAATATTGACTCGTTTTAAAAATTTTCGATCCCGCATCTCAAATCTTGATATGTGTACACTTTTAAGTTCGGCTCCATAACTTTTCCAACAACTGGTGGTGATACTCTTGCTCCTCCTTTTTCATGACACGGTCGGTTATTTGGTGACCCCGTAGGCCTCGAACTTAACCATTATATAGTTATATGCATTAACACAATCAAGTTATTTGTAATACCCCAAATTTCAGAGGATATTCCTAAGAGATTAAGGGCTCATATGATGTGCTTAAAAGGATTGATAGTGTGCTACTCATACCAAAATAGTCAACTTTCCTTTTAGGAATCTCATCTGATAAGAACTCCACAGTTAAGCGTGCTTGACTTGGAGCAATTTTAGGATGGGTGACCTCCTGGGAAGTTTCCCAGGGTGCGCATGAGTGATGTGAAAATGCGCCGAAAGGACCCGTGTTGGTCTGTGAGGTCAGCCCACAACCTGGCAAGCTGCCATACGTGACTACCTCCGACTCAGTCGATGAGTCAGGGTGTTACAAATGGTATCAGAGCAACCCTGCGACCCCGTGCTGATCATGTGGTCAGGAGTGCCCATGTCAGCACCCTAACGGGGGAAAGATCCTGGAGTTGGACTATGGTTGGCTGTCAGGCGCAACGAGGAGCAACGAGGACATTGCGGTCTTAAGAGGGGGTGAGTGTAATACCCCAGATTTTAGAGGATATTCCTAATAGATTAAGGGCTCATATGATGTGTTTAAAGGGATTGATTGTAACAACCCTAAATTTTTGAATAACTATAAATAGAAATAATTTAGAATTGTCACGCCACAATTGACTATCGAGTCAATTGCTAGGCTAGAAATTCAATTACAATAAACCAATAGAAATAATACAGCGGAAGTCTTAAAATGTCGAACCTACAGTTCTCAAACAAACTCTCAAATTACAACCAAAATGAATTAAAGTCTGAAAAGAAATGAGTCTTTCAAAATAATCCCCAATCATGAATCAGCTTCGTAAGCATGCAGCCACAACATCAAGACCTGTCAACTATGCCATCGAAGATTGACATAGGCCCCAGAAAATGGTAGGGACGAACCAGAAACAGAACGTCAGCACATGCTGAGTAAGAATAAATAAGCATAAAGAAAAGATAAGATACGCGCCTTGAGGCGCGTAGCTAACAAGAACGAATTGACGTTATATCATAAGAATATCAATGACAATAGATAACATAATCAAGGAGCATCGCCGCTCACACAACAGAATTATTCGTTTTATTTTGGCCAGGGTCCTACCCCATAGCCCCACTTATCGAACTACGTTCGAGCTAGAGTCGTAGTTATCGCCCTAATAATCCCTAGTGTGCACACCCCTCGCTAGACAGCCGGTAGGACGAGTTTCCATCTAGGAGGAAGATTAAAAGGAAGTCGGTAGCTAACCCGACCCACAGTACCTTGATCAGAGGTATATCAAAACGACGATTGGCCGAGCCGAATATACGTCGAGACTCTAGGTGGATTAAATTATTATCTTTCATCCTTTTCATATTCATTATTTGAGGATGAATTATTTGATGATACAAATTATAACGATCATAATCAAATCACACTAGCATACAAAGCATCCCAAGAATAAACGACTAACCACTCGGCCGAGAGGCCGAGTGGCTCGAAGCCTTCGGCCGAGAGGCTGAGAGACCGAAAGGACAAAAAGGGCCGAGAGGCCGTGAGAAAGTGAAACGGCCGAAAGGCCGTGGCATGCGCGAAATTCGTGAATCAATTGAACAAAGCAAACAAAGGTAGTACGAATTCAATGATGAGATTTGAATCAAGTATCATATGATACAAACGATTGAGTAAAACAAGGCAATAGATGATCATACAAAATTTATCAATGAATCAATAGTTGGTGAGGGAGTTTGTGATCAACGTTCTTACCTCATAACGCTAATCCTTAATCATCCAATTATAAACTTAATCCACAATTCCCTAATCAAAAAGATGTAACCATAAGTCTTACAACACACAACTATCACTAATAGGAAACGGATTCACAAAGGAACAGTGGTAAAGAAACACGAATAACTTCTACCTCCAATATTGGATGACCACCAAATTTTAGTATGTTGTATAAGGGTATGTTAGAAACCTCTCTTCCAAATTTCGTCCAAAGATTCCAAGCGGATCGACGGGAATCAACTTCACAATGAACCACGAATAACAATTAGGGTTTACTCACGAAAACGAATATAACTTTTGATACAGAAGTCTAGGCCTTACCAATTTTGGATATGTTTTAAAACCTATAGGTAGGAACATCTCCACCAAATTTCGTCTTCATATAACTTTTGAGTCGACGGGAATCATAAGAACACCGAGGCGGCAACACAGTCTCCGGGTAGATAGACACAGCTCTACTAAAACACCTTTACAGTGAGAATCCCATAGAATATTGGTACGATCTATATGTTCCTGGATTCGTATCGAAAGCTCGGTTCTAACGCCACCAACCATGCTCTAATCGGAGATCATATGAGTGAGTTATGAGTGTTTGAAGTTGACACAGTGATGACAGAGAATTCCTGCGGGTGGAGGCTACGAAAAGGAGAGAGAGGGAGAGAAGGAGGCCGAATGTTTATGAATAAAGCAAGGGTTTTAGGCTCGGGTTTGGGCTTAGCTAATTAGGTGGATTGCGTGATCCAAAAACCCGACCCAAATCCAAAAGATGAACGAATTCTCTTGTGTAATTCTATAATTAGAAATCTCATAATAATTCAATCGAATCCCAATAAACCCTTAATAAAACTCTCTATTACATTATAAACGTAACACCCTTATTAAATAATTACCCAAAAATACGGGGTGTTACATTGATAGTGCTACTCATACCAATAAAGTAAACTTTTCTTTTAGCAATCTCATCTGATAAGAACTCCACAGTTAATCGTGCTTGACTAGGAGCAATTTCATGATGGGTGACCTCCTGGGAAATGCGCCGAAAGGACCCGTGTTGGTCTGTGAGGTCAGCCCACAACCTGGCAAGCTACCATAGGTGACTACTTCCGGCTCAGTCGATGAGTCGGGTATTACAGATGGTATCAGAACAATTCTGCGACCGCGTGCTGGGTGGTGGGGTTAGGCTCAGACCAGCCGTCTAGCGGGGGAGATCTTGGACCTGTGTTGGTCTTGGTATGGAATGGTCGAGGCGCAACGGGGACGTCGCGTTCTCTAAGTGGGGGAGTTTGTAACACTACAGAATTTGGAAAGTGGTTTATCGAGTTGGTTTGTCCCACATTGGGAAAGTAAGGCTCATATGATCAGTTTATAATAAATTTCTACCATAATACTAACAACAAGGCCTTTACCTTTTAGAGCCCGGATAGGATTTACGGGCCTAAGGGGTGACTTCCCATCTTATTGGGTTGTGTTGCGACGGAAGGTGGTTCGGGCTATTACAGAAGTGTAATACCCAAGATTTTAGAGGATATTCCTAAGAGATTAAGGGCTCATATGATATGTTTAAAGGGATTGATAGTTCTACTCATACCAACAAAGTCAACTTTCCTTTTAGGAATCTCATCTGATAAGAACTCCACAGTTAAGTGTGCTTGACTGGGAGCAATTTTAGGATGGGTGACCTTCTGGGAAGTTTCCCAGTGTGCGCATGAGTGAGGTCAAAATGCGCCGAAAGGACCCGTGTTGGTATGTGAGGTCAGCCCACAACCTGGCAAGCTGCCATAGGTGACTACTTCCGGCTCAGTCGATGAGTCGGGGTGTTAAAAATGGTATCAGAGCAACCCTGCGACCGCGTGTTGATCCTGTGGCCATGAGTGCCCAGGTCAGCAGCCTAGCAAGGGAAAGATCCTGGAGTTGGACTATGGTTGGCAGCCAGGCGCAACGAGGACGTTGCGGTCTTAAGAGGAGGTGAATGTAATACCCCAAATTTCAGAGGATATTTCTAAGAGATTAAGGGCTCATATGATGTGTTTAAAAGGATTGATAGTGCTACTCATACCAACAAAGTCAACTTTTCTTTTACAAATCTCATCTAATAAGAACTCCACAGTTAAGCGTGCTTGACTGGGAGCAATTTTAGGATGGGTGACCTCCTGGGAAGTTTTCCCAGGGTTCGCATGAGTGAGGTCAAAATGCGCCGAAAGGACCCATGTTGGTCTGTGAGGTCAGCCCACAACCTAGCAAGCTACCATAGGTGACTACTTCCGGCTCAGTCGATGAGTCGGGTATTACAGATGGTATCAGAACAATTCTGCGACCGCGTGCTGGGTGGTTGGGTTAGGCTCAGACCAGCCGTCTAGCGGGGGAGATCTTGGACCTGTGTTGGTCTTGGTATGGAATGGCCGAGGCGCAACGAGGACGTCGCGTTCTCTAAGTGGGGGAGTTTGTAACACTACGGAATTTGGAAAGTGGTTTATCGAGTTGGTTTGTCCCACATTGGGAAAGTAAGGCTCATATGATCAGTTTATAATAAATTTCTACCATAATACTAACAACAAGACCTTTACCTTTTAGAGCCCGGATAGGATTTACGGGCCTAAGGGGTGACTTCCCATCTTATTGGGTTGTGTTGCGACGGAAGGTGGTTCGGGCTATTACAGAAGTGTAATACCCAAGATTTTAGAGGATATTCCTAAGAGATTAAAGGCTCATATGATGTGTTTAAAAGGATTGATAGTGTAATACCCCAAATTTCAGAGAAAGTTTACAAGAGATTAAGGGCTCATATGATGTGCTTAAAATGATTTATAGTGCTACTCATACCAACAAAGTCGACATTCCTTTTAGGAAGACCATCTGATAAGAACTCCACAGTTAATCGTGCTTTACTGAGAGCAATTTCAGGATGGGTGACCTCCTGGGAAGTTTCCTAGGGTGTGCATGGCCGATGTCAAAATACGCCGAAAAGACCCGTGTTGGTCTGTGAGGTCAGCCCACAGCCTGGCGAGCTGCCATAGGTGACTACTTCCAGCTCAGGCGATGAGTCGGGGTGTTACAGATAGTTCTACTCATACCAACAAAGTAACATTTGCTTTTAGGAATCTCATCTGATAAGAAGTCCACAGTTAAGCGTGCTTGACTAGAAGCAATTTTAGGATGGGTGAACTTCTGGGAAGTTACCCAGTGTGCGCATGAGTGAGGTCAAAATGCGCCGAAAGGACCCGTATTGGTCTGTGAGGTCAGCCCACAACCTGGCAAGCTGCCATAGGTGACTACTTCCGGCTCAGTCGATGAGTCGGGGTGTTACAAATGGTATCAGAGCAACCCTGCGATCGCGTGTTGATCCTGTGGCCATGAGTGCCCAGGTCAGCAGCCTAGCGGGGGAAAGATCCTGGAGTTGGACTATGGTTGGCAGCCAGGCGCAACGAGGACGTTGCAGTCTTAAAAGGGGGTGAATGTAATAGCCCAAATTTCATAGGATATTTCTAAGAGATTAAGGGCTCATATGATGTGTTTAAAAGGATTGATAGTGCTACTCATACCAACAAAGTCAACTTTCCTTTTAGGAATCTCATCTAATAAGAACTCCACAGTTAAGCGTGCTTGACTGGGAGCAATTTTAGGATGGGTGACCTCCTGGGAAGTTTTCCCAGGGTTCGCATGAGTGAGGTCAAAATGCGCCGAAAGGATCCGTGTTGGTCTGTGAGGTCAGCCCACAACCTGGCAAGCTGCCATAGTTCCGGCTCAGTCGATGAGTCAGGGTGAATGTAATACCCCAAATTTCAGAAGATATTCGTGAGAGATTAAGGGCTCATATGATATGCTTAAAAGGATTGATAGTGCTACTCATACCAACAAAGTCAACTTTCCTTTTAGGAATCTGATCTGATAAGAACTCCACAGTTAAGCGTGCTTCACTGGGAGCAATTTTTGGATGTGTGACCTCCTGGGAAGTTTCCCAGGGTGCGCATGAGTCAGGTCAAAATGCGCCGAAAGGACCCGTGTTGGTCTGTGAGGTCAGCCCACAACCTGGCAAGCTGCTATAGGTGGTTACTTCCGCCTCAGTCGATGAGTCGGGGTGTTACATTATTATTATACTCCGTACTGTTAACAAGTGGATGTTATAAGATTAAAACGGTAAATTAAATAAACGTACCTAAGCTAGAGTCCTGGTGGTATTGATCCTCTGAGTTTATCAATATGATTAATTTGACTTGGGTGAATTTAGCTCCTAATTTGTTGAATAAAATTAAAACACTCCCTGAAATTATAAAACCATGGGTGAAAGAGCATTTACTTGATTTTTAAAACAAGAAAAAGCATCTCACAAACAGATTGAATGGCATTCAAAGGGCTTTTGGTTTGAATCAAAATAACCAGTATTTGCTGAATCTTGATCATTGCTTGAATATTGAGCTTGCTGATGTTCTTGTGCAAGAAGAACACTTTTGGGCCATTAGATAGAAAGACAAATGGCTGGTGGGTGGATATAGGAATACGAGTTTTTTCCAAAAATCTGTCACAATCAATCGCAACACCAATAGAATTGTTCGTCTTCAAAATGATTTTGGTGAAGTTTTTTTAGAAATGACGGATTTTAAAAGACTGGCGGTGGATTATTTTTGTAAGTTATTCAAGGCTGGCCCCCATACACCCTCTTTGATTGCTGATGATGAGTATACTCCGAATCTTTTGCTATCTTATCCTGTTTTGCTGAATGAACTTCAAAATGTTGTTTTTCAACTCAGTCCTTGGAAGACCCCTGGCCCGGATGGATTCCATGCTTTTTTCTATCAAAAAATTTGGGTGACCATCAAGAATGACTTAGTCTAGTTTGTCAATAATGTTTTTGCTAGCAAAGAGATTCCTAAAGCCTGCAATGGGACTATTATTAGTCTAATTCCTAAGATTGACCATCCTGAAGTGCTCAAAAACTTCCGACCTATTAGTCTTTGTAATAATAGTTACAAAATTGTGTCAAAAATCTTGGTAAGTAGGATCAGGTCTTATCTGGATAGCTATATCTCGCCGAATCAAGGTAGCTTTTTGCCAGGTAGAGGACTCTTAATAATTTTGTGATTGCTAATGAGATTCTTCACACCATGAGAAAGAACAAGGGGAAAAAAGGTTGGTTCGCCTTGAAAATTGATCTTGAATTAGCCTATGATAGATTAGAATGGTCTTTTATTGAGTTTTGTCTTTGAAAATTTGGTCTTGATGGTGACACTATTTTGTTGATCATGAGCTGTACTACCACTGCTTCGTATAATGTGTTCATGAATGGGTCTTCAAACGAATCTTTGATGACTTCTAGAGGTATTCGGCAAGGTGACCCACTTTCCCCTTACATTTTTATTATTTTTATGGAGGTCTTTTCTCAATTTATTCATAGTGCTTGTGATTGTACCGTGGTGATTGGAAAGCCTTTAACTTGACGGGTAGTACTCTTAAAGTGTCGCACCTATTTTTTGCCGATGATGTGATTTTATTTGGGGACACTAGTGATGATACCGTTGTAGACACCTGCATTTGTCCCTACCCAAATGCCCAATGATGAAAGGACAATATACAGTGAACTGCGTCTACTTGCTCTACTATGTGAACCACCGTTGTCGTGAATCCGTTAGCAAATGCGTCTTCACCAAAAACAAGGCCAAAAACAACCATTTTCCTCCCTTTTTGCACCTGACCTAACTCAGGTTTGAACCGCATGCCTAAACCGTCAAATATCATGTTTTTGTACGACATTTGGCCACCCAAATTTACATGTACAATACTCATGTCATAAGAAGGTCAGAAATGCAATTTTGTATGGTGCGTCAAGAGGTCCAGGCGCACCTCTACCCGCGCACAGAGGCCTTGGCGCACAACTAGCCGCGCCTAACGCGCCAGATGCAGCACTCCCCACGCCTGACGTAGCCCCACCTGCGCCAGACGCAGCCCTTCCCGCGCCTGACGCAGCCACCTTTGCGTCAGACGCACCAACACCCGCGCCAGACGCACCCCACTTGCGTCTGACGCACCTCCACCCGCGCCAGACGCACTACCCCGTGCGTCTGACGCACCCAACCCTAGGTGGCCGGCTGCCCTAGCTCTCCACCTCAAAACCCTACCTCTCCAACCACTATAAATACACCCTCTTTCCACCCCATTTGACAGAACCTCCACACTCCATTTTCACCCCGAATCTCAGCTCCTCTCTCTCCATTTCTCCACCCCAAAACCCTAGCAACTCTACCCCAAAAAGCCCTAGCAACTACAACAACAAAAACCCTAGTGCCACGCCTACACCTCTAGGGCACCCCTAAACACAACACTACAAACAACCCTCAAACAAAGCCCCTCTCAAACACCACGTTCGAAGAGCAACGCATCGCTCCAAGAACACAACTAGCCCCTACGACGCATACTAAGGATCAACGCAGCGATCTCAAAGCATAGTAAAGCAAGTAGTGGTATCGCGGACACACGTAAGTCCTGAGGGCACCCCTTCTTTTCTAAACTCATCTTTTACTTTATTTTCATCTTCTACCCCTTCTATACGTGCGCAATTTATTGTTTTCGACATAGATTTACATTTTGCCTAACCAAGATTTAGATCTAAAACGAATTACATGAATCACGCCTAACACACATAGCGTAAAGCGTTTGGACAAATTGGTACCTATGGACCGTTAATCAATCTTAACAATGTTGCGACTTAAGATCTAGTTTATGTGCTAAACTACCGACTTAGCTAATTTACTTGGTTGTATATAACATGTAAATGACTGTAACTTGCATGGCTAACTTCTCAATGACTTGTAAACGATAATTCAACTAGTAGAGGCCGCTATACGTGGGCGGGGTTGGGTGTCTTATGGCTTCCCAACACGTACCGTCACCCCCGAACCCAGTCTTGCGGTCCGTAGGCTGCATATTTGCGTAGGGCACAATGCGCATCTTGTTCCTTACGTCCCTCGGTTTTATCCCTTTCGGTAAACGACTCGCGAAAGTGTTTTGTACTTGGCATGACTCGTTTCTCCAAGCATTTATGCTCAATGGGTACAGACTCACCTAGCGTTTACGTAGTCCCTCGGTAAGTGAGACTGTAGTGTTGGGTCTTGATTACATTCAAGAGATGACTGAGCAAGTTAAACTTTTCCAGGAACGAATGAAAGCTGCACAGGATCGTCAGAAGAGCTATGCCGATAAAACAAGGAGTCACATCGAGTTTGCTGTTGGGGACATGGTATTGTTGAGAGTTTCACCTACTAAGGGTGTAATGAGATTTGGTAAAAAGGGAAAATTGAGCCCGAAATTCATAGGACCTTATAAAGTGCTCAAACGCGTTGGTGAAGTTGCTTATGAGCTTGATCTTCCTGCAAACTTGGAGAAAGTTCACAATGTCTTTCATGTTTCTCAACTGAGACGTTATGTGAGTGACGCATCCCATGTCCTTGACCCTGAGACGACCGAGATAGATGAAACCATGACCTATGAGGAGGCACCATTGAAAATTTTGGATAGGAAAACACGAAAGACCCGACGTACAGAGACTCCTATGGTGAAAGTGTTGTGGTGCAACAACAATATTGAGGAAGCCACTTGGGAAGTTGAGTAAGCGATGCGTGAGAAATACCCTCATTTGTTTGATTAAGGTACTATAGGTTCGAGGACGAACCTTTCTTTTAGGGGGATGAGAACCCTTCGCGCTTTTATTCTCTTGTGTTTTTATGTCGTGTCATGCTATTATGTGCTATTCGTATAACTTTGGTTGTTTTGGTATGTTTTGGTGCCTTAGTGCTCTTGGTGAAACAGCTAGTTCCAAATTACTATTTCTTGCTTGGTTTGGGTGTCTTGTGCACAACTTGTTCTAAAACTTGTTCAAAAGCTCACTTGGCGATAGCGTAGGTACGAGTGTATTAGAGTATGGTTATTCAAAAATTCTAATATAGTTGTCAGTATTTGACAATTAGGATAAGGAATAAAATCGGGACCATTCAATTAGGATAAGATAAATTTAAGCCATTGATTTTTCTTAACCATGGTTAAGAAAAGTTTCTACAATACACCTTACCACACAGGATTACAAAATATAATATTTTTTTATAAACTCAAAATATATTTTCCTTAAGTAGTTGATTATGTCTATCAATTATATTCCATTAATCGCTTCTTAAAAAAAAAAATCTATCCCATTAATCATACGAATTAGAGGACTGAGGAACCCTTATATTCACTCCGGAGTTTGAGGCTGCAGACGAGGAATGGTGAAGGAAGCCGAAGAGGGAAAAGGCCAGGGCGATGAATGGAGTCGCACGAGTGGGTGGGTGGACGACGTTGGATGTGTGGTACTGAAGGGTGACCGATAATGTGGTGGCTCGGATTACTGAAGAGGTTGACGGGGTGGGACCAACGCTGGCGGAAGGAGGAGGCGAACGATAAGAGGAGGAGGGATGGTAGACATTGATCAGTGTCGTTGATCATGGCCATGGGTTTTCATTTTCTGCAAAAGTGACAGGAAGTATAAGGGACTTTGACTCTTTATTTTTTCCAATTTGTAAACTTTTTCTATATTTTTTAAAAAAAATTCATCAACAAGTACAAAAATAAAAACGATAAAAGAACAAATAAGCCTCTTAAAAATTTATCTGTTATTCTATTTGAAATTGTTTTAAAAATATGTCAATAAATCTAAATTTACTATTTTTAAAATATTGCGTGGTAATTTTTATTATTATTTAATTGTTAACCATGGTTAAATTTTATCCTAACTGTCGAAAACTGACAATCACCATAGAATCATCGATGGTTATTAGAGAATTATTGCAAACTGATTTTTATAGAGGTTTGACGTTTGAAGAAATATTGTTAAGGTTCATTTGGGAGAATAAGTTTACGCTTCGAGGACGAATCGTTGTTTTAAGGGGGGAAGTCTGTAACACCCCGTATATTTTGGGAATTTATTTAATTCGGGTGTTACTAAAATTTATTTATTTGAGTTATTTTTCATAAGTTGCTAAAATAATTTTCAAAAATTAAATGGGATTTTATTTGGTTTTGTACAAAAACTATCTTAAACTAAATTAAACCAAAATTCTTTCAAAATTCTTAAATACAAAATGACCGTTTTGCCCTTGTTTATTCCTAACCTAATAATACCAAAAACCCTACATCATCACTGCGTCACCAGCCTATCACCTTCATCGTCTTCATTGGTTTTCTTCGCTTACGATCGCCGCGCCTTTCAATTGCTCGTCGATTCCAATTTACTGCTCGGTTTTGGACGAAACTAGTACCCTTGTTCCTCTTTTTCTCTCCTCTACACAACGGTATGAATTTCTCAAAGTTTTACTAAAGTTGTTCCGGCATCGTCTTTTCATATTTTGTCGATTAACTTTGGTTTTGATCCTAGTATTATTGTTTATAATGGTTCTTAGAAGATTTTAATCTGTTTTTGTGAATAATTCAAGTTTGGTATGTTGTTGAGGGTTGTTTCGTTGTTCTTCGTGGGTTGCTAGTATTGTCGTACGGCTTGTTTTGAGTCGCTGGTTGTTAGTCGATGTTGTCGTCGATGTGCATGTTATTTGAGGGTGTGTGTGTGCACGAAGGCATGTACATGAGTGTGCGTGTGATTTGTATCAAGTGGTTGTTTTGTGTTGTACGGGTTGCGGGTACATGTACATCAGTACATATGGATTATTTAGCATGATATCGTGGTGGTATTGGCATGGTATTGTCGTCGTTGATATTGTACGCGGGCTGTCGGAGTAGCTATTGGTGTTAGTCGGTAATGTTGTTGTAATTGAGGGACTGTTTGTTGTGGTCTAACTTGTGCGAATGGTTTGGGTCAATGAATAGGTGGTATTGTTTTAAGTTTGTCGAAAAGTGAGTTAAGGGTTGACAATTTATTCTGGTGGGATTAGTCTTATTTATTTTAATTTGGGATTAAGAGTGTTAGTTAGCTAGCTACTTGTTAGTTAGAAGAGTTATTATGATAATATCTTGATAAGCTTTTGTGGCTCGATTTACTCATTTGAATATTGTTTGGTGTTATATAGCTTGTGGGTTTAAGGAGGTTCAATTTGTTGATTTTGAGAGGAATAATTGAGAAGAAGTTTAGCGCTATCGGTAAGAACGCCAACTCTTGAGCTTGAGCATGTTTTATTGCCTTCTAATGTGATCAATTCTTGTTTCATATATATTGACTTTTATACTCCTATCGTTTGATCACAATATCTCTTGTTTGGTTGGGAATTGGTTATACATAATCATGGTTTGAATATGGGTGGTGGTTAATGGGATTTTCTTCTATAAACACTCTAGAGTTCGGGTTAACTCCTCCGGGGGTGCTCGATTACGAATGATTTATTATACCTCTGATCAAGGTAACTCTTAACTGGATTAGCTACCAATTACCTATTAGAACCACCTCCTTGACCGGTTACATCCTACTGGCCCTCATGTGAGGGGTGTGCACACTCGGGTTCTCTTAGGGTGGTTTGGTTGGCCTCTAGAGTTGTTCCTGGTTTGGGGTAGTACCCTTACCAAAGATGGGTTACTGATGCGGAGTGCCCATTCCTGTATATTTGGCTTTTCTCTATGAAATTCGTATAATGATTCTTGGTTTATTTATCTCTCTTTATCATCTTGGCTAATCTTTTGATTGTAAGCGTTGCTTGTTCAGCTACAGGCGCGTATCTTATTTTCACTTGTTTTGCTTTGAGTTCTTACTCAGCCAGTTTTGCTGACGTTCTTTGTTTGGGTTTGTCCCTACCCTATTCTGGGGCCTGTGTCATTTTTCGATGGCGCAGTTGGCAGGTGTGTTTGATGGTGCTACGTTGAGCTTGTGGACGTCAGCATTCATGGGGGCTATTTCATTTAGACAATTATTAAACCTTTATTAGTTTCATTTGGATTTCGGATTTGGAATTTGTAAACTTTGACTAAGTTTTCCGCTGTCGTACTATTTATTATTTACATTTTGGATTTATTATTTAGGTTTTAGCCTTGCAATTAACTTGGTTAGTTAATTGTGGCATAATAATCCTAGGTTTTCATTTATTTAATTTGGTCGAAAAATTTAGGGTTGTTACAATCTTAGCCACTTAGGATCACCGAGCCCCACTTCTCACTCACGTCACCACAAAATTTTTTGCATCTCGTCCATACGTCTATCCGTATGCGTATACATCACACCCATTGCACTTGTTTCGATCTTAGCCACCTAGGATCATCGAGGCCCACTCCTCACTTCCTTCCTTTCCGTCGTTGAAGCCCACTCTTGACGACCGTTCGATCTCTACATACATAAGATCATCCACACCTTGTCCAACTCGGTGACCCCGGCCCACGTTTTCAAGTAACTCAATTGAAGCACCAATGGTTTGAGGGACGACTACTACTTCTCCATGGATCCACAATCCACGTCGAGATTGGTCTCACGTTCCTCTCGTCAATGTTAAGTTTTCTCCTCAAGTTCTCGACATTACCATCCCAAAAATCAAAGGTGTAGCAAAATCCGATCATGCACTATGTTTTGAACTCTAAAACTTACATTGCACGAAAACCCAAGACGATGAGAACAAACACCACTACAACTATGCAACCTTCGACGACATCAACAACGAACGTTCTTTCCGAACTACGTTTGGTTTGATTTCACGCGCTAGTGGATACGTAGGCAGTCTTTCGAGACACAACCACCCGACAAAAGATTTCATGAATGTTTTGTTTTACCTCGTTTCCATGTCTAGCATAGATACCTCCCACCGCTCGAAATTTCTCTTTTTCGCTGATGGAATAAATGAGCTTTTGGTTTACCATATTTCTCATGAGTATCCAACGACGAATCCTAGTCTATCTTACGCTGCACGATTAATGACTGGAGGTAAAAATTTGTAACTACATAAATGACTTCGATCCCTAACGATTGAATTCAATTTCTTTGGTAGCCCGCTGAGCCTCCATGCCAATAGCCTTTTCATTTTCATCCTACATCTTCCGAACCTGGGGTACGAGGGTGTTGACTTGATCGAAACAGCAAGACTTAAAAAAGTGGAGCCACTAACTGCAAATAGACTAACAAATGGCAAGCCTTAAAAAAGTGGAGCCAAAATGAAAAATGGCTAAAAAAAAACTTCTGAAATTACAGCCAGACTTTAACTGAAATATTTAAAAGTGCCACGAACAAGTGAAAGCATCCTCCAATAGGGACACAATTGAAAAGATCAAGCAAAATGTGTCTTTCAAACTGCAAACATGGTCAAGTCAGTACAATTGGGGGTAAAATGGGCCAGAGCCTTCATGCACATCCGTCATTTGTCACCCAAACCAGCTACATAAGAAAGCACCTAAAAAGTCATCCTTGATATCGTGCAAATCACGCCGCAATTTGTCGCTCTTTCAATTCAAAAACTTGACATTTTTTGATTCACCGCGAGAGTTCTTCCACACGACGGATAATAATCGCGAAGGTAAGACACTAGGAATTTTGAGGATCGCTCATCAAGCTCGCCATGCACGCCTTCTCTGTTTCTTTTCCCGTAGTGCTAAATGACATGGAAATTTGAACCCACGTTATTAACCTACCCTTTTGTAAATTTTGGCCGACACATAGGTCTGAATTACCCCATTTCCTGCTACATTACAAGCCATAACCCTTGGCCAGCCGCATCAAAAATGCCTCCAGAATTTATATCCCACTTGGTCCAACATTAAGGATCAAGGCTTCATTGAGCCAGCCACAATTACCAAACTCCACATTCCAAATCCTTGGACTTTTATTTTCCCTTGCCCACGTATGGAATCTTTTGTCGACCCAAGACAAGAACGATTGTCATCACGAGCAGCACGTCTCGTCCATTTGGCACCATCATACATTGCGCCGCTGCAAACACTAAGAATAGAGCCGCCTCAAGCATCAAGCCGTGTGTTACCACATGCATACATTTGTGCCATCACAAATATTAAAGCCTTGCTCCGCAGCAAGCGCGAAGATCATCCTCAAGCAGTAAGAATGTCACACCGTCACCATGAGTTGGACAATCACAACTTTTGCTCACCTATTTCATCATTTATCTTTTGGGAGAAACCTCAAATTTCGCCCATTAAACTTTCTCATTTTTCTGTCTTTTTCTTTTGGGGGAAACCTCAAACTTATTCCCGCACGTTTCAGCTCTTTTCACTATTTGGTACTCCTAGTTTAATTCCACGAAACTTACCATCTCTTTGATCCTTTTTCCTTTTGGGGGAAGTCGGGGTACACCCTGCAATTTTTCGCATTTCACATCTGCATGTAGAGCTGGCAACCTTGACCCGACCCGAGAGACCCGACCCGACTCACCCGAAAACCCGACCCGATTGGACCCGAAATTGTGATCACCCAAACCCGACTCGACCCGACCCGATAACGACCCATGACCCGATACAACCCGATAATGTCCAACCCGACAATGACCCGACCCGACCCGTAGTGACCCGTTATCCGACAATGACCCGACCCGTTTGATGACCCGATAATAATTAAGCTTAATAATGATCCAAATTAGAACAATTTAGTATGCATATTGATGGTTTTAACTTATTAACTAAATAAAGTCCCCTAATTATGCCAAATAACGAAAAAATATTAACCAAAACTTGAAATGACGCGGATTAATAGCCATCAGTAACTAAACCCGATAATGACCCGACCCAAAACCGACCCGACCCGACACAAAATTTACCCGACATGACCCGAACCGAAAGCGACCCGAGTCAAAACCGACCCGACCCGAAAGTTCATCTCGACCCGCCAAGACCCGAACCCGTTATGACCCGACCCGTCTCGACCCGACCCGCCCGATTGCCAGCTCTATTTGCATGTATCTCGAGTCTGGGTTGCATTACTTTAAGCTGCATAACATTATCGCATTGCATTTCATAACATTTCATTACATCATCGCATTGCATTTCATAACATTGCATTACATCGAGTCAGTTACACTTGCACACCACCCGCACAACCCTCTACACGACCACTAGGCATCACCGGTTTTTCATGCCATTATACACATTTGCACACTACTTGCATGAACCTTTACATGAGAACTAGGCATCACTCGCCCACCCACAAGACAAGTTTCAATCGTCCGCCACCACTACTCTCCAAGCATTGCAACCGCGAGGTCAAAAGCACAAATCACGGTACCACGACTTCCTTGCTCGCACAAGAGTGACACAAAGTACAAAAAGCCACTACTCTACAAGTATTGGCACGACGAGGTCAAAAGAACACACCTCTGCACCACGATGTTCTTGCTCGAACAAGAGTGAGACAAAGTATAACAAGAATTTTCAACATGCATAATCAACTGGCAAACAAGAGGTACAAGCAGCATGCAACTGCTCTATAATCTCCTCTTTCATGCAAGAATGGGGGCTCCCCTCGAAACTGTCAATCCATCAAAGACCAAGTGAGATTACACACCTTCAAGTCATGTAACAGTCGCATCGAATTTAAACTCGAGCATCTAGCAAAACTTTATATTCAACACCAACGGACCTGACTCCGTTATGATCAAGCAACGTCGAACCCACTTTCGACATCTCAAGCAAAATACCATCAACGGCAGTGGACCTAACTCCACCATGATCAAGCAGCGTCGAACCCACTTTCGACATCTCAAGCAAAATATCATCAACAACAGTGGACCTAACTCCACCGTGATCAAGGAACATCGGACCCACCTCCGATAGAAGCAAAAACAACCACAAGAAGCAATCAACGGTCGCACTGACCTTAAACATTGACATAATCACCAAATAGCATCAGACCCACTTCCGACATTCAGAAGCCACTACAAGTACAAACAGTAAGTTTCACAATGCTATCCAACGGTCGCACCGACCTAAAACATCTTGCACAGTCGCACCGATTATAAACACC
Organism: Spergularia bocconei; assembly: GCA_963457585.1. NCBI lineage: Eukaryota > Viridiplantae > Streptophyta > Magnoliopsida > Caryophyllales > Caryophyllaceae > Spergularia > Spergularia bocconei. The sequence continues at coordinate 2,539,828 of OY734947.1, forward strand.
AGGTATGTCCTCTAATTGGTTGGCGAACCTCTAAAAGCGCACCAGCGGTCTAATAGACATTAAACGACCCTCCACGTGGATTCGCATCCCGTTTGCACGATTTACATACTTTGACTTTCGCCTTGTCCAAGCCTCAGTCAAAGTGGGGGCTTCTGTAGACACCTATATTTGTCCCTACCCAAATGCCCAATGATAAAAGGACAATATACAGTGAACTGCGTCTACTTGCTCTACTATGTGAACCACCGTTGTCGTGAATCCGTTAGCAAATGCGTCTTCACCCAAAACAAAGCCAAAAACAACCATTTTTCTTCCTTTTTGCACCTGACCTAACTCAGGTTTGAACCGCGTGCCTAAACCGTCAAATATCATGTTTTTGTACGACATTTGGCCACCCAAATTTACATGTACAATACTCATGTCATAAGAAGGCCAGAAATGCAATTTTGAATGGTGCCTCAAGAGGTCCAGGCGCACCTCTACCCGCGCACAGAGGCCTTGGCGCACAACTAGCCGCTCCTAACGCGCCACATGCAGCCCTCCCCGCGCCTGACGCAGCCCCACCTGCGCCAGACGCAGCCCTTCTCGCGCGTGACGCAGCCACCTTTGCGTCAGACGCACCAACACCCGTGCCAGACGCAGCCCACTTGCGTCTGACGCACCTCTACCCGCGCCAGACGCACCACCCTGATATGCTCGGTTTTGTCGCTTTATTTGGCTTGTTTTTAATGCTATTTCGGGTTGTATTATTGGTTATTATGTTGTAATTCTCACGAAAATGATATATGTGACTTATGTGAGTAAATGGCTATTTAGAGCCGGTTGTTAGATTATACAATCCCGAGTGTGAAATGCCAATGTGTTGCGACGCTGCTAGTTGGAATTCGAGGATTCATGCAAGAGGAACAAGTTAGACCGCGGAGGAAAAGAGGCGAGCCGCGGCGTGATTCGTGAAGAAAGCTGAAGATTTGATCCGAGACGAAGGCGCGGACCATCCGCGGTCCACGGGTGATGAGGCGCGGTCCGCGGGTGAGGAGGCGCGGTCCGCGGATCCCTGCGTTCGGATATTTTCCGTATTTAGTTTATTTACTTTATTTTAATTTCGAAGACTATTAAACCTAGTTTGTACGTTTTATTTTCATACTTTTACATTCAGAACTCTTTTGACGGCTTGTAATTGAAGATTTATGGAGAACTAATCTCCTAACTTGGTTTATTACGGATTGAAGCTGCAATTTATCGTCGTATTGTGAGATCGTTCTTATCGATTCAATTGTGAGGAATTTCAATTCTCTAGTTTTAATTCTTATATTTCATAATTGTTCTTGCTAGCACTACAAGAAATAGGCTATTTAGAGACCAATTATAGCAACCAATATAAATTAGTTGCTAACTAGCAACCGATTATAAGTTGGTCGCAAATTAGCAACCAATGTTTAATTAGTTGCTCAATTGGTTGCTAAGTTAGCAACCAATAGAATTTGGTTTCAAGACTGCAACCAAGTAAATTTGGGTCGCAAATATCGGTTGCTAAATTAGCAACTAATGAAGTGGTTTCAAAATTGCATCCAATTACATTTCGGTCGCAAAAAATCAGTCGCTAATCAGCAACCATTGTGAGTTGGTTGCAGAGTAGCAACCGATTTGCGACCAACTCATAATAATTTTTTTATTTTTTTTAATTGGCACGCCTACTGTATGACATTAGGGTTAGTTTTTTTTATTTTTTTTTCATTTCTCTCACACATCTGCGCCTCTCATACTCACTTTCTATCTCTCTCTCTCATATTTCTCTCTGCCTCTCTCATATTTCTCCGTCTCTTTCTCTTCTCACTGCTCTCTTTTTTTTCTCCCTCTCTCCTCTCGTTCTTCCTCAATAATCATCTTCTATTCTCCATACCCCTTTCAACTTTATTACAATTACTACAAGACATTCAAATCACTACTTAGATCAATCACTCGGATCTCTAGTATGGAAGTTGGCTGAGGAATTTTACTATGTTCTTCACATATAAAAGGTTAGATCAATGTCATTGCTTTTAAATTTTTTAATTTATTTTCCGTATTTTATTTTATTATAGATCTACAATTTTCCCTCAAGATGGATGATCTATCTTTGTAGATCTATTTTTTTTTTTGTTGCTTCTATTTCTGATCTATCTTTCTAGATCTATTTTTTGCCTTTAATTTTCATTTCATTTCATAAATTTTGTATTTCCACGAAATTAGCAATATTGAAGTTGTAAACTTGTCCTTTGATGGTGTAAATAATGCTGGATGATTTTTTATACCATGTTCGTTGATCTAAAATTCTTTCGATTTTGGTAATTTAATTCACTATTAATCCTCTTTTATTATTGTTGTTTGTTTGTTGGTGTATGCAGGACGAATTCTGGGAGATATTGCAACAGTTGATATTTTTGTGGATTTTGGATCTTTTTTTTTCTTCATATAGTGATTTGAGTTAGATTTGTTGTACAAAAAATTGGTGTATGTATGGAAACTTTCAGTTTATATGAATGGCAATTTTTCCACTTATTTTTGGTATTTCTGAGGTAAGTATTTTATATTTTGGTATTGGAAAAGAAAAAATATAACAAAATTAATAATACCGGAAATATACGCTAATTGTAGCGTGTTTTTTTGGTGTTTTTTTATTCACCTTAATACACATTTGCAACTGTTTTGCGACCAATCTTTACATGGTAGCAGTTTAGCAACCGAAATACGGTCGCAAAATAGCAACCACTGAAATTTGGTCGCAAACTACCAACCAACGGCCCAGTTGCAATTTTGCAACCAATTAGCGACCAAACTCAGGTTGGTCGCAACTTTGCGACCAAAATGCGACCACCTTGAAGTTGCGACCAGGGTTTTAGCGACAAGCCAAAATCGGTCGCAAATCGGTCGCAACACCCACTTTGCGACAGATTTGAGACCGATTCGGCGGTCGCTAATCCTGCTTTTTCTTGTAGTGTAGGAGTACTACTAGTTAGGGGCTTTTATGATTTTAAATGTTTGGAATAGTAGCATCTTATTCTGCTTAATCGATTGCTGATTCAACGTTAGATAGATTAAGGGAGAGTTGATTTATTATCTGATTTGAACCGCGTGTGTTCTTGTTGGTTATTGTTGTTGATATTATTAGATCTTATTGCTTCTATTGAATAGATCTAGACGCGTGATTTAGATTGATTGATAGATAGGGTTGTTTAGATACGCTGATTCGTTCTAAATAGCTAGGAAAGAAGAATAGAAATCTTGATTTCGCAACAACGTGCTCACATTGATAGATAAGTGACTTTCTAGGATCAATTGATAAATTGTAGTGGATTGAAGTATAAAGCCAAGACTTGTCATTAATTGAATTCAACAATTGCTTTCATTACGTTTACATTAGCATAAATTACCAAAACTCAATCAAACCGCCCCATCCCCCCAATTGGTTACCCAATCGGCGTTTCATACATTAACATTAACTGATTCCCTGAGGATACGAACTTGCTTGCCTACTACATAGTTTTAGGATAAGTACTGATTTAATTTGGTGCAACCCACGATAATTGCCCACCACACCCCGTGCGTCTGACGCACCCAACCCTAGGTGGTCGGCTGCCCTAGCTCTCCACCTCAAAACCCTACCTCTCCAACCACTATAAATACACCCTCTTTCCACCCCATTTGACAGAACCTCCCCACACCATTTTCACCCCGAATCTCAGCTCCTCTCTCTCCATTTCTCCACCACAAACCCTAGCAACTCTACCCCAAAAACCCTAACAACTACAACAACAAAAACCCTAGTGCCACGCCTACACCTCTAGGGCACCCCTAAACACAACACTACAAATAACCCTCAAACAAAGCCCCTCTCAAACACCACGTTCGAAGAGCAACGCATCGCTCCAAGAACACAACTGGCCCCTACGACGCATACTAAGGATCAACGCAGCGATCTCGAAGCATAGTAGAGCAAGTAGTGGTATCGCGGACACACGTAAGTCCTGAGGGCACCCCTTCTTTTTTAAACTCATCTTTTACTTTATTCTCATCTTCTACCCCTTCTATACGTGCGCAATTTATTGTTTTCGACATAGATTTACATTTTGCCTAACCAAGATTTAGATCTAAAACGAATTACATGAATCACGCCTAACACACATAGCGTAAAGCGTTTGGACAAATTGGTACCTATGGACCGTTAATCAATCTTAACAACGTTGCGACTTAAGATCTAGTTTATGTGCTAAACTACCGACTTAGCTAATTTATTAGGTTGTATATAACATGTAAATGACTGTAACTTTCATGGCTAACTTCTCAATGACTTGTAAACGATAATTCAACTAGTAGAGGCCGCTATACGTGGGCGGGGTTGGGTGTCTTATGGCTTCCCAACACGTACCGTCACCCCCGAACCCAGTCTTGCGGTCCGTAGGCTGCATATTGGCGTAGGGCACAATGCGCATCTTGTTTCTTACGTCCCTCGGTTTTGTCCCTTTCGGTAAACGACTCGCGAAAGTGTTTTGTACTTGGCATGACTCGCTTCTCCAAGCGTTTATGCTCACTGGGTACAGACTCACCTAGCGTTTACGTAGTCCCTCGGTAACAAGGAACAAGATCGCATTGCATGGTTTCCAAACACCCCACAATTGTTTGGTGGCGACTCCTATCCTAGTGCAATCATCGCACGACTCGCGCGTCCGTCGCTATAGAGACCATCCGTGGAATCTACAACCGTGTTTAGTGTTAACAGCATGCTCTGCCAATTTTTCTACTTTTGAAGTCAAAAAATGAACAAAAATAAAAGTAGAATTCATTTCTCAAGAAATGTGTCAAATGAGGTGAGACAGAAATTTGAGTCTTCGTTGTGTGTAAAGTCTAGTGAGGATTTAGGTACTTATCTAGGTTTTCCGCTTGCTGATTAGAGACCTAATAAAGCCTCTGTATTGAATCTCATTCAAAAGGTGAGAAATAAACTTAGTACGTGGAAATGCGATTCCTTGTCCAGAGCTGGTAAAACAGTTCTCATCAAATCCACGCTCTCTACTATTCCGCTGTATCATATGCATGCTCTTAGTCTCCTGGTTTGGGCAGTGAAACAAATTGACCAAATTTGTGCCAATTTTTTGTGGGGCTCCACGCCCAATCATAAGAAGCTTCATCTTGTTTCGTGGAGTCGTGTCACGGCACCTGTTAACATGGGAGGCCTAGGGACTAGGTCGACTAGTATAATGAACTCTGTGCTTATGACAAAGTTTTGTTGGAGTCTTAATTGCAAAAAGAACCTTGCCTAGGACTTCTTCTATCATAAATATGTTAGAGGCCGCGATGAGCCTTTGGTTTTTAAGATGGCCTGGGTTCGTGTATTTGGCAGAGTCTTGCGAAGGGCTGGGATCAGTTTAAGGACAGTGTTGGTTGGGCTATTGGCACTGGTGAGTCTATTAATTTTTGGAATGACAATTGGTGTGGTGTTGGCCCCTTGGGGCATAAACTTATTTGTTCTTTGTTGTTTTATGTGATATTTCAGTGAAAGAATTTAAAGGGGATGCTAGCTTGATTGATATGGACTTGTTTTTTATTCTGATGTGAAAAATGCTATTTTGGGCACTATTGTTCCAGGATGTGTACTAACTTAGCAATTTCAACACTGCCGCTTTTTATAAAACTTTGTGGGAAAGCAAAAATCTGTCTTGTTTGGATAAGAGTTGGGAGAAATTGTGGAGTCTGAGTTGTTCACCTCGAGTCAAAATTTTCATGTGGCTAATTAAGAAGAATAAACTGCCCACCAGGGCTGGTCTAGCTCAAAGGAACATATCCATTCCTCCTTCGTGCCATTTTTGTCCGCATCTTAATGAAACCATCTTGCATATTTTTAGGGACTGCCCCCAGGCCTTAGAAATTTGGAAACCACTTCATATGGAACCGGCCTGGTTTCAGGTAGGGGAAGGTGACTGGTTGACTCGTAACCTGAGCCATGGCTCGTATCCGCTAGAGAATTGGCCGGCCACATTTAGTGTTATATGCTGGCTCCTTTGTAAGAGGAGGAACTCCTGGATCTTTGACAGGAAAAACGTCTCGTAAAACACAATCACCCCACTAGCCAAAACAATAACCTACAAATACTCTCATCCCCCAGTTGTTCTTCAACAGCTCTCAGTTTCTTTGCTTAAAAATGGTCTGTCCCCTCACCCTTGGTCCAAGCCGATAGTCTTTACGGATGCTTCCTTTGTGGAAGGAAGTAGATCAGCGGGGCTTGCTGCTTGTGTCCGTTTTTGCCGCGGATGCCACTCTTGCGGAAGGCCTCGCGGTTCTTATGAGCCTCATTTGGATGAAATCTCAAAATAGATGTGACTTTATGGTTTTATGTGATTGTGAGTTGGTAGTCCATGGGATTGGGAAAATTGACCAACCAATGAATCGATTGGCTAATATCTATGTGAAATGCAGAGAGATTCTGATGCACCTCCGTGCTAGTGTAGAGGGTGTCAACCGGAAGCACAACGTGGTGGCGGATCACATGGCGAGGTAAGCGAGAGTGATTCTTCCCCAAACATCCTTGCATACTATTGAATAATTTAATTTGATCAAGTGGAAGTCGACATCTTAGATATTGCGGGTTTAGCAACCTTTTTTAATGACGGACTTATTATTTTGCCTCCTTTGGAGGATGTAATAGACATTAGTTAATTTCGTACTCTCGTCGTTGTACCAAAAAAGAACAAAGTGTACCTACATTTTCCTCTCAATATCTTCATCACAAAAAAGATGCAAAATTGAGGAAAGGAATGGGGATCTGATCCCTCCAAATCCTTTCCTTTCTTTTCCTTTCCCTCTCCCTCCAAAAATTACTCCCAAACAAATGGAATTAAATCATTCCATTTCATTCCATTTCCCTTTACCCAAACAACCTGTAACAACTAACAGTCTAACAGTACAATATTTTACAATCAACTTCTTACGTAGTATTCACTAATCACCCTTTTCCGGGCCAACAACTAATCTCATAAGTCAGTTGACTTTCTATGAACAACTAATCAACATAGCATAAAATCAAAACTTCGAAATGACACTTTCCAATTTAACAAAGAAGCAAATACAGTATATAGTACTCCAATAGTCCAATATATAACAACGCGGCCCATTTCTTAGAGTAAACTATATATATGACGTCATGATGAGCAAAGAATAATCATTACGTAATGATCAAGAAGATCAACTATGATGATGAGCAAAGAATAATCATTACATAGTTACCTGGTGTGTTATTATCCTTGCAATTGTTCTTGGGAGATGGAGCTTCAAATCCCAAGCAGTTACCCATTTTGGTTCTTAAACTTGCTCTTCTATTAAAATGTGATTAAACCTTTATTTGTTGTGGAAGAGTCTGAAAGATGCACATATAGTTGGAAAAATAATGTAGAGATATATACAAGCTAAGCAAAGCGAAAAAAGAGAGTCCAAATAGGCGGAAAATTGGTGTATGTATTATTGTATTAAGTGATTTTCTAGGTTCTTTCCGGACAAAGAACTCTGATTAAAAAAATACAAGTTTATGACTCGTACATTGACTTGGCAAAACTGACCACAAACTTGACCTGATTCGCGTAATCTGATTTTAATCTGAAACCCGAAGTGAAGAGTCTCGGATCTCAAAATGACCGGAATTTTATTTGACCCGATATTGACTTGAATCAAACATGACCTGATCTAAACAGGCATAACCCGAATAATTAGAACCTTTAAATGAATCGGTTAAACAAAAATTATTTGGATTAACTATAACACAATTTCAACCACTCAAATTTTAATTTGAAATATATGGGACAAATTTTTATGAGATTCGACATTACTGTATTCAGAATTGCTCAATCTGAAATGACCCAATTTTGATTGACCTGACTCGAATTTGACCAATAGTTGACACACCCGAACTAGATGTACCTTATGATTCTACCATGCACTTGTTGAGTTGTTCAATTCTTTATAAGACCATGTTTCACTTTTTATGACGAGTGAGATTTAATGGAACAACTACAAGTGTGGTGCAAGTCCAATTACACAATTACACATTACAACAACAATTCAAGCTTCCACTGTTCCAGACACAAAGTGTGAAATGTTCAATTACTTCTAACAATTCAAATTCAATCAACAACTAATTGCTATATCAGAATTATAGTTACTACATGATTATACATGTGTATTGTACTTCATATATATGTATACATGGGAGCTTACAAATGAACTTTGACTAATGCTAATTGACTAGAAAGGCAACTCAGTAGTGAATAGTTGATCACTATCTATGTGAAGGCATACTTCAAAACCCCATATTGAGCCATCTATGACACCTCTAGAAAAGGTATCCGAATAACTTTTCTTACATGGTAAGAAATGATATTCTTTAGTAAAAACAGATTTCAGGGTTTTGGGTTTTCAAAAACACAATCACCACGCACTCCCATGATATAAAAACGTTACCACAAGGATAATGGCAATATCGTTCTTACATAAGCGACTAGTTATTAGTATGACGATAGGGTTGAGGCCCAGGGCTCATACCTCCACTGCCACCTCGGATGGGAGATGGATGGTAGCTATGCGGTCTAATGGTTCTCTTGTCGTGTCCGTTGGAGCTCGACTTTGAAGTTCTAGCCTTTGAGGCTTTGGGGTCCATCTTAATGGTGCTAACCCTTTCCAAAATCAAGAGCACCTCGGACATGTCTGGCCTATTTTTTGGTTCATTTTGAATGCATCTCAGTATAAGTTGGCCCAACTCATTTATAGCTTGTGGAGGGTATTCTTGCATTCTACGGTCAACTATCCTCTTTAACTTGGACTTGTCACTGAGCATGGGCTTGAACCACTCGACTAGAGTGGTCTGTCCAGTGGGCCTGCTTGAGTCGAAGGCTTTTTGGCCCGTTAACATCTCCAGCAACAAAACACCAAAACCATATACGTCACTCTTAACATACAAATGACCTGCATGACATAGTTTAATTGTGTCAACATTAGTGATTACATGATTATATTACATCCTTGACAAAATCATAAAGCAGACATTAATAGTGTGGTGATGTGAGTTCTGACTTACCACTATTGATGTATTCCGGTGCGGCATACCCAAATGTACCCACAGCTTGGGTAGTCACATGTGATTTATCGACCGGTGGACCCAATCTAGCTAATCCAAAATCAGCTAGTTTTGCATTGTAATTCTGTGAAAAAAAACAAGAACAAATAGAGCATTATATTAGAATGAATAAACATCTTTTAGATAATTACTGTATTTGTTTATTACCATTACGACAAAGTGCGTTATAAAATCAAATACATTGAAAGAATACCTATATATACAGTATACTACCGTAAGGGAGTTGCAAGAACAATATTGATACCACTACGGATTCTTATTGTGAGTATTCAATATTGATTTTACCACATACATGACACAGCCATCAACTTTGAAAAAAATGAAAAGTAACTACCTAAGTAGAGTGGCAAAATTATCTACTCTTTGTCAAAGACCTTCAAAAAGGTTGGCTTTATTTGTGACCAATGTTTTTATAGTCCGTCTTCAAGATGTCTTTACTACTTTCGGTTAGCTAATCTGGTCTAAATGACTAAGTAATACTTTTGTGCCACTTTGGTAGTAAAAATTTCACTACAGTCATATAAAGTCCAACACGGATTCAGAACCTTTGGAGTTATTTTTTCCTATAGTTGATAGCGTTTACTATAAATGGAAAATATAAATGAAAGTGTATTTCTAAACACAAGAAATAGATCTTCATGGTAGAGTTAATTATCCATTTTAAGTAAACTCTACCATGTAGAGTTATTTTTCAACTCCAAGGGGGTCTCAATCCAGTCCAACACTAATATTTCATTTATGTACATTGATTTCCAAAAACTTGATTGTACAAATTCGACGCTAGAGGTAAAATCAGTATGCTAGATTGTATTGTCGAGGCCGCGAAACTGCAAAAGCATACTAGTATAAGTTGTACCAACATCCAAAATATTTTCAAACCATGGCATAATTCAATTAGTAATTTTCAAAACTTATTTCAAAAGTAATATTGAATTGTTTTAAAAGTAACATATCATCATACATCATAAAAGAATAATTTAACGATAAACTAAAACAGTCTTAATTAGCTTACGTTAAAATTACTCCACAGTATCTGAGTTCCTAATAATACTCGTAACAAATAGTTAAACCGGAGAAAAATGAAAATGATAAAGAGTATTGACTTATTATTACCTCATCTAACAAAATATTTGCGGCTTTGAAGTCCCGATAGATAACGGTGTTTTCGGTTGTATGCAAAAACGCAAGGCCACGAGCTGCATCCGTTGCTATCTTCATCCTTGTACTCCAACATGGGGGCTCTCTATTTGCTACATTATCAACAATGCTTTCTCTCATTTCAAAAAAAAAAAAAACAATGCTTTCTCTTATTATATACACATGAACAAAATCGAAAATTTTATGTATACGTACGTAACTACGTATATACTGGTTGTTGATTAATTGTAATACAGTACTAGCTACTTAGCTAGTCAACAAACCAATGCAAAGAGTTGGTAAAGTGCGATTACTTACTTTGGAAAAGATGGCTCTCTAGACTTCGTTTTTGCATGTATTCATACACAAGAAGTAGCTCCTTCTCTTCAAAGCTATAGCCGATAAGCTTAACAAGATTGGCGTGTGCAAACTTACCTAAGAACTCAATCTCTGCCTGCATCAAAATTACATTTATTTTATGTTATTACTAGATAACATTTGTAGTAACATGTTTTAATAATTTATTAGGATTTCTTTTATCTACATACCTAGTTCATTTTATGGGTATCATCGTTAAAGAAATTATTGGTGGTAACGGTTGCTCCCTCTTATAGAATAGTAAATAGGACAATCTAGATCTTGAAGTGATCAATGTTCGATTCGTTCCCTATCCCGGCCCCTTGTTTGACTAACATTATTGACATATCATTAGAGATGGAAAACGAAAGTATTTCTTATCCGATCTGTTTCGACTTAAAGACTAAAAGGTCATGTTTGTGGACTAGTACAAGCAAAGTGGAGATGATCAACATGACATTGTGCCGTAAAGACACAGTGTTACTCTAATAAAAACACAAAAGTTCTTAGATGACAAAAGGCCAAAGTTTTGAATCATACTCTAACAAGTTAGTGAAGTTACAGACTCACAATAATATGCATTGATCCGAAAAATGTGAAAATAAAGTGTAGATGAGGTAGCGTGGTTTAGTTACATAAGCTAGCTTAGGAACGTGCCTTGCAATTGCACATTGGCCTTTTTTCTTCTTCTAAAAATGCACCTTTGCCTTTGAGATCTGTGTTTTGTTAGAGAATTACACAACTTGCCCATTATTGATCCTCACATTTGAAGTTCTTAGATGACAAAAGGCCAAAGTTTTGAATCATTGCATGAAATCAATGCATGTAATAATGCATGTATGTAGTGTCAAAATGAAGTATCCTATTATCCTATATCACCTTTTCCAAAAGGAATTGCCCTACCTATCCACATACAGTATAATATAGCATTCAGAAAGAAGAGGAACCGACTAAAACAAACTTATAAAAGTCGTAAAAAATCAAATATATACGGAGTATAATTTTTACCTTCCACTCTTTCAACCCTTGGGCACTATGAGGATTGCATCTTTTGATAGCAACGGGAATACCAACTCCAGCTTTAGAAGGTGCCAATGTAGTCTCATCAATCCAGCCTTTGTACACCCTTCCAAATCCTCCTTCTCCCAACATTGAGTCTTGCCTAAAGTTCTTGGCCGCGCTTCTCAATTCCTGATACGTGAATACCTTTAAATTCGGCTTTATGACTTGTCCAACCTCTGGTGGTGATACTTTAGCTCCTCCTCCTCCATGACGTGGCCCAGTCACTAGCACATTAGGGCTCTTAGCCCCTATAGAATTGTACGCAAATAAATATATATTCAGTTGATTAAGACAGAACTGTAAGAGAAGCTAATTGCAATTGTTAACTAGCTTAATTGTGCAATTAGCTTAATTTGTAGTCGATCTACTCCATTTCTAAAAATAACGGAGATATATTCATGTATATTCAAGAGCTTCATACTCATAATCTGCTAATCATACTGATTGGCAAGAGTGTCTCATGAACATAATAAGATAACAGATAACAGTAGAAAAGTACGAGGACAAGAGTCCAATAAACAACAATAATTAGATGTGGAGTCTAAAATTTCATTGTAATTTGTAACTGACAATTTTATTTACTACTTCGATATTTTACATAAATCGTTTGGTAAAATATTTCATTTCTCCTTGGAAAACAACATGGAGTACTTTTCTTAATTGTTTTGAGCTGTCAATGATCAACATGGACAACATCAATAATTGGACATTTCATTAGATGGCCTAGCTCAATGATTAAGAAGCAGTAAAGAGTGTTTTTTGGCTTATTCTCCAACTTGATTAGTGGATAATCATCAACTAGATTAGTACAATAACAACTTGTTCAGAGTACACTCAGCCAAATCCCTAACTATTTTCACTAATCGCCTTGTCAATCAGTGACTAATCCCTGTTACTTTTTTAAGACAACGAATCAAATACTTAATTTCGATATGACTTACAGATTTGCGTACATGTTCTTCCTTTGAAACAAAAAATCGATATGAGTTTTCCATTCTGATTTCCAATTCAATTAACTAGCCAATCTACAGACCTATCGTTTACTATTCCTCTGTTCGTATGAACTTAGCTTAGAACGACACTTACTTGAAATAATACTTAGATGTATTCAAACTGCACTTTTTCATCAAAAGAAAAAAAATAAAAGATCGACTGATCGAGTATTACCTAATTAACTCACTCACTAATCACCCCATGCAGCTAGTTTCAGAAGTCAACTTCTAGTCCTACTATGAACAATCTATCATAATTACTTATAATCAAACCAACACTTCTAAATAACACTTAACTATCTAATTATGCATGAAGCCATATGAAGTTAAGAACCCATTTGAACTCATTACATAGTGTCGTGATGAAGAAGAACAATCAAATTAAAGAGTTAAAACTTAAGAGAATATAATTACCTGGTTTGTTATTCTTATAATTCTTCTTGGAAATTGGAGCAATGGATGCTGCTTCAGATCCCCAGCAGTTGCCCATTTTGTTTCTTCAACTTGCTTGTTCTTCAAAATGGTGCAAATTAAATGTTTGTGGAAGAGTATGAAAATTCCACGTAGAATAATTGAAAGAAGAGTTGAGAAAACTAATATATATGGTCAAGGGGAAGTGAGAAAAGAGTAAGCAAAAGCGCGGAAATTGTTGTGTATTAGGTGATGTTTAGATAGTCAAATGTATACGTGCTATTACAATAAGAAATGTTCCTCTACCTGGAAAAAAAAAAAAGAATTAGAATAAGAAATTCCAACCAACAAATTAAAATCGATGCTTAATTAATTTGTTGACGATGTATGCGCTACATTTATATTTCTTGTAAATTATTACTTTTCGTTTAAATTCTACTCACAAATTTAAACAAAACACATAATATAAAAGACAGAGGCAGCAACACGTATAGTGTGATAAGGGTACAAAGTTAAGATGGTATTATGGTAAAACGTTTTGTATATTCTTTACTCTTTAGTTTATAAAATATCATATATTAACTATTAAAACTTGGCCTCAATCTAGATAGCACCGAAATGGAGAGTCTAACAAGTACCGTTGTAAACACCAAAAATTTATCTTTTTTTAAGGTGTTTAATGTAGACGGAAATTCTTTGTAATTTAAAATATTATCACAAAAGATAATATTTTCTAGACTAGGTTTATTCTTGTCTTCCCTTTCAAGTCATTTACGACTATAAATAAAACCTCGCCACCTAGGGTAAACATAGGTCAGATGATACAAATAAAGCCCCAAAAGGCCTCATCTCCTCCCTACTACGAAATTGTAGGAAATCCGTAAAATACAAGACTAAGTCGTTAAGACCCCTGTAGGTATGAGATCAAGTCAAAAAGACCCTTATACCACAAATACACCAAAAACCCTACCCTTGGAGATGGAATCAAGAGATCCACGAAAGTTGTAACCCACGATTCAATCTTTCAATAAAAACTCTTGTTTCCACACTTGTTTCTTGCTTGTCTATGTCGTTCTTGCAGGTCTGAAATTTTTATGGTTTACAACCGTACATGATAACATTGTTTTTACACTCCTTAGAAATTAGAAGAGACATGGCAAACACATCATCCAAACTAGATTATTTTTGATAGAGTCAATCTAGATTATACTTAATATGTCATGTCTATTTGGAGTTGGAAACAGATCATTTACCTCCACAAAAGTATAGTTATGCACGATCACAAATTAATTCCGTTTTTAGTCAATTTGGTTAAGTGGTCGTTTGGTTGCCACTCTAAATCATGGGAATTCAAAATTCCCATGAATTCAGATTTTTGAAGTTGTTTGGTTGCCTAAAATCATGGGAATTGGAAATTCATGGGTTTTTCCAATTCCTACAAAATGGAGGAATTGGCTTACCTAGCTCCCCCTTGGTAATTGACAATTCCTGTGGAATTTCAATTCCTACATGTAACCAAACAGTTTTGGGAACTTCATGTGAATTTCTACAACATGGGAAGTGGAACTTCATGGGCATTCTGAATTCCCATATGCAACCAAACGACCACAAGTTTGACTAGAAAATGCAAGTACAAATTATGTCTTTACGATTAATTCCGTTTTGTTTTTAAGATTGAGTCAATTTGAAATAGCAAGTACGTATTATTTTAGCTTAGTCACCATAACATGCAATTACATTGAAGTTTTGTTAGAGCTCATAGGTACATTGATAATTGATTCAAATTGTAATATGATTAAGATTTGTCGTTATTTCGCACAAGGGGTGTTTCCGGTCCAAACATTACGCCATTACGGTTCGACTATATGATCAACTCCAATCCCTGTGTCAGTCAAATTAATATCTTGTCATTTTTTGGACAAAATTGACCGATAATTTTTGCCGTCCAAAACAATTTTTGGGTCGTGAATTGGGTCATGAATTTTGCACATTTCTATTCCATATATAGGATGTTCAAATTATGTCGTCTTTCAAATGGAACATTATTTTGCAGTGAGCGAGGTAGTTTAGCACTTTAGCTAGGTGTGCGCTTTTAGAGGTTTGACTATATTAGCAAGGACTCGTGGAGTATATATGTATGAAGTTATGAACTAGAAAAAAGTCAATTGACCGTCAAATAAAAGAAGAAAGACGTAAATTTGATTTTTGCTAACTGGCAATGATCGAGTCACATCACATGTAGCCCTTTCTCATTGGTTGGGTTCCCTATTCGTGAATACCCGTTATTTAATATGGAAATATGTACATACGAGAATATTATGTGCTAGGAAAGTTAGTATATGGTTACCTTATATTTAGATACGTTCACATTCTATGACCGTAGGAGAATAAGTAGAGTTGTATATATACATGTCACTTGGACATGTACATGTAACAAGTTGAATATGCAGAAAACATTTTTCCACAAATTTTATCATGGTATCAGAGCCCATGGTTGAAGACCTGGGATTCAAACTGGGCCCGTTGCAAATTGACAAGTTTACGCAGCCGAAGAGAGCTAAGAGAGCCCCGGTTCGATCGTGACGCTACCGAAGAGAGTCAGAAGAGCCCCCGTGAGCCTATGAAGGTCCAGTCTGCGCAGATGGGCAAGAAATAAGGGAGTCGAAGAGAGCTAGAAGAGCCCCGGCTAGCCCTAAGCGCAGTCTGCTAGTAAAAATGGGAACTCACACGTGAGGGGGAGTGTTAAAGAGAGCTCCACCTGTGAGTGTCCCACATTGGAAAAAAAGGAGAGAATTGATATGTTTATAAATCAAGTAGGAACTCCACCTATTGACAATTAGTTTTAGGATGGAACCTCTTTGGGTGTGTGACATGGACTCTCTCTCTCCTCCTTTCGGGTGCGGCCCACGCCCGATTGTGGTTTCACATTTAACAATTTCATTTTCATACATCCACAGATCCACTCTACGAGTAATCTATATATATTATCTCATTATTTTGAAATATTGTTTGGTAGGAGAATTATTGTGTAACAATAATATGATCTATTGTCACAAATCATACTAATTTTGTCCGAATCGATTGAACACAAAAAATCTAAGTGCATTACATTCAAATGGGGGTTTATATCCCCAAATTAATTCATGTATTAGATAGACTAAATAATTTAGGCACAATAATGTAGAATACACATACATATCAACACGAGATTGAGCAACAATTTTGAAACATACGAGTAGATAGAGATGCCCGCGACCATGATTCTCAATATAAGCTTATGCGTTTCTTTTTACAACTTCAATGTTTACAATTCTGAGTCAAACACATATAGGGGAACAATGCAATTAGGCTAGAGTTTAGCTTCAGAAAAAACTTCCTTTTTTTTTTTCTACTTCTAAGTTCCAACTCAGCTAATATAAAGTGAACGTATACAATGGAATGAAAATCAACCATACGCTAATGAAGTACTAGATTTATCTTTGAGTTCACATGTAAATATGTAATAATTCAAGCGTAATGATTTAGCTAATGGCCGTAAGGTCGTTAGTCAATCAAGCCAATGAAAATATATTTATTATATGGACTAAAATTGTATTGACAAAATTATCGGCCGTAATTCAAATAAGCATGTGTGCAAAAGAAGTGAATGCAACAAAACATTTAGACGCCACCACAACCATTCACATAATCTCCATCCTAATTGCTCAAAAACTTCATATTACAACAACTAAACGTTACATTTCAAAATTTTAGTTAACAATGAATTCTGTTTACATGTACTTACAAATCAACTTGTCTAATGCTAATAAACTACAAAGGCAACTCAAAAATGGCCACGCACTATGTGAAGGTATATTTTTACATCTTGCACTTGCCCAAATCCTCATAGTCACCCATCAATGTACGTAAACTCTAACAAAAGAAGAGTGAATAACATTTCTCACCTAGTAAGAAATGATATTCTCCTGGTTAAGACAGATTTTAGGGTTTGAGTCTCCAAAAAACACAATCACCATTTCCGTGATATAATAATGTCACCAGGTGGATAATGGCATGATCGCTCTTACGTACACCTCCAACTAGCCGTGAGTGTGACGGTAGGGTTGTAGTTGAGGCTTAGGGCTCAGACCTCCAGGACCACCCCGGACGGGAGATGGATGGTAGCTATGCGGTCTAGTCGTTCTCTTGTCTAGACCATTGGAGCTCGATTGCGAAGAGCTAGCCCTAGAGGACTTTGGGTCCATCCTAATGGTACTAATCCTCTCCAAAAGCATGAGCACCTCAGACATGTCTGGCCTATTTTTTGGGTCATTTTGAAGGCATCTCAATATAAGTTGGGCCAACTTATTCATAGCTTCTGGGGGGTAGTCCTGCATTCTAAGGTCAACTATCTTCTTTAATTTGGCCTTATCACTCAGCATGGGCTTGTACCAATCAACCAGGCTGGTCTGTCCACCGGGTCGGTTTAGATCGTAGGCCCGTAGACCCGTTACCATTTCGAGCAACACCACACCAAAACCATACACGTCACTCCTTACGTACAAATGACCTGCATCATGGCAAATTACAATTTTAATAAATTGATGTTTGTTTAAGTTTGTTTATTTTAATGATCTGATAGTTGTTTTAATTAAGAGATCAATTTGACAAAACCAAGGTGTTTTATTCATTTGTGTGTAGATGTGAGTTGCGACATACCCGTGTTGATGTACTCGGGAGCGGCGTATCCGTATGTACCCACAGCTTGTGTAGTCACATGTGATTTGTCAACCGCTGGACCTATTCTAGCAAGCCCGAAATCTGAGAGTTTGGCGTTGTAACTCTGCGTGAGACAAAACGTAGATTACAATGAGTAAACATGTTATATGTAAATCCATATTTCAGAGTGTAATTTTGAAATGCGACAAAAGTATAAGATTACAAAATTGAAGGAATAACAATTGGCGGAAAATGAGTTACAAGAACAATACGGAGTATTGATTTAAAAACTCTTATTGGTCCTGATTTTACACATGAAATACATTCACTATAGCAAGAAGAAGGAAAAGAAATTATTGAGTAGCCATCAACTTTGAAATTTGAATGTGTACCTCCCTACATACATAATACTAGTAGGAACCAAAATCAATGCTCTTTGTCAAAGATGTTCCAGAAGATTTGTTTCATATTAGGTTAATGTCATTTTAACTCGATTTAGGTGACTTTCATACTACGTAGACAAATCTAAATGAATAACGCTATTATATAACCTGGTGTATAAAAAATGTCAGTACCATCATACTAGTCTTGAATATTAGTATTATTTTCTAAAACTTTTAATTAAGTGGGTTGATATATACAAGTATGACATAATTTATAAAGTAACCCTGGAGTAAAATCAAAGCTAATAATAAGCTTGCATAATGAATGCCAAAAATCAACTTTCCACGAACTTGTCCATCAAGTAGGGCACAATCTAGCTACTTATAAAGTTGACTTTATTAAGTTATTACCTGATCTAACAAAATATTTGCTGCTTTGAAGTCCCGATAGATAACTGTGTTCTCAGTTGTATGCATAAAGTCAAGGCCACGAGCTGCATCCATTGCAATTTTCATCCTTGTACTCCATGAGGGTGGCTCTCTGTTCTCTGTAATATCGACATTTTCTCGTTTAGTACGCGAATAAAATCGTTGCATATAGCTATTTGTACGCAACGGTCATCAATTGCTCATCGAAATATGCCTAGAAACTTTGAAAGAGTTGCTAAAGTGCAATTTCTTACTTTGGAAAAGATGGCTTTCAAGACTTCCTTTTTGCATAAATTCGTACACAAGAAGTAGCTCCTTCTCTTCGTAGCAGTAGCCGATGAGTTTAACAAGATTGGGGTGCGCAAACTTGCCCAAAAATTCGATCTCAGCCTGCATTATTAGAGTTACATTAGCTTTTACATCAGAACAGAATCTGCTGAATCAAACTACGTTGGCATTTCTAACTATATAAAATGTCAAGTGTTAAGCTACTATTCTAGTCATCTAACTTGTTTATATTATCGTTATCATTGTCATTACACATAACCATTAATGTCAAGCAAAATGAATAGGACAATAAGGTGGTTGAGATAGCTGCAATGCTTGAAAACTAAAGGTCGGAGTCTCATTCCACTCGCGCTACTAAGATTTACGTCTTATTAAAAATTGATCGGAAACAACTATATATGCCTCATTAGCCCAACCAAATGACCAAAAGTATGACTTTTGAGTTGTATTTGGACGATGATAAACACGTCACTATGCTATGTTGTACACCACACTTCAAAAAAACTTACGAGAATACAGGCTCTCTGTCCACTACTCGTAAAGTCTAAATCCCACCATTTAATGTCTAAGACTATCGTAATTCGTATACTTATAACACATCACAACACCATAGTGACCCGAAAAATCTGAAAATGGTTAAAGGGAATGCATTATCAGGTAATATGACTAGCTTAGTAGTTACATGAATACCGGACTAAGACCGATACTAGTGCTAGCTTACAAGCTTAGCAACGTGCATGTATCGGCCGTTTACGGTCAACTCACGACGGCATCACAATCAGTGATCTTTTGGCCTGCCAGATACGTACGGATCTTTGATAATGTCAACTCTCAATTAAAAAATTTGCAACTTTGAAATCTGTGTTTGGTTGAAAAATTCCACAACTTGTGCTACTTGCACATCTGCTCTGGCAAATTAATGCAGAGTCTATCTAAAGAATATTAAGCCCATTTGAATTTCTATATTGACAAAGTCCAAAATTGCCTTGTTTAACTAATTAATCGACACATGTGGTGATGTAGTGTCCAAATTGAATATCAACAGGTGACATAGTTTCGTATCTAAACAGAATTGAAACCGACTGACATAGTTTCGTATCTAAAGAGAATTGAAATCGACACAAATGATTTTATAGAGAAGAAAGAATAAAAATACTTACTTTCCACTCTTTGAGACCTTGGGCACTATCAGCATTGCATTTCTTGATAGCAACAAGAATGCCACTTCCAGCCTTAGAAGGTGCCAATGTGTTCTCATCAATCCACCCTTTGTACACCCTACCAAAACCTCCCTCTCCCAATACCCAGTCTGGTTTAAAATTCTTGGTCGCGACCCTCATTTCCTGATACGTGTATACTCTTAAGTTCGGCTTTATAATTTTTCCAACCGATGGTGGTGATACTCTAGCTCCTCCTCCTCCATGACGCGGTCCATTATTTATTGGTGCCTTAGGACTCTTCACCACTGTATAATTGTACACACATTTATAAAATCAATTACATCTATTCATTTAATAATTCATAATGTCAGCTAACTCAGTTGTTACTCTAAATCGTTTCTATTGATTTGAGAAAGTGGCACATTTTCATGTTTTTGATTAATTTCATTTCCCTTTAACTAACTCAAAATAAAAAAAATTAATTTAATTCTCCCTTTTGCAAAACAACACTCTGCACCCATTTTGTGATGTCAATCAACATCATTCTTAGGTACTTCCATAGATGGCAAAAGCTCAATGATTGAAAAGGCAGAAAAAGAGTGCTTTTTTTGGCCTTTTCTTACATTTTGGTGGGTGCGATTATTATCCACTTTTACCCACGGTAAAATTAACCATAACTTCGGATTATACACAATCTCGATATCACGCTCCTCCTCATTTCCGATATATAATCACCTCAGAAATCTATAACAATTAACCTTTACGACAACTAACGAATTAAATATTTCCGAACAATACTAAATTTCGACACGACCCTTTTGACATACAATCATTGAATCAATTAAATCACTAAAAACCCCATCAAGTAATTTCAGAAGTCAACGACTCCAATGAACAATTTATCATCACCATCACATAGAATCAAAAGTATGAAATGTGACTAATAATCCAATCAAGAAAAACAAGAAACCCAATTTTTTTAGTGAACAAAGATTAATCTTAATTAAGAAGAACAAATAGTTAATTAAGAAGTTTAAATTAATTACCTGGTGTATTAGTAGTAGAAGTGTTGGTCTTGGAGATGATTGGAGCAATGGGAACTTCTTCAGATCCCCAGCAGTTGCCCATTTCTAGTTTGGTGATGTATGTTGGACAAAAATGGACTAAATCTTTGTTGAGGAAGAGTATGAAAAATGCACGTACAGTTGTAGATATATATATGGTCAAGCAAAGCGAGGAAAGAGAATGCAAAAGCGCGGAAATTTTGTGTAGTAGGTGATTTTCTAGGTTCTTTCCATGTTTTTGAGCGAGTCATGTTTTTTGTGAGATTTTAAGATGGGTTTATCGTGCCGGTGTCGTTGTCAGATACGGACATGCTGGATAGTTTATGTATTTATGCACTTTTGATTTTAGTGGTTTTTGAGTATGTATGGCGGACAAATGATTTGAATCGTGTCGGGATCAAGTCCACTTGGGATAGTATCACTGATCGATTTTTGGGATCAATTTTGGATTCGATTCAAATGAGTTCAGTTGTATCTTAAGTTAATTCGGTTTTAGTTTGTGTTAGTACTTAATCGAACAATTTAGTTCAACTCATTTCCGAGAGTTTAAAGATAAATCTGGAGAGCGGAATCACGATATAACTAATAATTCAAGCAATTTTGAAGTCAATTTGGTCATTCGAGGGTTCCGTAATTTTGTATATTGTTGATTCCAGCTCAGTTTTGTCATGACTCCCAGCCCTAAATGCCGAGCTAAGTCAGCTTACCACAGGTCATTTCCGAACCAGATTGAAACATTTCAAGTTACGGAACAAATAGGCATTGCCAATTATTTCGCCAACATCAAATTTGAATTGAACGTTCCAATCTGGTCATTCGAATCTTATTCGATTTTGCTAAGTCTAGGCACTACGTAGCCCATACATATACTCCCTCCATTCCATTCATTTCTTTACGTTGGACCGGGTTTTGTGAGAGAAACTCAGGCCCAACGTAAAGAAAATAATGAAATGAAGGGAGTACATTAGTAGAGGTTCGACTAAATTGTAAATCTCTTTTGATTAGGCAAACTATGAGAGAAAAGTAGAAAACACAAAAGAAATACTACGGATTATGGTCACTTGACAAACTAAGGAATCAGTAAAGACGTTGGAATATGAACACGAAAGAGTCAAATGATTTTGCTAACCGGCGATGAATTTCACAATGCAAGGAGCCGTTTCTGATTGGTTTGGGCCCCAATTTATGGAGAGCCTTTGAATAATTTTTATATTTCTCATACGCCAACAATTAGTCTAATATATATAAAAATATAAAATCTCATAGTTTGTCAAATTTGTTTGGTAGGAGAATTATTGTGGAGCAATGTGATGTATGTAGTTCAAAATTTATATATGTATGTCGTATGTGTTTAATTATGTTTGTAAGAACGAGAAAGTAATGTGTTACCCACTAAATTAATTTTTAGAGAAGTTCATGTATGTGTCATGGACTACGCATATACGGAGTATATATAAGATATAACCTACTAGTAGTACCCGGGCTATCAACATTCAACAAAGTACATAAGCTCCCCATCAATAACTATCATCTTGGATTCACCTTTTTTAAAAAGAGTATGTAGTATGTTGAATTTTTTATGCGGAAAATGAAATTGAAGGGTGTGTCCATCTAGTAATACAACAATAACAAACAAGTCTTACCTTATTTTTAAATTGACTTGAGATCGACTGTCATGAATCGTTATAGGTATCCATCGTCTCGCGTATGTATGTCATAAAAGTCAATGATCATTGTGAACATGTTTAAAAATTATTAGAACATGTTTAACAAGAGTTGTAAAAGGCCATCAATCAATAAAGAGAAAAATAATAACATTTAAAAAGAAATCCTCGTATAGTTCTAAAACAAGTGAAGAAAGCATGAACATTTTTACAAATAACAAGAAGAAAATGCTTGAAAGAAGAAGATCAAAAGGTTTTAGAGACGAATTGAAGAAAAAAATCCTTAGAAAACCTATAAAGTCATCCATATATGGATTGCGTCTCTCCACACCGTCTTATCTAACGTCATACTATCTTCAAACCCCAAGCTAAGACACACTTACTACTTCTAATCCCCTTCAGCCAAGTCATCGTGAGTCTTCCTTGACCCCTAACGGTGGGTGCATTTAATAATGTGCATAATATCTTATTCAATTTTGAGCTACGAGCTGAGTGTACATGCATGAAGACATTACTTACTTGGACAATGCTAGAGGTCTACAGTGTAGACACCCAAAATTGTCTACAATCAGCAATAATTTTACTACACTATCAAAATTATACTACTCACATAATTAATTTTACTACCTGAGGGCCTATTCGGTATCGTTTTCTGTTTTCAGTTTTCTGTTTTTTTTAAAACCAAAGTCCCGTTTTTCAAAACCAGAAAAAATGGTTTTCAGTTTTCAGTTGTCAGTTTTAATTTTCTATATGACTATTATGGAAACAAACAATTAAAACTTTATTTTGTAACTTATTAGGCTAAAACTTTTACGCAAAAAATCCAAAAACTGAAAACGCCAGTGATACAGAACAGACCCTGAATTTTTCATTACAATTAATTTTACTACTCCGATCTCAATTTACTACTAGTAACTCAATTTTACATTGTAGACAAATTAATTGTGTCTACAATGTAGACCTCTAGGAATTTGCTACTTCTTTAACCATTGCAAAACACCCCAATTAAGTGATTAACTACCCTCTCCCTGAACTTGTATTTCTTAAATATATTCTATAGTCTATAGAGTAATGCTTGGCCAATCACTGTGATTGGCATACTCTTGCCAATCACAGCAAGTGGTTCACACGCCAACAACTTCCCATTGAAAAATGCATAAAGTGGAGTTAAGTGGGCCATTATTGTCTGGCTTTGGTCCAGCAATAGTTTATACATGTATATAATTATGAAAAATAATATGTAAATAACTTTTATTAATAACTGTGTTTTTTTTTTGAGGGGCTATAAACTCTATTAAAATTCTATATGGCTCAATTTATTACCCAAAAATAAAATAAAACCTTTCTTTCAAAATAAATAAATAAATAAATAAAATAAAATAAAATAAACCCCAGAAGAGAGTGGTAGATGAGAGAGAAAACAAACTAAACGGCTGATCTTCCTTTGGCCGGACCACCACCACGATGTCCAATCTCGGCCACCTCTCCTTCAACCCAGTACGAATGCCTAAGCCTCACACCCTTGCTCTGGTGACCATTACTACCTCACCATCACATAACCATTTTCAAACACTGGCCAAGTTCTAAACCACCATTTTCATACAATAATCATCTCATCTTTTGCATATACCATTTCTAATTTTCCATATACAATTACAAGATTTCCATATACCATTTCAAAATTTCCATATACCATTTCACAATTGTAGCCCCAAAGCACCACCATTATAATTTTTCATATATCATCCGACCATTATCATATACAATTTCACCATTCTCATATACCATTTGCATTTCTCGTACTCCCATCCTATAATATAATAATTTCATGTTGATATGTAATTTGTGTGTGTGATTGTGAAGTTTTGGTGGTGGTGAATGAAGATATGGCATTAGAGATGGAGGGGAGAGAGGGATTTAAATGAGAATGACAAACTCACTTGATATGAATCTTAACGGAAGTGAGAGAAATGATGTTGATATGTAATTTGTGTGTGTGATTGTGAACAGGGACTCAGATTTAGAAAGATATATATTTACAGTGCAATTTCAATCATATAACAGCTTGCTGCCACAATGGTTTACTGATTCTATTCTACAGAAATGACCGGGGTTCGATTCTTGCCAACCCCTTTTCCCTCATTTTTTTTCCTTCAATTGTTTTTCCCTTTTTTTTTCCTTTAATTGTTTTTCCATTTTTTTTACAGTGTTACATCGGGTTTTCCTCTCTAATTTTTTTTCCATTTACTTTTCCTCTCTATAATTTAGGTAGCTTTAATTTTTTTCCTCCTCATTACTCCTCTCCAAATCGGGTTTAAGTAATAATGTATGGAGTATATACTACACTTTTAATGGTTAATTTTCTCAGTTATATTTTATTGTTATGATATTTGAGTTTTTTCAAGATCATATATATACAACTCGAGCCCCCCTCAACTTTTCATCCTGCCTCCGTCCCTGATTGTGAAGTTTTGGTGGTGGTGAATGAAGATATGGCATTAGATATGGAGGGGAGAGAGAGATTTAAATGATAATGGCAAACTCACTTGATATGAATCTTAACGAAAGTGAGAAAAATGGGTACGGAAATGGGGGTTTTTCAACAGCGAGGAGAGAGAATGTTGAGGGATGAGAATATTAATTTAGAATTTCACATGATAAATAAAAATTTATTGTTGACAGTTGTTTTTCTATCAATTTATAAAATATGTTTATGATTTTCAGTCAAAATTTAAATAAATTCACCCCCTATATATTGTACAAAATAGAAATTTAATTTTAGTTCCCCATGATGGGTTTTTCAACGATTTCCTGTGTTCGCACCCCAAAGTCTTGTTCACACCAGGAAGTCCTGTTTATTCCTCGAGTCAAGAACAAAATAAAAAAATTCACGAATCTTGTTAATGAACCAACTCAATGAAAACTATAAGTTCATGGTTAAAACTCATACAACTATTTTAATACTTTTAACAACTCGCAAATCCTGGAATTTTGGAAAAGTCGAAATCACAAGGGTATAAGCTAGAATTTTGAGCGTTTTAAATTTTAGATGTTGTATCAGTCATCTGGGCCAAAAGTTGATGTGAAGAAATACAGATGTTCTTAATAAAAACCTGTTCCAGCATTTTCTTACAGAAAAAAAAGGACATACTATGCAGAAAGACTAGGCCAGAACTGCGTAGCATGCAGATAATTCTGAAGCAAAATGTTTTTGATCCTTCTATTAACCAAGTACAGACTACAGTTCGAGTTTCGACAAAAACAAATGCAGAATTCTGTAAGATTTGTTTCATACAATAGCATTTCCTGAGTACAAGATGTTCTGCAGAAATATCAGACTGTTCAAGGAGTTCAGCAAAAAAGGTTAATCTTCAAAGCATACATTCTGCTACGCCGAAAAAGCTAAGGTACAGAATCATACACAGGAATACATACAACAAAAAAGCTCTTTATTACATGATTCATATGTAGCTGGTTCTGCTAATGTAGGCTGATGATACGGAGTAAAAAATGTAGTGAATCAAACCATCTTGCCCTTTTCATAACTTCATAAGTATACCAAAACGAAAAAGGCGGTAAATGTGAAGTTGTGAACATCTTTGAATGGCATTTTACTAAAATTCACCATTTTGATCCAACCTTGTGAGTATATACACATAACAAATTGTCAAGCAGAAGAATACAGCCACTTTCCTGTATACCTTATAGATCAAAATGTTCGGTGTTCTCTCCCTTTCTCGTGTCCTTTTATCGCCTTTTTATCTCGTCTATAACCTCAAGGCAAAGCTGGAAGCGATTGCCTCTACCTGTTATTCTTCTCAGAGGAGAAAAAGTTTCCCTTCTGTGAAAACAAGGAGCCAGAACTTGTAGGGGTAGAAGTCTTTGGAGTTTGAGGCGCTGTTGCTGAGCCTGAGGACTCTGCATCAGCTGCTATGTAATTAAGTGCCAGCACAACCTCGGATATAGGAGGCCGCCTTGCTGCTTCATCTCTCAAACACATCTCAGCAACAGCAAGGAAGCGACGAAAAGAGCGTGTAGGGATTCGGCCTTTTAGTCTAGGATCCAGAAGCTCCATGTGTCTTTTTCGGTTTTTCAAGATCTTGTTAGACTGCAACATCGCAAACAGGGTTGAATAAGTTCAGATTAGGCAGCTATGTCAGCAACATCACTGTTGTAATAGTTTCAACAAAATTGTCCCAGAGACTGATCAATCCTGACAAGGGCGAGACGGAGATACGCCCTTGCCTTTCCAAGCGATAGAGAGACTGTTTCCGAGTGACCCTTAATTAAACACATACAATGACATGTAAGACTCAGTTTTTTCGGCTTTTACAGGTGCAAGCTAGCTTATTAAAAACTTACCCATATGACAAGACTCTGATCGTTGGTCTTGGAAACGTCCAACGCTTTCCTTCCTGTAAGTATTTCCATTAAGACGACTCCAAAGCTGTAGATGTCAGACTTGGCACTAAGTTTTCCGCTTGCAGCATACTCAGGTGCACAGTATCCGTAAGTTCCCATCACCCTGGTTGACACATGAGTTTGGTCGTCCTGTGGACCGAGCTTTGCCAGACCAAAATCCGAGAGCTTAGGGTTGAAGTTTTCGTCCAGCAATATGTTAGCTGATTTTACATCACGGTAGATTACAGCTGGCTTGGCTACACAATGTAGATACTCCATGCCTCGTGCTGCACCAGCCGCAATCTTTAATCGTGTGTTCCAATCTAGGGAATTTTTGTGGTGTTCAACGTCTGCACAGGAACAGTTCCAAAGTCAGAGACCTACCGTAAACTTCCCATGACATGTACTACATGCTACCAAAACATCAGTGATGCATATACGCGTAATTAAGGACGCTAAATTACCAAATAGATGATCTGACAAGCTACCCTTGGACATGTACTCATAAACCAGTATTCGTTGATCTCCTTCAGCGCAATATCCAATCAGAGTGACAAGGTTCGGATGATGCAGCAAACTTAACATCAAGACTTCAACAATAAATTCTTGATTGCCTTGAAAGCCGTCCAAATTAAGCCGTTTGGTAGCAATTACCTGGCTCAGGTGAAAAAACCCGAACAAGAAGATCCGTTAATTCTTTCACAAACATTCATCACAACACATAAACACTCCTCCAAAGACATGCATACAAAACATAAACAGGTAGACAAGGCATTGCGAAATTTCCTCTGCCCCCTTAATGTACAGCTAAGATTTCAGTAAAAACAGTAAAAGAAACATAGAACAACAAGTTCGAGTCCAGACTTTTTGTTCAGTGAGCCAATGCACATCCATCTTAGACATTTCTCTCTTTTTTACCTCCCTAGATCTATTCAATTATCTGACTCTCTGACAGTGAAAGTTACGCTTCTACAAGAGAAATGCTAAACGTGTATTGATACACGCTTCCACATGTAGGATCTCATACTGTCATACATATGAGGTTGCGACTATTTTCTTCTTAACTCACAAATTTTCAATGCAAGTACTATCGGCAAGACAAAGTATGCTACACAGATGAAGACTCAATTTACAAAGGAAAAGGAAAAATGACCTGTCCTGTATCTAAACGGCCCTTGTAAACCTTTCCAAAGCCGCCTTCTCCAATCAAATGAGAATCCCTGAAGTTCCTTGTCGCGACTGCAAGTTCTCGATAAGTAAAGCAACGAGCAGTAGTACTGGTAGCAATTCTATCTATCACCTTCTGTTTATCATCCAAAGACACAGATTGCCTCCCACGTTCTGCAACGTAAACATTAAACATTCAGTTTTACCATCAAACTCAACATTGTTCTGACATTAAAAGGCGAAACTTGTTTTCATCTTGCTCATCTAAGTAACATTTCCTAAGTCCCCTTACCACAGAAATCGAAGCTCGATTTTTGCGTCCCATCTGCAACCAAATACACAGAATTGTCTGGTTTAGAAAGTAACTCCTTAAGGATTTACAAGAAAATGCATCTAATTCTTCAAAGATGTTGCAAAAACTTGTATACACAATCCATAAGAATTAAAAGTATGTACAATCTCCGTTCCCCTTGATATGTTAATGTCTAATTTGAATTTCTCTCAAGTATTCAAATAAACGAACAATTCAAAAGACCGAACAATCCTTAAAAGGTCAAAATTTCACAATGTTCTACACATTTTAACTAACACAATTAAGAGTAAAGGCAATAGACAAACCCAAATTTTGGGTTTGTCAATGCCACATCATATATTGAATACCTCAATATATAAGAACACAAAGTATACAATAGATGAACTTTGTATTGGGATCTTTCCTTCAACTACTACTATTTTGCCCATTAAAATAGGTTTGATAATGAATGCATCATATGGGTGTCTACTCTTTTTCAGCACAAACCCAAGTTCATTCCTAAGAACGGGGTACTTATTTTGAGGAACGACCTAGAGCTATGCAATAGATGAACTCCATTTTTGACTTCTTGTTGTCAAACCCAATGCCCATGGACAACTATTGCTTTTGCTCTAAGCAATTGTGCCTTTGACACAGACAAGAAAACTTCTAATTACTCCGTAATCCGTATCATCTAATTATTCTCTATGCATGAGTTTCTAGGTTTAAGTTCCAATAGGCAACATGGTTATAGGATTATAGAAACCCGTAGGAACCCTACCTAGAGGTCATTTTGACCAAATCTAACGCTCCCAATCATCTTAAAATTATGGAAATTATATAATAAGACCCTAACATGGGTTGATTTTACTCATTTGGTCATATTTGTTCATACCCCCAATTTTAGCGTTCCAAGCGCGTTAAAATTTTGGAATACCTAAAAATCACATCAAATGGATATTTCATTTAAAGTTTGGGGCATGATTGGGTAGATTAGGTGTCAAGGAGTGCATCTGTGTATTTTATTTCGGAAAAAATGACCTCTAGGGTGGGTTCCTACGAGTTCATATATAACTATGGTTCCTACCGAAACCCAACCCTGAGTTTCTAAACTGCCATGCATTATATACTTTCGTGTCATTTTGGCACGCACTTTAAGTAGGTAATGAGAGTACATCATACGGAGTAATTAATTATTTACTTGATAGTAATAATTATTTGCACGAAAATAATATTGATTTTTTATTATCAAATCTACCCTTATGGATGTCGCCTGAGACGTGTGGCGAAAAGTTGTGTTACATTTACGGTCTTAATTGGATGGACTACACTCCCAAGTAACTTGAAAACTTAGTTTTTGGCAAATAAAGCATCCTTAAACCAAATTGACAAGAAATTCAAATAATTGGAACATAATTTCACTAAAGCTCAGGAAAGAAGACTACCTGGAGAATCAAAACTTGACTTTCGCGTTCCATCTGCAACAAAATACACGGCACTATTTTGGTCAGTATGTAAACCCCTTAGAACACAACATTTAACTTTGTACACTCCCTTCGGTTTTCTCGATTCTCAGGCATGTTTTGTGAGTATTTTTCATTTCTTAACGTCTTCATTCTAGTTAGCAAGTATTCCGTCTCATTTTTAAACTTTTAACATTTTTATTTTGCGTAACCATCAACAATAAAAGTTCAAAATGATAATATATGCGTAAATGTTAGTTTTGTGTACCTTAACAATAAAATTATATATTCCTCTACATATACTAATATTAAAATGAAACGATAAACCAAAAACGCTAATTCTATTCCATTACAAGCTATAGAATAATTCTTATAACTCCATTATTAAAGCTACCGACCTATCGTATTTCGTAAATGCTTAGAATTGTCATGTTTTAAAAAAGAAGGAATTTAAAAATGTCATGAAGACCCCATCTCTCAAACAATTATTCATAATCAAACATACGAATAAATAAACAAATGACCAACTTTATTATTCTTAATACTCCCTCCATTTTTTTTGGTTCCTTACGTTTGGTTTGAATTCCTCTCACAGATTCAAACCAAACGTAAAGAACCAAAAAAAGTGGAGGGAGTAGAAGAAAAAGTACCTGAAGAATCAGAATTTGTGGGAGAATAAGGATCAAAAAGCCTCTCATTTTCATAACCAAACCTCTTCCTCGAACTTATGCAAGAAAAACACCTCATGATGATTTTCCAAGAATTATCTTCACAAGAATAAAACAGTCTGAACAAATTTATTTAATAAATCCCACAAAAGGAAACAAATCAATTTAATTAATTATTCAAGCTTGAAAGAAGCTGGATATTCCCCCTTCAAAGGGGAAAGGGGGAAAAGAACCAATCTTCTTCAGGAAGAGAAAAAAAAATTAGGTGTTTAAAAACGAAATAATATTACAATAATTTATGCAAACTATTTTTAGGTGGGCATAAAAATTTGGGCAAGTACAAATCAAATTGAGATATGAAACTAAACAATTAGGGAAACATAAATACAAAAATGGCATTTAGTACTTAATAACAAACGCGGGAAAATAATATTGTGTCTTATTTTTAGTAATAACTATTGTGTCATTTCATATATCACAATTAAAGCCCCAATATATTTGCCAGATATTCGAGTTGTGCTGTCTTTATGTGTTGAAATTGTGTTCGGATCCTCTAGAGTCTAGAGTTGAAATTGAGCATTTATATACTGACGACCAAAGAAAAGAAAACACTATTTTAGTTGAATTGATTATTTCACGGGACAAGTAGTTTTGAGTCATAAAATTAAACGTACCATCGGTCAAGTGTAAATTAACTTCTAGAATTTGATATTCTTATAATCATTAGCGAAGATGTTTCAATGGTTTTGTGGCATGATTTAGTAACACACTAGTCATCAATCAAAATCTAATATCAATTGAAAAATTATACGGAATTCATATCAAATGAACATATATAATTACATAAGGATTTGGTCTATAAAAAAAAAAAAATTACATAAAGTTCAAACTTAGCTATAGTAGAGCCTAATACAAGCTAAGTGGAACGACACAAGGGACAAGTCGGAGACGTTGTCTTCATGAACCAACTTATAATGCACTCTTCATGGAAAACGTGTTTGCACTTCGACAATTTTACCACCTCATAAATTTTATTACCCTCTTCTTCAAATTTACCCTTTTGAAACGGTAACAAATCCTCAAGACAAATCACACATTGACCTTTTACTACCTCCCCTTGTTTAACATTCACTATTCCTTGTATAGCAAGCTCAAAATTACCCATCTCATCATCAACATCATTGTGATCATCACCACCCTCGGCTGCTAACATTGGCGGCGCAAAACTCGGAGAACCACCACCTATCTCCGGCAAAGTGACACGTGAAATCTCAACATCCGCATTGAGTAAAAACTCACGACCACAAAAATCAGCCGCGATGAAAGATGAAAGCTTTTCATTAACTTTGATTATTAGGGTTTCAATGACTTGATCGTGGAACTTATTTTGTAGGCCTATGGAGTTTAAGGCGGTCCAAAACGAATTGACGTCTCTTAAGCAAAAATAACCATCATCATCATCGTAGACAAGGAACGCTGATGTAGACGGATATCTCGTCGCATTTTCATGATCACCAATAAGTTCGAGACCACTAACATCAGGTGATTCAACGAATTTGTAGTCTATCAAACTGAAGTTGACGTTGATTCGAGCTTCGACATCGTATGACAACGATGGGTTTTGGTTATTGAGATGATTGATTTGAATAGGATCGAGATCAACACGTGAAATTATGACGGTGTTTAATTCGTCCTCCATTAATTAATTTACTAATAAGGTCGTACGTTTTTTTGAGATAAGAAACAGTGTATAGAAAAAGAGTGTGAAGTTTGGGATTGATCTGATTTGTTTCCACGCAGGTTAATTGTGTGTATATATAACGGTCACCAAATATGGTAATTTTCGAAAATAACTTAAATTTGGAAAGTTTTCCGTATTGTTACTTACCATAATGAGATCGTATCGCGTACATCACACGCATTATCATTGTTGACACCAAATATCATACTGTTATGTACGTGTATTCTCTTTTGATCATATGCAATGTGGCTACCATACTTGATACTCCTAGACGCCTAGGTATTCTATTATGAATTCCCGAATTCACTTTTGTGTATTTTAACGGTTTTTTTTCATTACCTTTATGATTTTTTTTATGCAAACCTTTATGAGTATTTGACAAGTAATTTTCACGGTTTTAACAAGAAAAAAAATACAAAATTGTACTCCATATTAAAGTACATTATTAATGAGGGTAAAAACACAACAAATCTTTGTTAGGCAATGCTAGAGGTCTACAGTGTAGACACCAAAAAATGTCTACAATCACCAATAATTTTAGTGCACTATCAAAATTTTACTACTCACACAATTAATTTTACTATCTGAATTTTTCATTAAAATTAATTTTACTACTCCGATCTCAATTTTACAACTAGTAACTCAATTTTACATTGTAGACAAATTAATTATTCTTACACTGTAGACTTCTAGCAATTTGCATTTTAGTATTAGTCCACATGCACAACATGAATAACGAGTGTATTTGTCATATATATAGGTGAGTTGAATCTTGGTGTGAAACTCCAAATAGTAACGCAATATTTAAAGTTTAAAGAGTTAATTATTTACATTTTCGCATTTAGCATTGGATGTATCGTGTTGTAAATAAAGGTTTTTCCCCCTTGCTTTCTTGGTCGTTGGTCATTCCTCCTAATTTGTATCGTGTAGTAGAAATAGCTTCCTTACCTAAGCTTCGTGATCATGATTAAATTAACGGGTCCAGAATCGATCACATTCCGATTAGCTAAGATCTAATTAATTTTCTGATCGTAATAATATATAATTAGGGTAGTGAATCATCAACTAACAACGCGAAAAGTTTCAATGGCTACAATTTCATTTGCATGATTTCAACATCACTACGGGCCGAACTGTAGACAAGTTACAATACTTAAAATTGATTGAAATACTATCAATTAGTAACTTCAAATTAAAAGGCACTTGTTATTATCATTAAGTACATGCAACTTAAACAAGAGAAAGCGTACGTATCAATTGAACAACAAATTAAAAATCAAACTATATTATTACAAAAACAGACATAGTAGCCTAATTAACTGGCATTAGCCAGAGTAGACAAGTTGAACGACACGCGGGACAAGTCATTCTCTATCTATCCCGTAGCTTGTACAGCAAGCTCAAGCAAAATTATCCATCTCATCATCATCATCATCATCATCATCACCCTCGACACTCGATGAGGCGCCCCCTTTCTCCGGCAAGGAGACGACGCGTAGAATGCTAACTTCCGCATCAAGTGACACCTCACAACCAGGAAAATCGACCACAGATGAGAGCTCTTCATTTACTTCGGCAATTAGGCGTTGAATGACTTGATCATGGAATTTTCCTTGTAGACCCATCGAGTTTAGGGCGGTCCAAACAAGATTAACGTCTCTTAAACAAAAGTAACCATCATCTTCGTACACAATCACTGTCAATGTCTTATCTTCATGCTCACCAGTAAGATCGTAATCGATAATATCACCATCAGGTGATACGACGGGTTTGTAGTCTCTCATGTTGAAGCGCACGTTGATTCGAGCTTCGTCCTCGACATCGTACGACGACGATGATGAGTTTTGGTTGTTATTGAGATGATGGGTTGTTTGAATAGGACCACTGAGATAAACCACAGGGAATACGACGAGGTTTGATTCTTGCTCCATTGATATTACCGGGTTTTCTTGCTTCAAGCTGTTTTTTTGGGATGGGTTTGTTTTTCTTTGAAAGTAAAAGTTGGCACGAGAAACAGTTTTGAGAGAAAGAGTGTAGGTGAAGTTTGGGACTGACTTGAATTGATATGTTTCCTCGCAGGTGAATTATGTGTGTATATATAGCGATAAATGGCGGTCACCAAATATGGTAACATATGAATATACTTGAATTTGGAAAGTTCTCCGTATCTGTGCTTACCATAATTATATGCGCGTAATTCTCAAGCTAGCTTAGTGTTGGCACCAAATAACATACTCCACGCGTATTTAGGTCTCTCCCACTCTTTTTTGTTTTTCCCATATATTGTGTACAAAATGTCTACCGTACTTTGTGCACCGACGAGTAGCGACGATTAGAATTATATATTTCATGAACAACTATTACAGTTGGGTAGCCGTATAAACATTATCGGAATTTCCTCCAAAGTTATATATTTCATCTAACAATAACTTATTTTAGTATGATGATTTTGCCAAGACAATAATTATTACTGCCAAGGCAGATTCATTACATCTGATCCTTATTTAACTCGGAAAATACTATTACTAATTTGTATTGGCAAAATCATCACAAAAAAATAGTAAATTTGAAAAAGAAACCAAGTGTCACTTGGACCGTATTGTCCCAAAATTTCTACATGTATATCAAAAGTCACGCCAAACTAAATAATCTTGCATACAAAAGAATGAAGATTAGATAATCCCGTGCAGTTTAGGCAAACAATGTACTCGACAAAGAGGACAAGTTAGAGTTTTGAAAACCCAGCCTTGGACACAGCCCTCATGAAAAACATGTCTACAATTCGGCAATTTCACTACAAAATCAATTTTTTTTGAATTATTATCATCACGACCAAAAAATTCGTCACAACAAATCGCACAATCATTCTTATTTTCGTCAAATAAGATCCTCGTATCGTTTTTCATCACCCTTTCCAGCATTTGCACCTTGATGAAACCATCATCCTCCTCGTCCTCGGCTTCGCTTTCCATCACCCTTTCCAGCATTTGCACCTTGATGAAACCATCATCATCCTCGTTGTCCTCAGCATCCTGGTACGGTTCTAACTCCAGCATATTCGAGACACACAGATGAATGCTCATGGAAACTTCCACCGCTGTCAAGTTACTTGAACATAACGCATGACTGAAAAATCCTGGGAATTCTCGATGGGTTGCGTCTTCTACTCCCCGAATGACTTGATCTTGGTACAAGCTGTTATCGAGATGGTAAATCGAAGAGAGTGCATCACGAATTTTCGAGTCGTAGTTGCTGTCGATAATGTCTTGCTGACACAACGCAATAGTCGTGTTATCATGTTGAAGCCCAACCCAATGAGAACGACATTGTTCGTAGTTGGCGAAAGCGATGTTCAAAACAAATTGAGGCGATGAAGACGGACATGATGGTGATGATGGGGTGTTCTCGGAACGAGTCGATGTAATTAGTACATCCGTGTATATAGTTTCTGTTGGAAAATATAGGTTGGTTATTGTAAGGGGCGGAATTGATAATAGAATAGAATTTGTAATCGCTGTGTCATGATCGGTGATCATTGAATGAGAAACGAAATTCGCCCCGACCACGGCACAATCGCATGGACGTCGTTCTCGATCAAGGCCACACAGCACTCCCCTAGGTTGTGTGCTCAATCACGGGGAGTTGGAACGCTCAAGGGCATGCTCAGAATGTGAGAGAAACATAGAGGAGAGAAGTAAAGTATATATCAAATGTTTCTCCCAACACTCATTTATATAACCAACAATAGAGGGTTAAGTAAGGTAAAACCTCCCCCACTAATTGCTAAATAATGGTGTTATGGGGTGAGATTATGGCATATTAATAGGATTAATGGGGGGAATCCTAAGAGGAAATAAGTGACCTCTTAATCACTCATAACCCCGCACTAACCTTTAACATAGCCCACTAATCAATGACCCACTAAATTAGCATTATTTCCAACAATCCCCCACTAATGCTAAATTAGCAACCAATTCTGAGCAAGTAGGAAAGGCTTGACACTTATGTGTGGGTATCTTTCGATTTGAACCCCCACGTAGTGACACGGAACGATTCTTTCATCTAGTGAGTGAACTAAGTCTTGAACTCCTAGAATCCAGGGTAAATTCCGGACACATGTCTCACCTTAGATCCCTTTGAGTTCCGCGAAGATCCTTCATCCACAAGGACCTGAAGCTATCAAGCAAATTAGGCACATTGTGACCTTCTCATGAGTGCTACTAGAAAAACCGCCCAAGTCTTTCATAGAAGGATGCCAACCCTTCTCACTCACGTAGGTGATTCCGTCAAGTCTATCTGCACATAGACCATCCACATAGGACTACAGAATCATTAAGAGCAAAAGCTCAACCTCACAAAATTAAAGCGGTGAGTCAATGTCCTTCTCAATATAGGACCATCCAACATATGGATATAAACTCATTAAGAGATAAATCTCAACCTCCACATACGGTGATCTCATCAAATCCGTCTCAATAGGACCACCCAAATCAGGGATATAAGATCATTAAGAAC
This sequence comes from Spergularia bocconei, assembly GCA_963457585.1. Classification (NCBI taxonomy): domain Eukaryota; kingdom Viridiplantae; phylum Streptophyta; class Magnoliopsida; order Caryophyllales; family Caryophyllaceae; genus Spergularia; species Spergularia bocconei. The sequence continues at coordinate 2,576,877 of OY734947.1, forward strand.
ATACAATGTTCAACCTCACACAATATAGCGGTGAATCTATCAAGTCCGTCTAAAAAAGGACCACCCAACAAATAGGGCTATAGACTCATTAAGAGCTAAGCGCTCAACCTCAATGTACACATGTCATAGGAATGGGAAGTGTGTACTATGTGAGTCTTTCCATGGCTTCGTTTGACCACCCTTGCGGAAGCAAGTTCGGGTATCAACCATGAATTCCTCACCCCATGGGCGTTAGCCCCATTCCCCTCGACAATAAGAACGAGTCTCTAGCTAACTTGAAAGGATCAACAAATTCCTCTCAACGTTCTTAATAAAACACATGAGTGTCCATACATTCTCAATCAACAAATTCAATTAACTATGCATAATGCATAAGCCCATTATTCCCACATGAATAATGAATTGAGAAAAACATGGTAATAGAGACATAGGTAAAAACTAGTTTGTATCTACCCCCACAATGGTGTACAAGCTAACAAATCTCTCAACTATTTACTCACCCATTATACCTTTGCCACCCAAATATTGAGTGAAATCCCCAAATGGCGAACCCCCATAACTCAAGACTTTAACAAAAATTACCCCAAGGTAACTCATCAAATCAACATACAAGAGCGTCTCAAAAGCTCAACATTAAAGTCCATAAATAATAAGATAAGGGTTCTCGATAAACCATTTAATTACACTCATATAATTAGGCAAAGTATAACAAAGGTATATAATCAAATTACCATAAATCTCATTAAAAAAAAAAAAAATTAATGTATTTCTCCACAAAATATGACTGAGAAAATACGAAACCACAATAATTTCGAACAACTCACGCGTACAAGAAATTTCTCGTATTTATAAAATTAGTGCATATGACCAACACTGGCTGTATCATCTACCTTACGTAGATTAGCATCAAAAAACAATGGTTTTTGTTCATATACACAATAGGGCGTAAAAGACAAAACTTCTCATGCACTACTTGCGTTCTATTAGCCATTAAGACTTCACAAAGAACACATAGATAGTTCACAAAGATTGTCTAAATCACATTTCACTATATATTGGTCAATTCATATGACTATAATTCATAGACACGAACAAGCCCATACGAGAAATACACAAAAGTGACAACTTATAAGCAATATAAATTGAGCTCTAATGATAAGGCCGACAACACTCTATCACTTGAAAACACACTAGTGTAACCGTCACTTTCCCCCACATTTTCAAGTTATTTAATGTAGCATTAAGGAAAGATAATTGATGGAGTATTAAACTACTCACATAATATAAGAGTTCAACAAAACTAACTCTTTGACTTCCAAACACAAAAGTGTGTGAATAAATGTGGCCTTATCACTAACTACTGGCACATTAAGATTAAAAGGTAAGGAAAACGTAACTCACGTAGTGGTCAAACCACAGCTCACAACTACCATACTCACTTTTCCTTTCAATTTCAATCAGTTAATCGCCATCAAATGGGCTGATACCACAACGCACAAAGACGCGCAAGCAAAACCGAGCATATACAGGAGGTAAACACAACAATATGCTAATCAGATCGGCTTTCCGTTTTATGAGACCAACAATTGTGGGATCAAGACAATCTACCCCAAAACCAAAACTAGACTGGTCACAAGTTAATGTGCCAACCCGCAACTTTACACAACATGAACAACTTATCACTTAATATCGCATATACCCGTAAACATGAGGCGATCTCATCAATTACATTCTCAAAACAAGTAATTGAATTATCACTACACATATGCCAATATATGCTAACAAATAGATTTTGATCAAAAATAGAGTCCCACAAAATAACACGAACTCTAAAATATTAGCACATCACACAAGCATATATCGCCTCATAACATGTCTATATTTAAACGTAAAGTTAATATAGACAAAGTTGGGTTACATACCTTAAGTCGCGATATATGACATACTCTATAATAGTGAGACATATGATTGCATAATATAATTACCAATAGCGAAGTAAGGCTCATTTCCACATCTGCACTCCTCGGGAACGGTATTCACCATCATAATAATAAGAATTCCGTAGTAATACTAGCCGGAGTGCTTGTCATTAGGACCGGTGCACGCACGTACGAAATCAGTCATCAGAAAAAGGTCTCGATGGCCGTTCATTTTCCAGAATAGCCTTGCACCATGTCAAAATAAACAAAGGAAGCATTAAATACTCTTGCTTAGGGACAATACTTGCCGCTGCAAGACCTTATTGCCACACAACATTAAATTCATAAAAGAATGGAAGATTGAGTAATACTTCCCTTTCAATTTGGAATAATCGTCTGATCAACTATTGCGGCTCACGCTTGATTGATCAAATTATGAACCAAGAAAACTTCTTCTTGACCAACGTACTTCACGTACCTCAATCACTCTCTCTAACGCCAAATAATACAATAACCAAATTTCGTTTCTCAATTGTTGGAAAATATAGGTTGGTTATTGTAAGGGGCGGAATTGATAAGAGAATAGAATTTGTAATCGATGTGTCATGATCGGTGATCATTGAATGAGAAACGAAATTCGCCCCGACCACGGCACAATCGCATGGACGTCGTTCTCAAGGCCACACAGCACTCCCCTAGGTTGTGTGCTCAATCACGGGGAGTTGGAACGCTCAAGGGCATGCTCAGAATGTGAGAGAAACATAGAGGAGAGAAGTAAAGTATATATCAAATGTTTCTCCCAACACTCATTTATATAACCAACAATAGAGGGTTAAGTAAGGTAAAACCTCCCCCACTAATTGCTAAATAATGGTGTTATGGGGTGAGATTATGACATATTAATAGGATTAATGGGGGGAATCCTAAGAGGAAATAAGTGACCTCTTAATCACTCATAACCCCGCACTAACCTTTAACATAGCCCACTAATCAATGACCCACTAAATTAGCATTATTTCCAACAGTTTCTGTGGATTGTGGTTGAACTGGAAGACCTAGTATCGGATCGGACATGCTTAGTTCGTCCTTTATCGGGGTTTGATTCGATTTCTTGTGATTCGGAGACGAAAGTTGTAAGATTTGTATGAGGAAAACAGAGTAAACAGAGGAAGATGGGGTTACAAATTGAAGTCAGATGGGATTTTATATAATAAGATTAATTTATATGGCGGTTCAATTAGCTTGGTTTGAATTTGGAGAAGTTTTCACCAAAAAAGAAAAAACTATGCGTTGTTGGATTGGGCGAGACGTTGAATAAGGTAGTGTGACTTTATTCTTACACTTGAAACAGGAAACATTGTCCAAATTAGTTGTTTTTAGTTTTACTCTTACCATGATCATCAAATGGTAGAAGAGTAGTGATGAATACTAGTTTAGAAGTTAGTGTGCTACTATTCCTATAGTCGATTATTGTTGTATTTTGGATAATAGTTCAATCTAATTTAATCGCACTTCTATTCAGTTTAGTAGCAGTTTTCAAGAACGTGCATGTGACTAGACCATTAGAGTGTGTTTGTAAACAAGGATTTGATTCTCAAATCCAAATTTGACACAAATCCCATAACCCAAGAATTTGAGAATTTGGATTTGTGTCAAATCCTTTAGAATTTGTATAAAATCCAATTAGGCCAAAAACAAATGAGACATCAAGAGGTGTCATTTTGAAATCCCACCCTCCCCAAACATTTGATTTATATTTTGAATTTCACATTCTCAAATGATAGAATTGAAATGATTACAAATTTTCAAATCCCTGTTTCCAAACGCTACCTTAACGAATTGTTAGAATTACTCATTCAACCATATATTCTCGGTCCATCATCTAATTCGATAGGGTGCTTTCACTGCTTCTGAAGAAAAAAAATGAACACCACATTAAAGTTAATAAAAACGAAATGTTTTTCGATACTATAACCGTTAAGATAGGCCACATGGTGGTTTTGAAAAGACACCGAAGTATCAATTGGACCGTATTGTTCGGGCCTTTTACCAGAATGACCATTTTGGTAAAACTATTTACCAAAATGACCACATCTTCAAACTATTGACCAAAATGACAACTAATATTGTTCCAATTGATAAACAATAAGTAAAAAAAGAAAAGAAACTAACCCAAAATTAACTAAAATATAAATGAATAATCTCACTGCTCTCCTCCTAACCGCCATGCTCACAACTCACCCAACCTGCCGCAGCCCACCCATATCACCACCGACCTTAACCGAGTCAGTCCGACCGTCGCCGGCCGGACGGCGGACGCCACTTCCCCAACCCTCGTGACCACCATGTCCCCCCTTCTTTGTTCATTTCATATCTCTCTTCTCCATTATTCTCACATTGATCCATCCACTCCCTCTTCCCTCTCCCCAATAGTGACCACCTCCTATTTCCGAATGACCGCCGGTGGTAGTGAGGAAGTGCATGGAATGAGGGAATGAAGGAGGGATAAGACTATAAGGGAGACGCAAAGGAGGACGAAAATTGGGCTGGTTGCGGTGTAGGGGGGAGGGGATGATTTGCCGGCGCCGGTTAATATAGCATGGTTGCCCTTTGAGGAGGGGCTGTTGGTGTTTAGGACGGAGGAGGAAGAAAGGGGTTGTGTTGGGTGGATTTCTGTTTTTTTTTTTTTTTTGAAATAATTTATCTATACTTATCTATTAATAGGCTAATATCAGCGCTGACGTGGCGTAATGTTAGAGACTATGAAGAAATAAAAGCCAGGTAAGCGCTAATTTGTCAGGCCTATATTTCACTTCCATTTTGTTAGCCGCCTGTTCACTCCAACTTCTCACTTCATCTTCCTCTTTCACATTTTCAAACGCTTGCCTCATCAGTTCTCACTCTCATTAAACGTTCGAAAGACATATCTTCCTTCTTGAGCCTCTCTGAATCATAAATCCCCATCTCAATTTCTATTCATCTTCTCTTTGGGCGCATTCCTCTTCGACCTCTCGCCCTCCCACCCCCATTAATTTGCTAAACATGTACACGGACAATTGTTGCGGCGTCCCTAGACCTTCTGTCTTCCCCTTTCATAAACTTTTAAAGCAAATTTCCCCCGAAAATCAAATGGGCTCGATCAGTGCCAGAATAAATTGGGTTTTTTCTTTAAAGAGATCCGCTCAGAGGCTTTTCGTGTTTTATGAGTGTAGTCTCCATGTACGCGCTCTTACAGATTGGAACATTGAAAGGGAAGTGGTAATCAAACTAATTATTGTGAGAAATTACATAACTTTCATGATTCATTTGGGTTGTTGGATTGTGGATTTGGTTTAATTTGATTGTGGTAGTATGCTGAAAATTAACATTTGAGGGGAATTTTGAGGCGTGGTAATTTATAGGGTGTATGATTGACGCACCGGAATCGAAGGTGTTGCCAGAGATTGTGACGGTGGCTATGCGGCCGCCCACGATGGCGATGCGCTTTAAGATTATGATTGTGCTGATGACCGGGGTTCATTCTCCAGCGAGTATTTCCGAAGGAGATAGTGGAAATTGTAATTGAAGACTGGATCGGGACAGTTAGCCTATCAATGGTAATTGAAACTCTTCCTCTTTCCCCCAGTGTGTAGCTTTTGATAGCCTAATCATACTATGCTGCAATTTTGACATTAGAGAACAAAAAGTTCTTAATTACCATTATAGCATAGATTATTCTACTGAAAGTGCTTTTGATAATTGTGTAATTAAGATGCTGATTCATGAACGAGTTTGCACTTTTTACACTGTTTTTGGAGATTATGGTATGTGGGTTTTTCATGGGGTTTGTGTATGAAGAGATATGTGACTTTGCTAAATCAACGAACTATTTATGTTGGAGATTATTATCCTCTTAGTATCCATGATTCCAAGCAACGAGTACTTCTTCAGATTGGACTTTGTTATTCATAAGATTGGACTTTGTTATTCATATTGTTTTTCCATGATAAAGGTTTCAGCTTATGGTTTCCCAAGCGTCTGATTGAGTTCAAGATTTTTTGTTGATAATTTTGTGGGAGCAAAACTTCGGAGAATCATAATAGAGGTCATTGCTTTGGAATTTTACTGCATTTTTGCTTTAGTTTTCTAATGTTTTGGTATTTTTGTTGACTCGGATGATTCGTAATGTTGTTTTTCGGGGCTGTTGTATTTGTCTTTGGTTGATAAAGCTTATAAAAAGTTTTCGAAGATCAGGGAATTGCCCCTTTATGAACGCAGCAGGTAAAATCCCACAAGTTTCAATTTTGAATTTTCTTTTGTGTGTTTTTGGTAATTTGTACGGTCAGTAAATTTAGAATATGAGTTTATAGTTTGAGCTAATGTTATGAAGAATTTTTAAGTTGAATGTGAATTGTTTGCTGTAATCCAAGAACTGAGGTTTTGTTTCGAAGTATGTAAGAATTGCCGTCTTGATTAGGCATATGTGATTAGAATTACCGGAAAACAGGTGTTACCCGAATAGCCTGGAGTTGTATTGGGAAATTATGATACTTTGCTGCTATGTTCGATTAAGGGAGATTTTGTTGTCATTGGTTCAAGTCATTGGTTGATTATTGCTTTGGATTTGTAGTGCATTTTTAACTTTGAACAAAAGTAATTTGATCAACCTGATAGTGTTCTAATAGTTTGGTACCCGAATGTGCCCACCAATTTATACCTCCTCATTAACTATGCAAGGTCCAACAATCTGATATTCTTAAAGTATTATCAAATTTCAGACCATATTGATCAAAATCTTCATGGTATTCTGCTCATATGCCACCTTTACCCCAGTAACAAAAACGTATAGTTTACTGATTGCAATATATCAATAATTCTGATCTTGGGGATAGTCAGATTATGACTCCTCCCTTCTTTTGAGTCTAGGAATTAACTAAACCAGTAACTTATATGGAAAGGAAAAGAAAGGCATTAAAACTATACAAAACATTACCTGTATGGTTTTTGGAACCAAGATTAAGCTATTAGATGCTACATCAGCAACATAGTTTGAAACAGGCTTAACATGGATTAAGGCTTAATTAGAGATGATTAGATAATTGATGTCATTACCCTCATTCCCTCATATAATACGTGCCTCAAGGCCTCCATTTAGATAAGACATCAGGCTATACAAATCAATAAGAACACTGAAAACAAGAAAACAGAGCATTAAACTTCTATACAGTGCGGCAACGACAATCAGACATAGAAAACCTCATCCGATGAAGCTCTAACATATGCCATTGGAAAGCTAGCTTCAAGTACTTCAATCTGCACATAAAATTTGTCAAAAACAGACATCTTTGCTAGGAGTTACAAGCCCTCAAACTTAGAAGGCAGTAGCTGAAATTCCAAGACAGTCGTGTGCAGAACTTCTGTACTAAACAATAAACTGCAACAAAACTGCAGATTTTTTTATGTTAATTCTAATGCCATGTTTTAGTTCCATCTTTTAGCTTTCCAGAAAGGTATTACACTCATCCAAATGACCTCATTTGATTGCTCTAAGAACCTTTTAAAGACAGCTGCGCAAAATTGTTATTCTAGGCATCCATAGTTCTATTATTCTTTTCTTTAGCTTCAATGGTACTTCTAGAAAAGAAAGATACAATAGGATTATGTATGGTCCAAACTAAATATTGAAAATTTAGCATATAGGATTCAAGAAGTTGAAATAGGTACGTATGCTTAATGCATCAACTTATGTCTGATTGAATGATAAGACTATGAATGTGTTCATCTGACTGATACGCCATACATTATTGCAATATTGCCTATACTTCTCACTCACTACCATGTAAGATCGCTTCCATTAATGAGAATGATTAATGCATTATCTATCACAGAGGATTTGATTTATGGTTTTGATTTATTTCTCATATATGAAGTCGCCTAAACCCGATCCTCGGCTCGGCTAATGGTATCTGTATATAATATTGATTGCCTGTAAAAATGTCTACCTAAATCCATTTTGGCAAAATGGAAAGAAATTCGTGCAGTACATAATCCTACTTGGCAAAATTAACCATTTTCCCACCAGACCGTACCTTACGTTTCCTGTAATTGTTTGACTAAATGGTCTATTTAAATTAGTTATCTCATTGCTAAATTATGGCAAATTACTGGACATATGCCATGTTTTTACCATGTTGTACTAAGCTTTTATGGTTGGACTCTAAATTTTATGGTTTCTGTGGCTGGATGTTTTGTTCTTTTGCAGTTGTTTTGGCTGAACATTAAGATGTTAAGAGAACCCTCATCTTGCTAGGAAAACGGAAGAAATTTCCACATCAACAGTAAAAATCAGGTATAAAACCAAAAGTTGGCTATGTTGGGATGAAAGTCTGAGTAGTGGCACAGCCTAACAGAAGATCCTAGAGTTGTAGTAAGCAGTTCATGTTTCTTGCTTTGCTATACGGTTATATATATTGATTGAATTATGCATCATGTATATTTAGTAGCTTAAGTTTTGTGTATGATAAACTCTTCACTGCATTCGCCATTTTAGATTACCATCATCTTTGCGTACAATTAGTGGTAAGTTTGTCAATTTCTGTGTTGCGTCTCCTACATCTGCTAATCTGTGCATATATGTGAAAACATAGTTTTTTTTACCCACCTAATTGCCATGGAGGTAATCTGGTGGGGCTTTTCTGTTTGCTTAAGATACCATCCAATAGGGATTCAGTAGTAGTATAGGACATGTTTTACCAAGCGTTATTCATGCTTCAACGTGGCTCATCTGTTAGGTGGATTGTTAGAGCACAATTGGGTGACTTCTGTAGTTTTAGGTACATGTGAACTTTTACTATGTTTTGTATCTCTTAAAGACTTGGTTTAAGGTCTTACATCTAATAATGAAAATCATGAAAGAATTCTCAACGAATGAATTTAGTCAAATCTAACTCGATGTAGTTTTCATGCAGGTTTATCTGGTTGCTCCTCAAATCATCGTCATGTATATCATCTCAAAGGAAATCATCTATGTGTCACTTGGATATCAATCTATCAAACTCAACCTAATTGAAGGAATAGTTCATTGAAATTGTACACTTTGAAATTTGACATTTATGTTCTCTTACTTTGATTTGATCTTCTTCTTACACCAAACAGACATGAAGGCAGCCCAATTCATGTGTTTCGAGGATGTGGAAGTATATTCAATCCTCCTTTCTTAGGCTTTGTTTCTCAATGTTGGGGGTTTGAAGTTGATTACGGTTGTAAGTATGTGTGGTTGTTAGTGTCTTCGGCTAAGTTTTGAAGGGCGATGAATTATGTTGAATTTGAAGAGCCAACCATTGGCTGATCTTAAACATGTACTAGACAACTGAAGCAAATTTGTTCTATATATATACTGATGGTTAGCAAAGCACATTACTTTTGACTTGGGACTAATTCTCTCTCCTCTATTTCTATTGCTCGACTAATTTCATTTTAAGCAAGATTATTTGTAACTGGAGCTTTACTCCAGCTGTCGTTGAATTCATACTGTTCATGCATTCCAGTGCAATTGTGCTGGGGATCCAAAAATAAAATACGAATTTGTCTTTATCTTAGTATTGTTTTGGTTTATGATGAAGTCCGCAAATAAAATACGACAATCACAAACACTTATACTCCTTGGAAAGACACTACACGGTAACCGTAACATCCAATGATCAAAATTGTAATAGTCAAATAAAATTGTTTCCCTCATGTAGATCACGTCTTTACCTTTAAAAGGAAAAGAGGGAAAGATAATGAAAAATAGGCCCGTGATTTTCACGGGCACGAAAACTAGTGTTTTATTAATTATGCCTAAATTGTTAAATAAAGAAAAAAAAATTGTCTTTTTCTTTACAATTGGTCATTTTGGTAAAATGTTTCAAGGTATAGTTATTTTGATAAATAGTTTTGTCAAAATGGTCGTTTTGGTAAATGCCCCGTATTGTTCTAAATTTCTACATGTATCTAATCACACCAAACTGACCAAAGTAAATCTTGCATTACAAAAGAATGGAGAGTATATAATCCCTTGGATGGTTCGACCTCATTATCATCACGAACAAATAATCCATATAGGTGGCTTGAATCCAGATGTGACTCGGAATAATAATGCAATCTTTAAATTGTAAGGAAGTTAATTATTTAGCATTGAATTTATTGTGTTGTAAATAAAGGGTTGTCCCCCTTGCTTTCTCGGTAGTTGGCCATTCCTTCCAATTTTTATTGTGTTGTAGACATAGTTTCCTTACCTAGCTTCGTGATCATAATTAACGGGTCAAGAATCACATTTTGATTAGCTAAGATCTATTTAATTTTCTGATCGTATTATATAATTACCGTTGATCATCAACTAACCACGCGAAAAGTTATATAGGCTTCGAAATTTATTGGCAAGATTTCAACATCACTAGTTGCCGGATTGTAGACAAGTTACAAAACTTAAAATTGATTGAAATACGATCCTCAATCAAAAAGTAACTTCAAATTAAAAGGCACTAGTCAATTATTATCATTAAGTACAATTTAAACAAGAGAAAGCGTACGTATCAATTGAACAACAAGATCAAACTATATTATTACAAAAACAGATATAGTAGCCTAATCTAATTAACTGGCATTAGCCAGAGTACACAAGTTGAACGACACACGGGACAAGTCATTCACTATCAAGCAAAATTACCCATCTCATCATCATCATCATCATCACTCTCGACACCCGATGAGGCGCCCTCTTTCTCCGGCAAGGAGACGACGCGTAGAATGCTAACTTCCGCATCGAGTGAGACGTCACAACCACGAAAATCGACCACAGATGAGAGCTCTTCATTTACTTCGGCTATTAGGCGTTGAATGACTTGATCATGGAATTTTCCTTGTAGACCCATCGAGTTTAGGGCGGTCCAAACCAGATTAACGTCTCTTAAACAAAAGTAACCATCATCATCGTACACAATCACCGTCAATGTCTTATCTTCATGCTCACCAGTAAGATCGTAATCGATAATATCACCATCAGGTGATACGACGGGTTTGTAGTCTCTCATGTTGAAGCGCACGTTGATTCGAGCTTCGTCGTCGGCATCGTAGGACGACGATGATGAGTTTTGGTTGTTATTGAGATGATGGGTTGTTTGAATAGGACGACTGAGATAAACAACTGGGAATACGACGAGGTTTGATTCGTCCTCCATTGATATTACCGGGTTTTCTTGCTTCAAGCTGTTTTTTTGGGATGGGTTTGTTTTTCTTTGAAAGTAAAAGTTGGCACGAGAAACAGTTTTGAGAGAAAGAGTGTAGGTGAAGCTTGGGGCTGACTTGAATTGATATGTTTCCTCGCAGGTGAATTATGTGTGTATATATAGAGCGATAAATGGCGGTCACCAAATATGGTAACATATGATGATATGTATAAACTTGAATTTGGAAAGTTCTCCGTATCTGTACTTACCATAATCACATCACATCGTACTGCGTAATTCTCAAGCTAGCTAGTGTTGAAAGCAAATAACATACTCCACGCGTACTTTGGTCTCTCCCACTTTTTTTATTCCATACTCGTATAATGTATACAAAATGTCTACCGTACACTCGGGTTTATGTACTCTTGAATTCACTTTTGTGTACTTTTGCGGCCGGGGTTTCCCATTTTTTTTGGTCATTAATATGGCCGCCTTTCCTTCCGATGTTTACATTTTATTTTTACCTTAGCTTGCTTTATTTTTTGGTCATAATAATTAAGGGGCCCACAACTACAAAATCTATAATAGACATCAGTAAATAGACGTCATACTTTCGGAAATATGATGTCTATTATGAACCGATGACATTTTTGCAATTAAGGCGAAATAATAGACATCAGTTTTTCTATAACAGCATGTTTGGTAGAGATGAAATGGACGGAAAGGAAAGGAAAGGAAACTGATGTTAGAACTTACCAACGTTTGGTTTATAAAGATATATGGGAAGTGGAAGGAAAGGAAAGGAAATGGAAGGAAATAATCCTTCATTAAACTGTCATTTCCTTTTCCTCCCAAAACGGGCGGAATTGGACGGAAAGTCAATTTACAACATAAAATCACTCACTTTTCTTCCAATTCCTCCAAAAATTTAATAAGTGAACCTAACAAAGGAAACCGTAGTTCCCTTCCTTTCTTTTCTTTTCTTTTCCGTTCCTTTCTCTTCCTTCCAATTCTTTCCGTTCAATTCCTTTCTACCAAACATGCTGTAAAAGCTCACGTCTATTAATAGACTTTCTTTTCCGTTCCTTTCTCTTCCTTCCAATTCTTTCCGTTCAATTCCTTTCTACCAAACATGCTGTAAAAGCTCACGTCTATTAATAGACGTCAGTTTTTGAGAAAAAACTGATGTCTATTGTCATCATATACACGTCATCTTTTGTAAAAATCTGATGTATATCCATATCGTTTTTTTTTTTTGATGCTTGTCCAGTTTAATTTCTAACCTTAGATGTTTCTTTTTCTCCTCCCTCGTTTATCCCTTACACAGTTACACTTCATTCTCTCCTCTCTCATTTTCACGTCTATCTCTCGACGCCATTATCACTGTTTCGAGATGAGCACGGGCGAGCTTCTCAACATCGAACCTCTGGAGCTCAATTTCCCTTGTAATTATCCCTTAATCTCTCTCTTAATCATTTCAACTTCATTTTAATTCTTGTTAATCTAGGGTCTTTTGATTTTCCCCCAATTTTTTTGATTTTATTTTTGTTGATTTTTAGTTGAGCTGAAGAAGCAGATCTCATGTTCGCTTCAATAATCCAAAAAAACCGACAGTTTTGTCGCGTTCAAGGTATGAATTTCATCTCATTTTTACCTTAATTTCCCCCAATTTTTCCGATTTTCCTTCGAATTTGATTGATTTTGGGGAATTTAGGTCAAAACTACGAATCCGAAGAAATACTGTGTTCTTCCGAATACTGGCGTCGTTTCGTCGCGATCGACATGTGATATTGTAGGTTAGTGTGATTCCGATTGCAACTCGATGAGAAATCTAGGTTTTACGAATTCATTTTGATGATGTTTAGTTTTTTTTATTGATGAGTCGATTTTGATTAGTATGTGTGATTTGATTCGGTAGTAACAATGCAAGCGCAAAAGGAAGCTCCGACCGATATGCAATGCAAGGATAAGTTCCTTCTTCAGAGTGTTATTGCGCCTATGGGAACCGCGGCGAAAGATTCACTCCTGCAATGGTAAATTTCGGTTTTTAGTCATCGTTCGTTCCATTCAAAAATTGATGTGAGGTCGGAATTTTGTTGTACTGTGTTGTTGTATTGGTTGTAAGAATTGTGCGTGGGTTATTAATTGGTGTATTGTGTATGTGTAGATTCCACGGATGGTCTCTATATTGGCGGACGTGCGAGTCGTGCGATGATTGCACTAAGATAGGAGTCGCCACCAAACAATTGTGGGGTGTTTGGAAACCATGCAATGCGATCTTGTTCCTTGTTACCGAGGACTACGTAAACGCTAGGTGAGTCTGTACCCATTGAGCATAAACGCTTGGGGAAGCGAGTCATGCCAAATACAAAACACTTTCGCGAGTCGTTTACCGAAAGGGACAAAACCGAGGGACGTAAGGAACAAGATGCGCACTGTGTCCTACGCCAATATGCAGCCTACCGACCGCAAGATTGGGTTCGGGGGTGACGGTACGTGTTGGGAAGCCATAAGACACCCAACCCCGCCCACGTATAGCGGCCTCTACTAGTTGAATTATCGTTTACAAGTCGTTGAGAAGTTAAGCCATGCAAGTTTACAGTCATTTACAAGTTAAATACAACCTAGTAAATTAGCTAAGTGGGTTAATTAGCACATAAACTAGATCTTAGGTCGCAACGTCGTTAAGATTGATTAACGGTCCCTAGCTACCAATTGTCCAAGCGCTTTGCGCTATGTGTATTAAGCGTTATTCACGTAGTTCGTTTTAGATCTAATTTTGGTTAGCAAAATATAAATTTATGTCGTAAAAGCAATAAAATGCGCACGGAAAGAAGGGGGTAGAAGATGAGAATAAAGTAAAAGATGAGTTGATAAAAGAGGGGATGCCCTCAGGACTTACGAATGTCCGCGATACCACTACTTGCTCTACTATGCTTCAAGATCGCTGCGTTGATCCTTAATATGCGTCGTAGGGGCTAGATTTGTTCTTAGAGCGATGCGTTGCTCTTCGAACGTGGTGTTTGAGAGGGGCTTTGTTTGAGTTGTGTTTGTAGTGTTGTGTTTAGGGGTGCCCTAGAGGTGTAGGCGTTGCACTAGGGTTTTTGTTGTTGTAGTTGCTAGGGTTTTTTGGGGTAGAATTGTTAGGGTTTTGTGGTGGAGAAATGGAGAGAGAGGAGTAGAGATTCGGGGTGTAAAATGGTGTGTGTAGGTGTGTGAAAGTGTGTGAAATGGGGTGGAAAGAGGGTTGTATTTATAGTGTGGAGAGCCTAGGGTTTGGGGTGAAAAACTAGGGCAAGCCGGCCACCCTAGGGTTTTGTGTGTCAGGCGCACGGTGGGCTGCGTCTGGCGCACGGTGGGCTGCGTCTGGCGCACGGTGGGCTGCGTCTGGCGCACGGTGGGCTGCGTCAGGCGCGGGTGTAGCTGGTGGTGCGCCAAGGCCTTTGTGCGCGCGTAGAGGTGCGCCTGGACCCCGTGACGCACCATACGAAATTGCATTTCTGGTCTTTTTATGACATGGGTATTGTACATGTGAATTTGGGTGGGCAAATGACGTACAAAAACATGTTTTGTTGATGATTTTTTGCGATTTAGGCACGCGGGTTAATCCTGAGTTAGGTCAGGTGTAAAAAGGGGGGAAAATGGTTGTTTTTGGCCTTGTTTTGGGTGAAGACGCAATTGCTAATAGATTCACGACAACGGTGGTTCACATAGTAGAGCAAGTAGTCGCAATTCACTGTATAATGTCCTTTTATTATCGGGCATTTGGGTAGGGACAAATGCAGGTGTCTACAGTATGCTTTGTTTCGGTTGGTGAATTCAGTTTAGCAAGGAGGCATGGCATGTGGTCGAGGAGTGCAAGTTGAAAGTTGTGTATGTCGCCCCACCTCAACCACCTTCACCAGTTCCAGAAGGCGAGGAAGAAGGAGGTTCTCTGAGGGGTTCTGTTTCGGACAATGGTCATTTCAGTAATTCCGAGTCTGCTGCTGTGAGTTTCTTTATTATTCAGTCGTGTTTGCCCTCTTGTTTATACAGTTGTTGATGTCGATCTTATAATGATCTTTAAAACTGAAATTGCAGGTATCGAAGGTATTTAGCGATTCTCAAGATAGATCATCAGAGGTATGATCGTTTTTATTTGGCCTGTGTTTGGTTATGACCTAGACTTGTAGTATGTGTGAAAAGGAAATAAGGGCGTACCATTTTTACCATTAAGAGTTTGCATTTATCTAGTAGTTCACAAACATTAATACGTATATGTTTGCATAGTGTATTAGCCGGAAAAGGTAGACTGGGAAATGGTAACTGAAGTGGTGTGGTGTCATTTGGTGTTTGACGAGTTACTTCATTTCGAGAACTTGGTCAAACTTAGCTTACTTTCGAGAACTCTCTCTGTTGTTTGTATGTTGCTTTCTTGTGTGAGATAAGGGAAGAATTCGGGGACATGCAGTTTTTGTGATTCTACCTGGGCTCCTTTTCTTCTATAGTTTCATTTTGATATTTTTGTATGTGTGATGTCATGCTCACTTGCTCAGTCGTATGTATTTGTTTGCAGGTGAGAAGTGGGCCTACGTTAGACAAGTTGGAGATATCCTCTGTGGTAAGAGATTAATCTCACTCCTCGGTTCTTCTAATTTCAGTCTATTTTATGTCTATGGCAGACTCCAGATGTATCAAAACGAAATATCTCATCTGGCTGTATATTTTGCTATTTACTGCTTCCCAACACAGTTGCGTTGCCAATCATAGAAGCTCCTTGTTTGTCCTTACCTCCATTCATCTTCCACTTCTCCCTTGTAATCCAAAATGTATTAAGCTGTTAGGATACCTTATAGATATATTCTTTTGTCTTTTGTCTTTTTTTTGTGTGCTTTTTAACTCTTGGAATCACCAAAAATGAACATGTAGCGGTCTTTTCTCTTGTACCTCAAGCCTGCTGAAGCCAGCAATGTTTTTTTCTGGCACAAAAGATTTGAGTTTTTGGGAGACATGAGTAACTAAACTAGATGGGTTTTTTCCTGATGTTTTGTTGGTGATAGAAACTTTTAAGGTCAAACTGTTTACCAGTGTACCTTAATTGCTGTGGTTGTATTGTTATGATGCGGGCTATGTATGCTCCAGTGAAGCGCTTCCTGCTATTTCTTGTGGTACAAGTGATTCTGATATTGGGAGACATGAGTAGCTTTTCTGGAGCTTTTTGTACTGAAAAGGAGAGAGTTGAGAATAGCAAATCGTTAGTACTGCATGTGAAGCATTTCATTGTGTTGACATCCAACACAGGATTTTGTGAACCCTGACATGATAGTATTTTAGAATGAGAAGAAAGCAAACATGTTATAATGTTATATGGTGTGGGGATCTGCTGTGTCTCGTCTTGATAATAGTCCTAGACATCTTGCTAGAACATGCTGGTCTTGAGCAGTCTTTATTTGTGTCTCTAGTTTGTGAATTTTTTTGATGCATTTGTAATTCAGGGATGTCATCATTTGCGACGTTGTGATACTTTGTGTGTGTCATTTACACAAGGTTCTCACTTTTGTGTGACATTCATTATTCCAGCTCACAGAAACGGGCACTAGTGAAGGAGGAGAATTACCACTACAGGAGACCGTGGATGATATCAGAGAGCATAGTGGAGCCGAGATACTACGATGAGAACCATATTGATATAGCCGCCAAAGAAATGATGTAGAGGAAAACAGACATCAATTATCTAACAAAATGTTGTCTCAGTTGCTCACCACTTCTCTCTCGTATAGAGAATGTAAATGCTGATGAAGGAAAAAAATAAGAAGGGCCAGAAAGTTTGTTTATTGCTAGAAATCTTGTGTTATTTATCATTTCATGTACAATTATATTTGCTCTTTTGTCATAAAGAGAACACACAATTTGTATTTATCAATTTGAGATTTTTCAATGAAAGTTAGGTATCAAGAGTTTGCTACATCCTCAATTTATTTCACATATGGTTGCGTAAATGGTTGATCATGTCTGGTAATTTTTTTTTTTAATTTGTAGCTATAGAATAGACGTGGGATTTCAGGTAAAGTGGGATGTCTAAACAACCCAATAGACATGAGTTTTCCAAAAAAAACTGACGTCTATTCCGTAAATAGACATCAGTTTTTTTTACAAAAACTGACGTCTATTCCATAAATAGACATCAGTTTTTTGTAAAAAACTGACGTCTAAAAAAGTGAAGGATATCAGACTAAAAACTGACGTCTATCCCTTCAGAATAGACGTCACTCAACTCCACGTCTAGCTCAAAACTGACGCCTATTATCAAAAAAGTTCGATGTCTATGTAGCTTTTTGTAGTAGTGGGGTCAAGAATTACTTTCTGATAAGTGATATTTGCCCCCACTAATTGATAATCGGGTTGTGTTATTAAAAAAACAAAGCAAAGGAAATCACATACAGTTAATCTGAGAATTCGTACATTAAGAGTTTAGGAAGAGTTGGTTTTATTTTGAAATGATAATGTATGTATAAAACTATTAGCAGTCCTTTATAGAGGATAAGAATGGCAATCAACAATAAATGGTGGTCAATTTAGCAACCCCGACTTTTATAACTTCTAATCACTATAGATCTCTGAGTTAAGCATGAGTTTGATGTCTGAACTTTGCTTATAATTTGAAATCAGGGTCTGGACTTTTTTTCCGCTGAAATTGGTGTCTGGACTAACGTCCATGCACTCCCGTCTCATTTGCAAGGGTTGGGTTGATGCGCTGGCAGTTTGCATTAAATACTCATAATAATATGCCAGTTACCCCGCCATTTCTCCTTCTATCTGTCCTCCACCAACATTCATCACACTCATCGCCATACTTCTAGTCAATCTTGCTGGTGAAGCTATTATTCTCAATTTCAGAAATAAATTCATTCATATCTCTTCCTCATTATATTCAACCTTTTTTTTCTCCATATTCTTCATTTTCTCCATTTTCCCCATTTTCTACATTTTCTCCGTTTTCTACATTTTCTCCATTTCTCTCCCACCCACCTCCCCATTTTCTTTACCCAACAAAAAAAAAAACAAGAAATCTGAATTAATATCTTCAAAAAAGATGGTACTGGTGGTGGCAAGATGATGATGGTGATGGCGGTGGTGACCGGTGAGTGATGAAGATGATAGTGTGCATGTCTTGATGAAGATGATTATGTTAGGCTGTTGCAGTTCCGTAACTTCTTCTCTGCACTACTCTCCCCCATCTTCTCTTGAAAAACTCCAAAAAACCCCCAAAATATCTCCCTAAAAAAATTATGATTATATTCAAAGACCAAAAATTTCAAATCATCAGCACAACGTAAGTGCAACAATCTTAATCTTTTTAATTCGTTTTAAATCAATGTTTACGCATGTGGGTTGAATTTCTGGGTTTTCTGGTTCAAAATTATGGGCTTGAATCTGGATTAGAATTTGGAGTTATATTTATGGGTTTTTTTGGGCATGAATTTTTTGGGTTTAATTTTTGGGTTTAAATTTCTGGGTTAGAAGCTTGTATTATTGAATTGTACAAATAAAGAATTAACATGATCGAAGTTGATGAAGATGAAGATTTGATTTACAATAAAAAGGGGGGAAATTGAGGAGAGAGAAATTGAAAAGGATGGGGTTGAAGACTTGAAGTAATCAGCAGCCATAAGGGAGGGGAAAATCGCAGTTGATGAAGATGAAGATTTGAGGAAGATGATGAATATGATAAAGGAGAGGAAGGCACATGGTACGGAAATGAGAAAGAATTTTTTTTTTGGCAAAGTAGACATTTAATAGGTACACGTCATACTTAACAAACGGTCTTGGACGGAAGTTTGTCCAGACACCAATTTCACCGGAAGAAAAAGCGCAGACCCTGATCTCAAATTAAATTAAAACCAAAGTTGAGACACCAAACTCCTGCTTAAATTAACTCTAGATCTCTCATCTCTTCTAAAGAAGTTAGTTTAAGCCAAGGAAAAGTAACGTAAAAGGCCCGCAAGGGTGTGGCTCAATGGTTAAAAGATTGGAATGTTATCCACTTGGTCTCAGGTTCAAACCCAAGTAAAGTGGGTGTTATCACGTTATGCTACCCTGGGCTTCTCCTACCACAACATGCAAATGTGTCTTACCCTGGGCTGCGGGTTCCCCGTGTCATAAAAAAAAAGTAACGTAAAAGTTTCATATAAACAAAAGGAGTAATCTAATACCACAATGGTGCAATTGGCAACAACCATTATTGTACTTGCACACAATAAGCTTGGGACAAATTCTGTGCACCGACGACTAGCGACGATTAGAATTATATATTTCATCTAACAATAATTATTTTAATGCACAAAAATGTCCTATTGTAAGACTGCTCCACTACTATGGCGACGTTTGTATCAGTAAAACGGCAACTGGAGCGGCATACAGGACACGTTGGAGTCGACCTGACTTACCAAATTCTGATGCATCCCTCATGATAAACATGCTCACAATTCGGCAATTTGACAACAACATCATCTTCTTTCCAATGACGAAACAAATCTTCAAGACAAATAACACAATCATTTTTCTCATAGCTCTGCATCTTGGCAATTCTATCCTGAACCAGCACCCGCTCAAGCACGATATCAACGTTCTCGGCTTTTTCGGGGTTTGTCTGCAGCACATCCATGTCATAGAAGTATCGATGAATGGTCACATAAATTTCAACCCTTGCCACATTACTCGAGCAATGAGCGTGACCGAAAAACCCAGGAAGTTCTTTGTGGGTTTTCCTCTCCTAATTTTTCAGTGACTTGTTCATGAAACCTTTTGTCCCTTAGAACGTAGACCGATTTAAGAGTCTCACTAAGAGCATCTCCAATGCTAAACTACAAGCATTGTAGTTTGCAATTGCCAAATAGGATCCACTTATGAGAGAGAGGTTAAATAAGCAAGCAAACGAAACTACACATATTCTTGTGCAATGCCAAACTACAACAAGTGTAGTTTAAAGAAATTATTTCTATTTTTATTTCTACATGAAAAAATAATTAAAAATGTAAAAAAAAAATATTTTTCCTAATTTTTTTTTTTCTAAATTCCCAAGTAAGAGCATCTCCAATGCTAAATTTTTTGTTGTAGTTTAGCTTTGTGGCTAAATGACATCAGCAGCTTACCCATTGTTTTTCTTTTCATACTTGTAGCCTGCCAAGCAATGTAGCTCCACCAAGCAACGTTGCTTGGGATTTTAGGGAAAAAAAAATTAATAAAACCTAGTGAAAATTACTTTTCTTTACATTTTTAAACATTTTTTTTATTGAAGTTAAATAAAAAATTATTTCCTTGAAACTACTTTAGTTGTAGTTTAGCATTGCACAATAATTTATGTAGTTTGATTAAGTTGTTTATGCACCCTCTCTCTCCTATGTGGATCCTATTTGGTAATCTCAAACTACAATGCTTGTAGTTTAGCATTGGAGATGCTCTAATATTGCTTGGTGGAGCTACGTTGCTTGCCAGGCTACAAGAGGGAAAAAGAAAAATAATGGGCAAACTGCTGATATTATCTGCCCACAAAGCTAAATTACAACAATTTTTTTTGGCATTGGAGATGCTCTAATAATGCTGCCATAAGTTTTTTCTACAATGTCTTCCGTACTCAGTCTAAACATCGTGTTTTGTGGTCGCGGCAGATTACCACCATCGTATTGAAGCTGATTCCAATCAACTTCGTTTGCTTGCGCGAAATCGACAAACCCGATCTTTATATAAACATGAGGTAAGATTGATGCTGAATTTGATGATGTTGATGTTGATGTTGATGATGATAATGGTTGGTTTTCGTTCTCGAAACGAAGAGGAGTAATTCGCAACTGAACTTTTACACCGTGGTTAAAATCTAGCCTATCTAGGGGTTGTAGTTGCACAATCGGCAAAGCTGCGGCTGGTGTTATGGGATTCGGCATGGTTAAATTTTTGCGATGTGCAGAAAAAATTGCAATAACAACATGATCGAACACTTTTTCCTTTTATTTTTTGTTTTTAATAAGGAAAGATCGAATAGTACTTGAAACAGGAAACTTTCTCCTCAATATGTTGTTTACGGAAAAGACTTCCTTATCGGTGATGATTAGCTGATTACCAAATTTATTAGTTGAGACTTTTTGGGAAGGACAAAAAAACAAATCATTGAGAATAAAGCACAAAACGACTAATATCATACTAATTGGACATGTGGTCGGCAGACACATAGGCCCAATTATACTACATACTAGCTAGTTGATCGATTTAATAGCGTGTGACGAGGGTATTAACAAATTTTACACTTAGTTATTCAACCATATATTCCCGGTCCACTAAACTGAATAGGGTGCTCTCTGAAAAAATTAAACACCAAAGTTGAAAATGAAATATTTTTCGATACTTTAAACCGTATATACATAGACCATAGGGTGGTTTTTGAAAAAGAAACCAAAGTATCACTTGGAACGTGTCGTCCTAAAATTTCTACATGTATATCAGAATTCAGAAGTCACACCAAACTAAATAATCTTGCATACAAAAGAATGAAGATCATATAATCCCTTGCAGTTTAGGCAAACAATGTCCTCGACAGAGAGGACAAGTTAGAGTTTTTACAAGCCAGTTCTCGACGCAACCCTCATGAAAAACATGTCTACAGTTCGGCAATTTCACTACAAAATCGACTTTTTTCGAATTATTATCATCACGAACAAATAATTCATCAAGACAAATCGCACAGTTATCATCCAACTTTTCCTCCAACATGATCCTCATATCTATTTCCGTCACCCTTTCCAGCACCGGTACCTCGACGAGATTATCATCCTCATCATCATCCTCAGTTAATTCTTCGTATTGTTCTAGCTGCGGCATAATCGAGACACATCGATGAATTGTCAAGGAAGCTTCCACCACTGCCACGTCACTTAAACATACCGCATGACTAAAAAACCCTGGGAATTCTCTGTGGATTTTCTCCTCTACTCTCCAAATGATTTGATCTTGGGACTCACTGTTTTTGATTTGGTAAATCGAAGAGAGGGCGTTACGGATTTTTGTCACATAGTTGCTATTGACAATGTCTTGCTGAAACAACGCAATTGTCGTGGCTTGTGGTGGTGGGTGGTCGTTATCGTATCGAACCCGAATCAAATCTCCAGAATGGAGCTGTATGTAGTCGATCAAACCTATTTGCAAATAAAATTGACGTAACGAGGATGATGGGTTGTTGTCGAAATTAAGAATATTAGTAATTTGTATACGAGAGTCTATAATTTCTTCAAATTGTGGTTGAATTGGAAGGGCTAATATGGGAATGGGCATGCTTAATTAGTCCCTTGATTATCGGGTTTTCGTACGATTTTTGTTGTGATTTGCGGAAGAAAGTTAGTTGTAAGAATTGTACGAGGACTAACAGAGTAAACAGAGGAAGATGACATAAAAATTGAAGTGAGATGGCAATTATTTATTTATATAATAAGATAAAGATATAATATGGCGGTTTAATTAGTTTGTTTGAATTTGATACATTGGAGGTAAAGGACTAGTTTAGATTTGGAAAACTTTTCTGTCCTGTCCAAAAAAGAAATCAGAAATCATAAATTAGAAAGTTTTTCCCACAAAAATAATAAGGAAATTAAATTTGCAACAATAACCCTAGCTTTTTTTTTCCTCTAAAAATAATCCCAAGTTTGGATTATCCCAAAATACGATCCCTTCTAGATAAGAAACGTAGGTTAAAGAGCATAAATTTTCACTCTCTCATTCGAATTCCTCAAAATTACAACTAAAGGCACGAAATAACAGAAATGATAGTTCATCACTTCATCTTCTAATGCCTTCTAAGTTCTATCCCTTCTCTTTTTTTCATTACCAACCACGTACACAAACCAAACAAGTTGTAACACAAAAAATCCTTAACGGATGCTTGAATGATTATTGAATGTGAAGTTATACTCTAAGGCCTTGTTTGATAGGAGTTAATAAAAATAGTTTTTATATTCGTTCAGAGTCATTCAAATCAGATCAGATCAGATCAGTGTCATTCAAATCAGATCAGGAATGTGCAAATAAATATTAATGTATTTGGTTCATAATTGATAATAATTCGTTGAAATTCAATCAAATTTTCAATAAATTCAGATCATATTATATTAGTTCAGAGTCATTCAAATAAGATCGGATTAGATTAGAGTCATTCAGATCAGTTCAAAAGATGCAGTCATGTTACGAGTTTATTTAACCGCGAGCGTACAGGTAATTGTAGCTATCAGGTCGAGCTCAGGGAGGTATGGAAATGTCTAGGTCGTGTAAAAAATTAAAGCCAGCTACACTATGGACGAAGTGATTTGGTTGTGTATCAACTAATGGTAGCAAGATTGAAGATGAAATCAAATAACTAAAGGCCTAGGGTGGAGATTTCCCCACTAGCTAACATGCATCTATTACGATATTAATACACATAGCAAGTCAATTAAACATAGATTATGGGAGATTATGAAAAGAACATCTTATACGGGCGAGGCTATAATAGTCTAATCCGATTACTATCTTAAATCCTACTTTCGTAGTGAAATGATCACGTAACAAGAAGCAGTAAGAACGCATAATAATTCCCAACTAGTCCTAGCAACCCACTAATTCTGTGATGAAACAGTCCTAGTCAATATTAGAGGGCTAATCACTAAACAAGAATCGCAACTTCCGTTTATAAACTCCGTTTAGAGGTCAAGCAAGCATTAATCTATATAAATCCTAATCGCAGCAACGCATATAGGTTAGACAACATAAACCAAATTTATGCTTGACAATTAAATCTAAACATAATAAGCCCTAATCATATAGATAATTAAACTTGCTAATTCATGAATCAAATCGTAAAATCTAACATGTTAGGGTTCAATCAAACTCTAGAAAACGACTACTCGCACATAATGAAATTAACAACAACAAAGATTGAATTAAAGAAAGACATAATTGAAAGACTAAAGGGAAGAAATAACAATACTCACAATTGGGTCTGAATAATACGATGAAATATAATAGAAAATAATCTTTAAATCCGATACAAAAGTGCTTGAACCTTCAAAACAAAGTGAAGTCTTGAAAATAACGGCGTGCAGAAAAATAATAAAAGCTTAGATGTCTAGTACAAAGGCTCAACTAGCTACAAATACCTAGGAGGTTATTTTACAATAACCTATTTAAAAATAGGAAATAAAACCCCGAAAACGAATTACGTAAATCCGAGGAAAATAGAAAATCCGGGCTACACGAGTCGTGTACAAATCGGCACGACTCGTGCTCACTACAGGATCGATCGTCTTTTTCACTCTATTTGCACGGGTCGTGTATATGAAGTCACGACTCGTGCAAGATTCTTGGCCAATATCGACGATCTTTTTTGCTCTTGCTCCAATTCCACTCCGCTTATCAATCTGAGCTCCAAAGTAGCTCCATAAAGCCCCCAAAACATCCTGAAATGCTATCAAAGATACAAACTACCCCGAGGCATAAAATTATGTGGAAAACGAAGTAAAATGGGCATGAATGGGGGCCTAACTCATATTCGAAGTCAAAGGCAGAAATCCGAAAATAAATTTAACAAATCTACTATGAGTATATAAAAAACCTCAATCAACCAATCGACCAATCAATAGTATTATGATATAGAGAATTCGTCTAAAGATTACAGCTTTGAATCTTGTTATATCATTAGATCTACTATGTGACCGTCTCATACAGGAAAAACCTCTTAAATTATTTCGATATTGGACCTTGGACATATATAATAGTTCCGAATCGAATCTCTTTCGAAAGAAGATCTTTTGTCTTAGACTAGCCTGCTCCAGTCCCCGTACGAAACTTTTGTTATTGGGTTAGTGTAGATTCCACGAATGGTCTCTATACCAGCGGACGCGCGAGTCGTGCGATGATTGCACTAGGATAGGAGTCGCCACCAAACAATTGTGGGGTGTTTGGAAACCATGCAATGCGATCTTGTTCCTTGTTACCGAGGGACTACGTAAACGCTAGGTGAGTCTGTACCCATTGATCATAAACGCTTAGGGAAGCGAGTCATGCCAAGTACAAAACACTTTCGCGAGTCGTTTACCGAAAGGGACAAAACCGAGGGACGTAAGGAACAAGATGTGCACTGTGCCCTCACGCCAATGTGCAGCCCAAGGACCACAAGACTGGGTTCGGGGGTGACGGTACGTGTTGGGAAGCCATAAGACACCCAACCCCGCCCACGTATAGCGGCCTCTACTAGTTGAATTATCGTTTACAAGTCATTGAGAAGTTAGCCATGCAAGTTACAGTCATTTACATGTTATATACAACCTAATGAATTAGCTAAGTCGGTTATTTAGCAAATAAACTAAATCTTAGGTCGCAATGTCGTTAAGATTGATTAACGGTCCCTAGTTACCAATTGTCCAAGCGCTTTACGCTATGTGTGTTAGGCGTGATTCATGAAATTCGTTTTAGATCTAATTTTGGTTAGGCAAAATGTAAATCTATGTCGTAAAAGCAATAAAATGCGCATATAATGAAGGGGTAGAAGATGAGAATAAAGTAAAAGAAGAGTTTAGAAAAGAGGGGGTGCCCTCAGGACTTACGTGAGTCCGCGATACCACTACTTGCTCTACTATGCTTCGAGATCGCTGCGTTGATCCTTAGTTTGCGTCGTAGGGCTAGATGTGTTCTTGGAGCGATGTGTTGCTCTTCGAACGTGGTGTTTGAGAGGGGCTTTGCTTGACTTGTGTTTGACTGTGTGTTGTGTTTAGGGGTGCCCTAGAGGTATAGGGGTGCTATTAGGGTTTTGGTGTTGTAGTTGCTAGGGTTTTTGTATTGTGATTAGGGTTTTTTGTGAGAGAATTGAGAGGAGCAGAGATTCGGGGTGGAAAATGGTGTGTGTAGGTTGTCAAATGGGGTGGAAATGCAGTGTATATATAGTGGTGGAGAAGTAGGGTTTGAGCTAGGGCAGCCGGCCAATTAGGGCCACGTGCGTCAGACGCGGCGGGTGGTGCGTCAGGCGCGGCCATGGTGCGTCAGGCGCAGCCCATGGTGCGTCAGGCACAGCCCATGGTGCGTCTGGCGCGACATATGGTGCGTCAAGCGTGGCTCATGGTGCGTCATGGCCTATGTGCGCACGTAGGGGTGCGCCCGGGCCTCTTGACGCACCATACAAAATTGCATTTCTGGCCTTTTCACGACATGAGTATTATACATGTGAATTTGAGTGGGCAAATGATGTACAAAAACATGTTTTGTTGATGATATTTGACGGTTTAGGCACGCGGTTCATTTCTGAGTTAGGTCAGGTGCAAAAAGGGGGGAAATGGTTGTTTTTGGCCTTGTTTTGGGTGAAGACGCATTTGCTAACGGATTCACGACAACGGTGGTTCACATAGTAGAGCAAGTAGACGCAATTCACAGTATAGTATCCTTTCATCATCGGGCATTTGGGTAGGGACAAATGCAGGTGTCTATAGTTAGCCATACACTTCACATGTTTTTAGCAATTCACATGGCATCATCAAATGATACAAGTTTTAGATAAGAATCGCACTAGAACGCCCCTTGCTGACGATCCTTTACTCCAACAACATCTAGGGTTCCTCGAACAATGTGATATCTCACACTGGATAAATCCTTAACCCTTCCCCCGATCTTACTAAGACTTCAGAATGTTCTTGTAAATTATGGCCAATATCGGGTATATAAGCAGTGATTTCAATTCCAGGGGTTAATCGTATCTGTAATACAATTGGAATTATATCAAGTTTTGACCAAATTAATTTCATATCCCAAAGTACAACTTATACATGAAACAACTAATAATCAAGCGACCCATGACTAACTACTTTTTAATGAATACAAAAAAGATATCTACGTGATATATGACCCCTTATCGAAGTGTCGCCTAGGGAGTGGAGATCATCTGTCTCATTCTTGTGTCTCATTTCATGTACCCCTCCAATCAAATCCTTAGAAATCAATTACTCCCTCCGTACCAGCTCAAACACCCTACATTCCATTTCGAGACGTCCCACCTCAAACACCCCATCTATTTTGGGATATATTTCTCTCTCCTACTTTTATTAAATTATCACATCCTCTTTCACATATCTCTTACTTTCATTAATCCTCATATTCTCTCTCCTCCTTTTTCGTAATATTACCCCACTCAACTTACTATATCAATTTTTCTTATTCCACTACAAAAAAACCCTCGTGTTGTTTGAGCTGGGACGGAGGGAGTAAGTTATAAGCTTGAATATATTTTTCAATGTTGTAAAGTGGGTTTGCAAAGTTGTGATTGGAGGGGTACATAGAGTAATACACAAAAGTGTGATAGAGAATACTCATTCTCGCCTAGGCCCCCAAATCTCAAAGATGGCCCTGGTGCCTATGAATGCACTTACCAGTAGGGATGGCAATGGGTCGGGTCTGGGTCGGGTCCGATAGGATCCAGACCCGGATCCGTACGTGTCTTTACAAGCAGACCCAGATCCGACCCAGATCCATCAAGTCCAAAATTTACAGATCCAGACGCAGACCCGCCACGATCCAGTGGGTCTGGACCGGGTCTGGGTCCAAAATGGGTCTTTTATAAAAAAAAAAAAATTCATGTTTTGTAGTTGCGGACCTTATGATATTTTCGTCTCGATGTGGTTTACGATCGTTAATGCGTCAATGTGCTTTGCGATCGTCACTATGGTGGACATTCCTCATCCATCTTGTTTTACTTAGAATTTCAGAATACTAAGGGAGAGCGGCATCGAAGGATTTTGAGGCAGTGACGAAGGCTTTTGAGGTCGCGGAGAAAGATTGGGCATGAGTGCGTGACTCATGAGAAGACTAAAAAATGAAAATGAAAGCGAAAGGCTAGGATCGTGATAAATTAGGTTTTGTTTTTTTTTTTTCTATATTTTTGGCCGGGTCCGCGGGTCCGTGGGTCGGGTCCGGGTCTCAGATCAAAGACCCATATCCGACCCACACATTTATCATCGGGTCTGGACCCGACCCAGATCCATTGGGTCTCCAAAAAGTGGACCCAGATCCGACCCAAATGGGTCGGATCCGCCGGGTCTGGGTTGGGTCCTGGGTCCATTGCCATCCCTACTTACCAGCCATGTTGATCAATTAATTTCACAAAATAATCACTTTGACAATACTAACAATATTACCCAAACACTCTAAAACCCCCATTTATCTCTCTAAAAAAACTACCTCATAGAAAACAACCCCTCCCCCCAGCAATGAAGCCATCTCGGGTTGGGAGTGGCCATTTTTTGTCATTCCCGGCCTGTTCTTTTCCGTTTTTATGTTTTTGTACTTGTTTGTAGTTTGTGTAGTATAAATTAGGGGTGAGCATTGGTCCCGGACGAGACCAAACCGGACTGAGGACCGAGTTTCGGAAAAAAGTGGACCGAGGACCGAGCTTCGGAAAAAAGTGGACCGAGGATCTAACTTGTTGTAAGTACCATTTAGCGATTTATCAATGAGATATTATTTCCCGTAAAAAAAAAAAAAATTACCCAAACAACCATGCATTATCTAATGGAAAACGAAAAAATAAATAAATCCTACATTTTATATACCAAATCTTCTAAATTCCTACCTTATTTTTCAAAAGTTTCAAACTCCTACCTTATAAAACACTTTTTTTATCCTTCTCCTACCAAATCACATCTCCGGTAGTTTTGACTTACTTTTCCGGCATTGACATTGTCATGTGAGTTGCATGTGATCAATAACTCACCATCTTCACCTGCGTTTCCTCCCCGACCCATTCCGTTCCACCATTGTTTTAGCTCATCCTTCACAATTTGCTCTCTCTCTCTTGAAATTCCTCATATCCTAAACCAAACCCGAAATCCGTTATCTAAGCTTTACCTTGACATTTTATGACTCAACTTTTCCTTCATTATCACGCGATTAGTTTCTCCTCATCTCGCCCGGGACAGTAAGCATTGGGCTCAATTAGCACTACCTCTCCACCCACAACTACTCTAAAAGGGTATGTTAACGCTTTTTTTCCTTTCAGTTTCACTTTGATTGCATTTAATTTGTCAATTTAGAATCAATGTTATTGTATTAAACCCAAAATTGATGGGGTTATACCCGAATTAAATCATGTTTGTTCTTCTAAATTATGCGTCAATTATATATGTGTGCTCTCTCACATTGCAAAAATATGAACAATTTAGCAATTCGGAGGAGATAGAAAGGAAGTGCAATGTGATATAGTGTGGGAGATATGAGAAGAAGATGAAATTGGAGGGAACCTTGTTACAAGAGAAGAAATTAGAGGGAAAACTAAAAAAAGTAGAATGATTTAAAGGGAATTCGTGCCAATTTGGAAGGGAAACAAAATAAAAAGAGGTCAATGCTGGAAAAGTAGGCCAAAGCTACCGCATACTCCCTCCGTCCCCCTTTAAACACCCCATACCTAGAACGCACCCTTATTGAAGAGCGTGTACACGCTGATCGGTTAATCAAAGTTCCAAAAAAAAAGGATGAATTTTTGCTAAATTTCTTATCTAACTCACTATGCAATTTTTTTGGAATTATGATTAACCGATTAGTGTGTACACCCTCCTTAATACGGGGGTATTTTAGGTATGGGGTGTTTAAAGGGGGACGGAGGGAGTATGTGATTTGGTAGGAGAAGGATGAAAAATCAATCACGACACATAAACAAGCCGCAAAATGATACACACCACTTAGTATTGGTAAAATATGGGTTTTGAACTTTTGATGTATTCAAATGTTTGATTTTGGATTAATTTATTAGCTAATTCTATCATTCGTGTATTTGTTCTTTAATATAAGAATTAGTGGTTTTTGTATGTATTTATGGGCTCAAGATTGATGTGCAATTGTGTGAAACGACAATGAGGCGATGAAAGATGATCCAAGGAACGAGATGTCAGATTTTGGACAAGTTTGGAAGATATTTTAGTCCATTTAGAGAAGGTTAACTTTGAACCTTCATAACTTTCAAACCGCTTGGAATTTAGCAGTGAAACCAACGGCATATTAAAGTTCATGAGCTTTACAGGAAGTGGTCACACGTTGTCATAGGCCAAGCAAAGAAGAAGTTATGACCGTTTGAAAAACATCGACAGAGCCAATCCGTTGAAGAAGACTCGTCTAACTGACGACGAGTCGTCCGGACGACTCGTCCCAGTCTGGTCGACTTCACTCAAGACCTCACAGAGTTGTGGACGACTCATCCCGGATTGGACGACTCGTCCGCTGCTATGTCGGCGTATTGACGGGTTTCCTTAACCCGTTTTGTAATCTTTTACTATTTAAACCTAAGTTTCGTTTTATTTTCATTATTCAGTTTTCTCAAGACAAAAGTTGTATTTTGAAGATTTATGCAAGGCTAAGGACCTTTTTATTCTCGGATTTATTAATCGAAACTATTATTCACCGACAATTGTGAGTTTGATTTCTAATTCTTAATTTCGTTTGAGCATTGTTTATTCTCTTGATTTGATTGTTATGATTTGCTGTTAATTAGGTGGCCACTAATTAACCTTAGATTAATTTATATTGCTAGATTCTCAATTAAAGGATTAATTGTTTGATTGTTGAATCGATTAGTAGAAACTAGGTCTAATTACTAATTGCATGCTGAACATCGTGATTAGATTTAGGGGAGAATAAACATATTAATTGAAGATCGAAACCGCTTGTGTCGAGATCTTGTTTATCTTAGTTGATATCGTTTAATTGCTTTATGCTTTCGTTGGATTAAATTTAGGCGCGCGTCTTTGTTATCCACCGATTAGGACTATTAGGTAGGACTGATCTCTCCTCTTAGTTACATTTAAAAAACGATTAGAAATTATATTTCTATAACTAAGTGCTCAACAAATTAGGATTAGTTGATAACTAGGACCAATTAGGTGAACGATAGTGGGTATTAATTGTTCGAGATCTTTTCCTCAATTGGTTTACAAATTACTTTTTTTTGCTTTTGATTACTTGATCAATTACAATCATAAACCCCCCATTTTTTTACTTGTCATACATTGATAGTTACCGTTCTCTGTGGATACGATCCCCCTTACCCATTTACTACGTTTATAGGTTTGTGTGGTTTTTATATTTGATTTAGACGTACGACTTTAACCTGTCACAAAATATATATTTATTATCTATTGCAAACTTAAATACATAATAAGGAACTAGTTTTTGTCCCCGTGAATTCACGGGTCTGTATTTTAGAATAAGGGAAATCACACATACCAAAGCATTTTTTTTAAGCTAAGAAAGCCTTCTAATGTTCTTATATGGCGATCTAATTTTCTTACCGTCAGAATACAATTTCTCTAGTTAAAGAATGCGACTGATGAAGCAATTTATAAAGCAAAACAGATTAGAAATTTTTCAAATTAGCTTCTGAGGCACTTTTTTTCATTACCTCTGCAATTTGAAGTCATACAAAAGTGGCTACCACCAAAACCTCCGGATCTAACTTATTGCGAATATACACATTTACACTATTTACGAATGCCCGCAAAATAGTACCGGCAGTCACCATGAATCTCTAATTCAACCTCAAGCAGCCATAAATAAGAATTTAATGTAGTTAGCATTCTCTTTCTTACCTGATAGGAGATCCACAGATCACACATTGTATCTCCCACATCTCGTAACTTTTAATGTCAATCCTAACAAAAACCAAAAGATTGAAAAAAAAAATGTGCAAATGACAGCCAAACATGATCTAGTCTTCACTCCAATTAAAATCACAATCATAATTGTGTACATAAACAATATCTGACCCAAAACTACTCTTTAAAATCAATGAAAGAATAAGCATAACTTGCCTAATACAGTCTACTACCTTTCATGCCATCTCTGAGCTAATATCTTAGTGTATATATTGAAGTTTCAGTAGAGCTCTGTTAGTTTCACTCAACTCAACATTACAGGATAAAGAAGACAAACATCCAGGAGCAACTAAGCTTTGCTTCCACCCCACACTCCATCCCAAAATGTTGAACCCTGAATAATAACGTACTCAGCAAAAGACTGGTCGCAGAGTCATGAACTTCAAAGATGAAAACAAAGAATATGGACGGCGAGTAACAGAAATAATGCAACATTCAACCATCCATCAAGACCAAATAGAGAATTTGGTTGCGCATCAAACATCACGAAAAAAACGGCTACCCAAAGGGTCCTAAAATTAGATAGGATCACTCCACCCTCAAAAAATTGAGCTCCCGATTAATAGACCAACCACAAACCAAAACCCAAACATCTCCTGAGTTAAGTGCCAAATAAACATTATCAAAGCGTGAATTCGCTCAAGTCTCCCGAATCTAGTCCACTTAATCAACTTGGTTCTAAAATCGACAAAAGCAGCAATATCCAAACATACTTCCAAACCCATTATCTGATTTCAGTAGTACATTGAGTACAACCCTGAAATTACAATTTGTCTAGAATGCTTCACAAAGTTCACAACAAAATTGCCTAATCGAGAAATAACTAAACAATTCACTGTAATTTCTTGATTGCGCGTGCGACCGAATATTTGTTTACACCAAAGTAGCGTGCAAGTCTACGAAAGAAAAATTTAAATTGCATTAATTTTACTCTACTTTACAACATTGTAATAAAAATTCTAAAGCTTCAAAAGCAAATATATATAGCAGTAGCTTATTTGACTATAGTGAGAACAATCTACCACTCTCCTGATGATCTCAAAAGCAGCGCAAATATTAATCTAACAATATATAACCCAATTTCATCTCTTACGTAACTAATATGACAAATATAGAAGATCATACAAACCATAACTGATAAAAAACAAAAAAAACAAAAAAAGAGGAGAATCATCATTATTACTTGCCTTTACTCCAAGAGTAAAAGGATTTACGACTGCCAAGAATGGGCTTCCTTTTATAAGTGAGGGCATGAGGCCATGAGGGGTAAGGAAACGGGCGAATTTGGACGGTGCAAGGAAGTTGGAAAGACAGGTTAGGAAAGGACATGGAGAATGAAAGAAGGTGAAGTGACTGATGGAGTTAAGGAAGATAGGGGAAGATGAAACGTGGTGACGTTCAATCTTAGCTGGAATGAAGTGAAGGCACTTTAATTATAATGACGATCCATTCAAATTCTGCAATTTATTGGATTTGGAGAGGTGGAAGAGGAAGAGAAACGGAAGGAGAGGATGAATACGAAGACGAAGAGATTTTGAGAGGTTTGGAATGATGTGGATGGGAAATAATAGCGTGTATTTTCTATTCGACACATCAACGATGAGCTGGCTTTTTTTTCTTCTAATTGCTCTAACACCACGCCACATCATCCGTGATGTTAGGCAATTAATAGTAAAGTATAGATAATGATATGCATTGATTTTCTATTACAACCTTATTTATGTCAAGGTACTAATCCAACCTTAATCTCAAATTTGAGTTCTAATAACTAGTTACCTAAAGTTGCCATCTGTCTGGCTCTACATGGACATCCTCTGTCGGTAATGATGACGCACACAACTTGAAATTCAAAACCCCGCGACCGCGACACCTTCTACAATGGGGAGAATGTAGTACCAAGCTGGAATTGGGGTCTTTTTTTCCCCACGGAACCCAACTATTTGTGGTCGAGGCCCGCCGCCTGCGGGCCCTTGACACACATTGCCAATAGAAGTGATGATTTGAAGTCTACAAAAAAAACCGTCCAAATTTTTTAGATGTTTAAATATTTAGTACTTTGTATATTTTAGCAACAAAAACATAGTATGGTGGACATACAAAATACTATACAAATATGTAGAAAAGGTGTTCCACTAAGCAAAATACAATATATCATTTTTATTTGTATGTTAAATTACTTTGTGTAATTGACTAGGAGACACAACATAAAAAAATACTATATATTAGATCTATACTATACCTTCAATATGTCAGCACTACAAGTGATGTGGCAAATTATTATTAGAGTTGTTAAAAAAAAAAAAAGCGAACTCATTGCGGATGTGTCGCCGCCAAACATTATTCTAATGTGATCTTATCCACATCATTGTTGCCTTTTACCCTTCCCGCGTGCCAGTAATTATCTTTCCATATCCATTTGTCTTCCTCCTTTGAACTAATAAGTTGAATAAGAAATCAACGCTTCTGTCTGGCTCTCCTCTTTTCCCTCCCCCTCCCCATATAATTGCAGAATGCGAACGCCACTTTGTTAAACCATGCCCTTCACTTTCTGTACATTCCCTGCTCTATTTAAAGCAATATCGTTTGATATATATACGAAGCGACAGCTACCGTTGGACAAAGCTCGAGTGGTTGTGCAGCCCTACAAAAGGAAGCAAGCTAAGGTGCGTTTTCATAATAACAATGGCGTTTTAATTTTTGAGTTATATCATTTTTGAACATTTTTCGTTGTTTTTATGCTGATGTTATTGGTGTTGTATTTGATGATTGATGTGTTCCTTTTCCTAGGAAATTACAAATTAGAAGAACAAGTTTAGAGAGATTAAAAGGTCAGTGGTTGGGTGTATTCGATCATATCAAGCAAATTAGTTTGAAAAACTCGGAGTTATGACTGATTTTGATGAATACAAGATTATAAATGGCATCGCGATTTTTTTGGAGTGCATTTCACAATTTAGTAGTCTTAGTAAAGAAGCAACTGGATAAACTAATAATTGGGTGTACGATGCGTTTGTGTGGATTATGTACTACTTTAGGTAGCGTTTGGGAACAAGAATTTAAGAATTTGTAATTATTTCAATTCCATCATTTGAGAATTTGGATTTCAAATATAAATCCAATGTTTGGCAAAACTCAAATTTTGAATTCTAAAATTTGAAATCCAAATTCCTTGTTTGGAAATATAAGAAATTTTGAATTACAAATTTGTATTGTTACAATTAATCTAACTTAAGTCAACATTTGAAACCAAAAATTAAACAAAAAAAAAAAAAAAAAATCCTTCCTCTCATTCACTGGAAACAAAAGAGACCAAACACTCATGTTTTTCTCTCTCCTCTTCCCGCCACCCATACTACCACCGCCTCAACCCTAGCCCCACCGCCTCCCAACACCATATCCCACCGGCTCAGACTCCTACACCACCATATTCCGGCGCCGGCGTCTCCTGCACCACCTCTGCCGGCAAACGAACGCGGGGGTGACTCGCGGTGGTTGTTAGTGGGAGGAGAGAGAAGATGTGAAGGGTTAGAGAGGGAGACAAGAAAGGGAAGGGGCGTCCTGAGTGACCGCCGGCCGGAGTGTCGGTTTCGACGGCGGTTTCAAGGGCGGAGCTCCGGCGGTCTTTGGTGGGGCTGATGTATGGGAGGGGATGATAGAGAAAATGGGTGGGTTTTGAGGGGGGAGAGTGAGTGGGTTTTGAGGGGGGAGAGTGAGGAGAATTTCAAAATGACATCTCAAGAGGTGTCATTTGTTTTTGGCCTATTTGAATTTGATACAAATTCCTAAGAATTTGGTCAAATCCAAATTCTCAAATTCTTGCATTCCCAAACATGTGATTTGACTCAAATTTGGATTTGAAAATCAAATCCATGTTCCCAAACACTGTCTTATGGAGATTATCTATTTGTTAGATTTTCACTATAGTTTGATTTAATAATTTGGATTGTCTCTTTCGAGTTGTTGTTGAGCATGTGTACTTTAAACTCATCCCTCAATCCACTTATCGAGTTGTAATGCTTTTGTTTGTCGTATTGATTCTCCAGTGTGTAGATGCATGCAGACCAATTATTAGAGTGACGAACATCTAATTAGCTCAGATTGTTTGGAACAATTCTAAGCTTCAAGATTGTTTTTCTCTTTGATGAAAATTTGTAACGCGAGAATCATATTCATCAATTTGTTTATAAAATTCGGAAACTTTTTGTGAAAAGGCTTGCTTATCTAATATTTTTATGTATGTGTATACAAATTTTCTTAAGCCTATCGGTCATGTTTAGGGTTGATTCGCTAAATTTTAACCAGCAAAAGCCATGTAAATTAAAGGAGTGAATATGTAACGTGTCTTTTTTTTTTTTTGAGATGTAAGAATTATATAACAATCAACGATATACATGTTTATAAAGGGTATTCCCCAGAATTACACACTCATTACCATCAATTGAATGCATCTAAGCCGGCACATTACATTAATCATCTTCCTCTCAACTAGTTTGCATCTCCTAGTTTTACATACATCATGAGTAACTGCACTAATTCTTCTTCTAGTATCCCTAATGATATCTTCACTTACTTTATCACGGATAATAATACATGCCTCATGACGACATTTACTTTTGCTCCACCAAATGTGATGATATAGGTTGCCAATCAGAGAGCCTATTACTTGTTTCCTAATAGTAGATCCCCAGCTTCTCTCATATGAATACATCATTTGCAAGGAATGTGATACCTGTTTTCATACTGATCTTCTCCATGCATTTCTTGCTGTAATCACACCCAAAAAATAGATGCTCATGTGTCTCTGAATGCTGCTGGCACATTAGGCAGGTATCTTCATTACAAACACTTATCTTCTTCAGCTTGTCTGATCCTTCAGCTGGAGTCGCTTCCTAAGCGCAATCCAGGTTACAAATCCTGCTTTTGGAATAATGTGTCTACTTCATAACAGACCACCCCATTCTACCTTTGTATGTCTCCCTTTCATCATCAAGTCATACCCATCAGCTACTGTAGATACATTGCTCTTCCATAGGCCCTGAGTGAATTGTTGTCTTGTTTCATTCTTAATCTTACAAATCTGCCTCCAATGCCAACTTGTGTCTATTTCTGGGTCATAATTTTCCCACTAAGCATCCTTAATATAAATGTTGTGTATCCATTTCACCCATAATTTATCAGCTTTATCAAATATATCCACGATAATGATTTATTTATGCATACCTTGTTCTTTTGTACACACATTATCCCAAGCTACCAATGGACTCCTTATCATGTGCTCACACCCATCCCACAGATAATTCCTACAAATTGCCACAATCTTTCACAATACAGTTTTATTAGGGAGCAAAAAAAACCCTACCGCAATATGAATGTAGGTTCACCAGCGGACCAAGGTCAACCTTCCAGCATATGGAAGCTTCTTTCCCAAGGCTCAAATTCTCGCCACTATACTTTCAAAGAGCATGTTACAGTCCATAACAAAATTTTCACGTGCTGTTATTGGAACTTCAAGGTTTTTAAATGGGAGTTTACCTTGTTTGAACTCAGAGAGATGCAAAATCTCTTGCACTAGTGTATTCATCACACCTGTAAAGTACCTTTCAGATTTTGTGATATTAGAACACAACCTTGTAGCTTTAGAGAAAGTAGAAAATCCTCTCAGCATCAGCATTTTGACCTCCCCTTTACAAAATAGGAGAAGGTAATCTGCAAAACACAGATGGATCAGTTGAATATTTCTGCAAAGTGGGTGATATCTAAATTCATCTTTCTTAGCTACCACCATCAAAATCCTTGATAAACACTCCACGCATATTGTGCGAAAGTGGGGGTAGAGGGTCACCCTATCTCAATCCCCTTTTCCAGGGAAAAAAACCAAAACTGATTTCCATTAAGTGCTATAGGTCTATTGTATGCACAAGGAATTGCATTGCCTTCATCATTTCTTTTACAAAGCTCCACTCATCTGTATCATAGGCCTTCCTCAGATTTATTTTCATTAGACATCTTGGAGATATGGCAACCTTATTATATTTCCTCACAAGGTCTTCGCAGACCATTATATTTTCTACAATGTCTCTCCCTTTCACAAAGGCACCTTGATTCTAGCTTATGATGATGTTGGGAAGAACTTTATTTACAAATCCTTTTCCAAATCATCTTTGATATATGCTTATAAATAATGTTACAACATGCAATTGGCTTTTACTCTAGTTTTTAGGACACAGGTTAGAATGGTTTTGTTAATCCGCCTCAACATCTTCCTTGATCTAAATGCATCCTTAATTGCATTACAAATATATATTTGTCCCAACTTTACTCCATCGATCCTTAAAAATTTGACTAGAGTGTAGCCATCAGGCCCAGGACTTTTAGTTCCTGGGATTCAAAACATCATATTACTGATTTCCTCACTAGTCACTCGTTTGAGTAGCTCTTTCTTCATTTCTTTATCTACTATTGGGCCTATTCTGGTTATGCTGACATGCACTTTACGGCATTCACTTGATGCCAAGAAGTTCTTGGTAAAATAGGTGATATGTCACCTTTAATGGGATTTTCACGGTTTCATGTAATGTTTTCGTAACTTTGGTTAATATTTATCGTGTATACCCTCTTTTTTGAAGGTGAGTTTTGCAATGGGCTGTTTAAACTTGGGCGGAGGAGTATACAAAGGGCGCAGACATAAAAATCTTTACATTTAAAGGGTATTACAAAATTGAAGAGCTGCTAATAGGATTCATGTAAAAGACTCAACAATTATATATAATAAACAATTCGAATTAAGAACACAACTTACTGCTATGAAAATTGAATCTAAAATGTCTTTCGGTTGATACGAAACCATTACGATGTTGACACGACCGTGAACCGCAACAACATTGTCGAACAATGAAACATTTTCACCACTTTTTTCCGATGTTCTTGATCTCTTCAATGGCCTTCCTCATGGCCTCAAACACTTGATCATAAAATTTTTCTTGGAACCAAAGGTAGCCTAAAGCGTCGAAAAGCTCTTTACTACGTGCATGCAATTGGAACGTTATTGGGTAGGTTCGTACCGGTTTATCTCCGGGATAGAACTTGGACCCATGACGATTCACATTTGTCAATCGAAAATTGACGTAAAATCGATCGAACAATGTTTAACTAGTTTTTGCGGCCGTGAAATCACGGGTCTATTTTTTCGTAATATATATTTCTTTTCCATTTGTTGACACATTCAATCCATTTTTAAAACGCTTTTTAATAATTCAGTATTGCAACGGAGAAATCTATACTGTAAATGGATCTCAAATTGAAATACATTGCGGAAAAAATCTAATAATATATGTTTCGAAATATTCTGATACACGTAATCAATGTCATGAGCGATTGTGTCATGTTTATGATGCAAGTGTCTCACGAAAATGAGATTTTCTATGTGAATTTTGAATAATTTACTGTGAGAATTTTCTCATTTTTTTAACTCTCTCACCGTTTCTCTTTTCTTGGACTCTATCTCTAGACTCTTCAAAAAAAACTCTCTTTTAGATAGATATATACATTAGAAAATGTATGTTATTATTTGTATATAATAAAAATATTCTATTAATTTTAATGTAGTGTAGTATAACAAATGAGCAACGTGGCTATTTTTGCTAAAAACTTAATTATTTATACTCTGAAGATGACAAGTAGGGTTAGAAATTTTTTTGATGTTAGTTTATTCAATGTAAAATTTATTACATGTACTCATGGTTCAATGTAAATGGACATGATTAATTAGTAGGTATGAATGTATTATATATGATCAATTTCGCGAGTTAATAAGGAGATTAAATTACTGAAACTTATGGACAAGTGAAATTGTGTTGTGATTTACGATAGATCAGAATATGATATATGGGTATGTATAAGAGTGACTTGAAGCTAAGTATACTATGTAATGTTTAAATTATTAGCAATTGTTATAGAGTAGAGACGTGAGAACAAAATACCTTACACTCACGTGCTCTAAGTATATTAATTTGTTAGTTGTATTAAACATCATTTGTGTCATGTAGATGTGGCCATTGAGCACTAGGAGCTCGGGGCCGCACTGGCCAGGCGTTGGTCAACGCCTGGCCCAGCACTGCATAGCCCGGGTTAGATAGTGCTAGTGCTAGTGCTTGATTTTTCCAGCACTAGCCTTGGTCAAACCCGGTCAAATATTGATAAAATTATGTTAATTAAGAGCAAGTGTCACATCGCCTAACTCGAATTATGTTGGAGACAAAGTTTTGGGATTTTTTTTCCTTCTTTTGTGCCCACCTCTCTCGTCAAACACTTATTTTATGAATTTAGGGATATTCATTTGATGTCAAACACTTATTTTATGAATTTAGGGATATTCATTTGATGAATATGACGATTTTTTTTTGTGGCCAACGACGATTTTCTCTCTCCTCGATCAAAAAGTAATTTGATGAATATAAGTTTTTTTTTTATTTGATGAATATAAATATATATATAAGGATTCGTTTGATGAAGAGTTAAATTATTTTGGTTTGAATAAATCATTTCTTATTAATTATTGATAATGTGATTAGTGATATTTTTCAACACATTGATTTACATCAAAACTAGAATACATATTCATCAACTTAAAAGAGATGTCACATACACCAAAATACACTAACATATTCATCAACAACCTATTATTAATATTTATGAACAATTATCGCAAGAATTACATATATACTCTGCTGCTAAACTTTAAATGTCCTGAAATATCTGTCCTTGTTACCTTATTTCTTGCCACAAAAGAGATCCAAACTTGAACTTGTGCCTTATATCAAATGCGAAGATCATGCCATATGAAGTATTAAAATGAATATCACCACTGAATAGAACATGATCTCCACACAATTGAAATTATACATGATGCCCATAAAATGGTGAATACTGCGTATGCTCATAACAATGACAAATATGGGCGATTTAATGATGAAAATGAGCATTAAAGTAAAACGACATCTTAACATTGTATTGAAAATCATGAATTTAAGCACTCCATCAGACAACATCACAACACTAACATTCACGAATATAACTCTTTCTACGATGAATATAAGCATCAAAATGATGCATTAAACTGATGAATATCAAAAACTGAATTCCCAAATAAGATGTGTTTTTACTTTTAATGCTCATATTCATTATTCATACTTGAATATTAGGATTATTAGAATGATAAATATAACACAACAAATATATACACTTTAATAGGATGAATATAACTTCAATACATGATGAATATAGCACTTCAAATGAACAATATATACAACGTCGAAAAAAGTGGTGCATATAGTACGTACACAAAATATATACACTGCATATGATGAATATAACGACCAATATGATGAATACATAACTCAATATGATGAAAGTATGATAATCTTATTCATATGAAGAATTATTAATAATTTACAAGAAGTTGGTGGGGAGCCGAGATACTATCTGATCCCCCACGGCCCACACCCTTTGCTATGGTAAAACTAATCATAATAAAAATATGAGCTGCAGCCTACGCACTGATATCCTGCGTCCTAGAGAACTGTTGGATCGGCTTGATCAGAGCAAATACCGTGGGCTCCAATTCCTCCAAAGAGGAGAAAGACAAGAAAGGAAGCCAAAACCCAAAGTGTAACACTACGGAATATGGAAAATGGTTTATGGAGTTGGTTTGTCCCACATTGGGAAAATAAAGCTCATATGATCAGTTTATAATAGATTTCTACCATCATACTACCAACAAGCCCTTCACCTTTTAGAGCCCGGAGAGGATATATGAGCCTAAGAGGTGAGTACCCATCTTATTGGGTTATGTTGCGACGTATGATGGATCGGGCAATTACAAATGGTATCAGACCAACTCTGCGACCGCGTGCTGGGTGCTGGGGGTGGGCGCAGACCAGCCGTCTAGCGGGGGATATCTTGGACATGTGTTGATGTTGGTATGGTTTGGTTGAGGGCGCGACGGAGACGCCGCGTTCTTAAAGTGGGGGAGTTTGAAACACTACTAAATATGGAAAGTGATTTATGGAGTTGGTTTGTTCCACATTGGGAGAATAAAACTCATATGATCAGTTTATAATAGATTTCTACCATCGTACTGCCAACAAGGCATTCACCTTTTAGAGCCCCGAGATAAGATATGTGCCTAAGAGATGATTACCCATCTTATTGGGTTGTGTTGTACGTGACGTATGATGGATCAGGATATTACACAAAGCAGCGCACCTATCCTCATACTAAGCACGCTTACGATTGGCCGCTTCCTGCATCACCTTACCTGGTTCAAAATCAATCAATCTCGTCTGAGTTAAGGGCGACGACCAAGTCAAATCGACGGTAATGTCGCGCCTCTATCTAACGATTAAAGCAGCATATCTGCTGGACAAAAAAGTCGGCCATCAGCACCAACCATGTCAATGTCAACAACATTATGCCGATGTTTGACGCCCACCACACATGTACAAGAAACGGCATGATCTCCAAATATATCATCAACAAAGACCCGCGAGCAAGTAGAGCACGGGTGATCCAAGGTGAACAAAGGTACCCCCATACCATAGCATAGGACGCAGTGATATGTCCGACCATTCATAGTCTGGCCCAACCCCTAAATCGGGACGGCCCTAAACCAATTGCATACCTGTGGAGAATGCCACAAAGCGAACTAACGCGGTGTCAATGAATAAACAGAAGCGGCATCCCTAGCGACCCGTTTGAAATAGAACTCTGTCAATCTTTTCATAAGTCTGAGGGCAGCGATCTCACCAGGATTACCCAAGATGTCAACCTGCATAGTCCGATTAAAAACACCAACAATATCAGCAATTGCAGGCCCTGTAGAGACGACACCAGCATGACGAACAAGCTTAGACTGCCATGCTTCTTGTGCTCCCAAGAGCATGGTATAATTTGCGCTCAAATCGAAACCCTAAAAATTGAGATACAATAAAATCCTCAAAATAAAAACCCTAAAATTACGAAAATGAAGAAAAAAAAATTAAATTAACAACAAAATATACTCAAAATTAAACACGAATACCATCAAAACACAAATAAATTAACTAAAATGAGTACAAACAACAACTACATAAACTCGAAACCCTAAAAAAATCGAGATGTACAAATTAACTTTAAGGTTAGTAAATATAAACTTCAAATTAGTCGACTTAGCGATAAATGAACAAAAAAAAATGTAAATTAAGAAACATCATATCAAAATATTGTAGATGAACAAAAACTTCACAGACTATAGAAAAAATCGCAAATAAGAACATAAATGTGGAGTAACAAAGTTGTGTGAAAAAGCCGTGAAAATGGAGGAACGAGCGTGTGCGAAAGTCATAAAAATGGTGTAGAGAGACAATGAGGAAGTAGTTGGAAAAACAGAGGATAGATAAAATGAAAAATTATGAAATGGGTGAAAAAGAATGTAGGAGAGAGAATATGGCCCAGAAAATGTATTAATATGTTGGCCTGTAACTTTGTTGGGTATAAATATTTAATTCCACAATATTAATATAAGTTTCTTGAAATAAACACTATATGATGTACTACTTTTGATTTGCTATTGTAAGGTGGACCATGTCGAGTAAAGGAGAAACTCGGTCAGCGAGGACCGCGAGCGTTCCACTACAGACCGCGGACGTGCTATGGCGGAGCGCGCCTTTGGTCGGCTATTTGTCGTGGGTTTTCCTAATTCCCTTCGAGTTGCTTCCTTCTCCTCTACATATAATGTGCGTTGGTTTTCATACCAAATACACGAGATGTAGACC
The DNA here is from genome assembly GCA_963457585.1 of Spergularia bocconei. Taxonomy (NCBI): domain Eukaryota; kingdom Viridiplantae; phylum Streptophyta; class Magnoliopsida; order Caryophyllales; family Caryophyllaceae; genus Spergularia; species Spergularia bocconei. Next base: position 2,620,469 of record OY734947.1, read on the forward strand.
TAAAATACCATATTGAAGAAAGTCCCAAGGGTTTTTGAAGGCGATCCCTATGAGCATAGATCGTACGTACGAGGCTTGTTATACCGTTCGGATTTCTTCAGTGCATAGGAGGTTGGGTGTGTGACCTGGAGGGGGACCGCCATGAGGAGCTTACACCGTGGGTCGGCGAAAGCGTGTTTAAGTACAAAGGCCTAAAAATCTCGGCACAACAATTTTGCAATTTGATCACATCGCCAGATAAGTCAGATTAGTTCCTTTATTTCCAACAAGTATTACACTCAACTGCAAGGTTTGTGCTGACTCAAGAAGTGATGGATGATTGGCCTCTAATGAGTGAAATCTTAGTATTTAGATGTTGTCTTGAAAGAGGAAGAAGAATATAGATTGTTTAAATTCCTAAATTGTCTATCTCGACCCTTGCTACTCTACTCTCAGAAGTAACATCCTACTTAGAACTCCACTACCAAGAGTTGATGAAGGTGTATATGTGCTTCAACAAGAAACTAATTGTAATACGCCAAATTTCAGTGGAGGTTATTAAGAGATTAAGAGCTCATATGAGATGCTTAAAAGGATTGACAATGCTACTCATACCAACAAAGTCGACTTTCCTTTGAGGAAGTCTATGTGATAAGAACTCCACAGTTAAGCGTGCTTGATTGGGAGTAATTTCAAGATGGGTGACCTCGTGGAAAGTTTCCCACGGTGCGCACGAGTGAGGTCAAAGTGCGCTGAAAGGACCTGTGTTGGTCTGTGAGGTCAGCACACAGCTGACGAGCTGCCATAGATGACTACTTACGACTCACAGGGTGTTACATGTACACTAATTAAGAGATACAGAAAGTGAACCTCAAGCTGAAGGAGAAAACCCCACAACTGATGCTCATGCCTTCTTTGGTCAACAACAGTAGAAATATGGTGGTGACATTCCCACCTGCAAGAAATGCAACAGAAAAGGGCATAAAGTTGATGTATGTAGGGAGAATGTTGGCTTTCCTTTTCGCCATCCCAAAACTTCAGGCCTAGTGGTGGAGCTATTAGCTAATGGAAAGGGAGTTTACAAGGGTTAGAAACCATGGCAATCAAAGTATATATAGTTAATGAAACCCGTTCTTATGATGATCCAAATGATCCCACAAGTATTAGGATCGCAAGTTTAGTTCAATAAGCATATATAGTATTCAAATCACTAACTTTAAATAATTTGTTATCATCAAAATCGAAAATTGAACCGCATATGTCCAATGGGCCGGAATTTAAGCCACCGCTACTTGAACATTCACATCATACATGTTCATATATACTCCCTCCGGTCCAGATTAAACTTCCCGCTCCTTTTGCGCACTTCAAAAGGAAAATTAATAAATAATTTTTAATGATTCATTTAGCAAATAAATTTAAAAGTTAATTATCACCAACATTTTCATCTTGCCTCCCTAATTATTATTCACTCGACAAAAAACTTAATAGTTTGGGAATGGGGAAGACAAAGTCGAAACCCTAAAAAAGAGGATGAGAAGTTTAATCTGGAGCGAAGCGAGTATATGTATAGGTATAAATACATGGCATGTTTCAACTAATCCACGTTCTTTTGTGCATGGCAAGTCATAGTCCCGTGCGTGATAATAACTTGTCAGACAAGAAAAACCATGGATCAATTAATTAAGGACACGACATTATTATTCCCCATATATATGAACATTTTGGGTTCCTCTCGATCAAGATCAAGTTCATATATAGTACTTTTCCAATGTGTTGGGATTCTCTAGAGTTGAAAATGAACTCTACTTGGTAGAGTTTGCCTAAAAAGGCAAGAATAATTTTTTTAACAATTTATTTGTGACCCTCAAACTTCTTTTTATTTTGTCTTATTACTTGTTATGGTAAACTCCACCAACTCTACCAAAAACAAACTCTAGAGGATCCTTACCCTTTTCCAATACTTTCGAGGGAAGTAAAGCCTAGATGTAAAATCATGATCATCGTATGACGACCCAAGGCAAATTATATTATTACATGGCAGATTGGCAGTATCGTAACATAATAGTAAATCGTATAAAGCCATGAGGTACGCTACGATGGCCTGGCTTACAAGTTACAATTGACCTCTTTTTTTAGTTGGACGTACTTTACCTTCATTTTATTGTTACATGTTACTCCGCATATATATTTCTTTGTTTTTACTTGTCAGCCTAGCACAGTAGAGTGCTGTAACTTTTTTTTTTTTTTTTAATAGCTAGAGTGCTGTAACTTTAATTTTCATAAGCCATACATGAAATGCCTTGTACATTTTCAATACAACTTATGGATAAATTATACAGAGTAATTGGATTATTACCGATTACAAACTTAAAATTATGAGTAACACAGCTGTACAATTGAGATTCACCAACACTATACTCCGTATATGTTAGTTTCTACGATGACGTGAATTGGATTAAATCTGATCTACGACGATTAACATCCTAACTAGCTTGTCATTGTTATAAATATCGTGAATTGTTAATACGGAGTGAATATCATGTATTTAATCACACATATTACGACTTTTACAATAACTAACATAGAGATCGATCACGTTGGGCAATAAACCAATTTTGGCATACCACGATTGCTTTCCTCACAATCCATTATATAATCTCCTTTTACAGTCCTTTCTTTATCAAAAAAATATTACCCCATTTAACACTTTCCCACCCACGATTATTCCTTTCCTCTTCTCAAATTTATCCCCCCGCACTATTTCCACAATATATTCCCCAATTTCCCAAAAATAAATTCAATAATTATGACGGATCAAACCTTAATCAAGAAAAAATTCAAAAAATTACCCCTTAATCAAATTTTACATAAATACATCTTCGTATTAATTGTTAATTAATGAATAAAATAATAATAACCCATCATATTCCACAATCTTCCCTCTTACGTTTCAAACTCCCCTCCTCGAAAACAAACACAAACACCACTTTTTCCACCTCTTCTCCTTCATCTTCATCTTCTTCGTCATTATAATCTTCATCTTTCTGTAATTAATTTCTGCACATATTATTATTATTATTATTATTTTCATTATATAAGATTATTATTATTATTATGAGTTTCAATATTCCAGAAAAATTAACCCCAAAAAAACAAAATAATAAAACAATAATAATGTACAGAAAATATTCAACCATGAGATTTTCCTTAATTATTCTCTTCGCCATTGTTTTATTCGGTGTTTTCTCCCACCATTTTTACCATAATACCCCTGCCTTCCAACCATCCACCTTCTCTACCACCACCGCCGCCGCCCATACACTCTCCTCCGCCTCACCACCACCACCACCACCTCTCCCTCCTCCTCCTTCTCCACCGCCGCCATCGCCACCACCACCGTCACCGCCGCTCGTAATACCGTCTCCGTCGATATTAAAAACGACGTCTGTATTGATTCCGGATTGGGAGGTGTTAGTGATCGTGTCGCCGGAAAATCCGACTCTTCCGTCGGATAATTACACTTGTGTTTACCCTAACAAGGCGGTGTCCACGGCGAGGTTCGCCGGAGAATTGCCGTTCGGAGGAGGTACGGCGTTGAAATGCGAGTTTCCGGCGAGGAACCGGCGGAGGTTGCCGTTCTTCCAGCCGCAGCTGGTGAGAACAGAGGAGAGAGAAAGGCCTGACATTGCTCCGCCATGGATAGAGCTTCTGAGGTGGAATTTTGTAGTTTACGATTCTTTTACGACGGAAAACGACGTCGTTTTGCTGGTCAAAGGAGTCAATAACCGTCAAGGAATTAACCGCCCGCCGTCGGATTTTAACTGTGTGTTTGGGGATGATGTTTTAACCGCGGTAAAAACTCCAGTTACCTCGTCCGTACAGGAGGTATTTCGCTGTCCACGTCCGAATTTATCGGGGAGCCGTCCGATTGGTGCCACGTTGGAGATTCTGGAGAATAATCGGACGGTTGTGATGATTCCGTCTTTGGCTAAGTATGTACCGGATAAACGGCGCACGGTAGAGTTTAATGATAGCAAGTCGCTAATTTGCGCGTGCACGATGGTTTATAACGTGGCTAAGTTTTTGCGGGAGTGGGTTATGTACCATAACAACATTGGGGTGGACCGGTTTATTTTGTATGATAATGATAGTGATGATGATTTACGGTCCGCCGTGGATGAATTGAACCGGGAAGGGTTCGATGTTCGGACCGTTTATTGGGCTTGGCCTAAGACTCAAGAGGCCGGGTTTTCCCATGGTGCGTTGTATTCGGACCGGCTTTGTGATTGGGTCGCGTTTTTGGATGTGGACGAGTTTATTTTATCTCCTATGTGGCTTGACTCGCCTCGACCAAATGGTGACATGTTGAAGTCGTTGTTAGCTATTGAGGAGGCTAAAAATCCGATTGATCGACTTGGTCAGGTGTCTATTAGGTGTAATGAGTTTGGACCGTCTAATTTGACGGCTCACCCACTCGATGGGGTGACCCAAGGGTACACGTGTAGGAGATGGTTTGATCAACGTCACAAGTCTATTGTTTTGCTAAATGCGATGGATCATTCTCTTTTAAACGTGATACACCACTTTAAAATAAAGGACGGGTTCAGGTCGGGTCAAGTTGACCCAAACCAAGCCATAGTGAACCACTACAAGTACCAAGCATGGCCCGAGTTTCGTGCCAAGTTTCGTAGGCGGGTGTCTGCTTATGTTATTGATTGGAGACAAAATCTCAACCCAACATCGAATGATCGAGCCCCTGGACTCGGGTTTGAGGCCATCGAACCACCAGGTTGGCCTCAGAGGTTTTGCGAGGTTCACGATGACCGGATGAAGGTGCTGACCAGGAGATGGTTCGGGCTTAATGATTCCGTAATAGCTTGGCAGAGTACTTGATGATTTTGTCACCTTTTTTTTTGTGTATAACATAAGTTATAGATTAGAAAGTGTAGGGGTAGAGTGTTATTTATTTTTTTCAATATTTTTTTTTGTTTTGTAAAGTTTTTATTCTTTTCAACAAGTTAATTGATTAAAACATACACTAAGCTAATAAGATAAAAATATGAGTAAGTGTTCTTTTCTTCTTTCTTTTCTAATCATTTCCCTAGATTTTCATTAGTTGCAATCGAACTTTTGACATACGTTTACATTTTCTGATGTTGATACATCACTACGATGTTGATTGCTCCCAAGTCCCAACTTCCATATAGTTCTAGTTGGTTCAGTTTGTTGTAGTAATATTTCTCTCTCTCTCATTTATGAGAATTCATAATCGAAACAACCCTCAAATAAGTTACCTTCCCCAACCACTAGGCTATCAAAAGAAAATTGTGGAAATGTAGCAGTAAAAAGAACTGTCTAACTTTCGGTAAGTTGGACGATGTGTTCTATCTATTTTGAGGAGCGAATATAGAATTATAGATTTCCATGATTCATCCACAAACTACTCTATCAGATCTCGAAAATTATTATGAGTTCTCCAATTTTAGCGTCAAACATGAAAAAATTAGCTCCAACAGTCCTACTCATCACACAGTCCTAATCAATCTTTTTCTTATGTACTTGCATTGTAGGATCAGTTGTAAGAGAAATGCGTGGCGTATGATCGGGAGGCACATTCATGAAGTGTTTGATCATCTTTGATTTCTTGCATTATACTTGTATTTTTTAGACACTCTAATTTAATTTCTCCAACAAAACCTTAAAACTGCAAGTAACTTACAAAATAAGAATGCAATGTTCTACAATTTGATCACTCATTTTTATCTCATAAGATCAGACAACTTTTTATACTGCTGCACTGTACATAGATTCCCAAATTCTCATAATTCATGTTCTCGTCTCTCTTTCGCTGGCATTATTGATAACAGGATGCCATAGCTGATAGTCACGCACTACACAGTATAGGTGCCAACGATGTCTGAACCTGCACAAGGGCAGAAATCCGAATGTTGTATGATTGTGGCGGGAAACACGCACTGTACTATGAAGGCATCTGAAATTTCTGAACAATGCTCCTACTGATCTGCATTAAAAAAGGAGCATAAACTATACGACTATACGAGTATATGGAACAAAATAAGTTTAGTACTTTAGTAACAAATATACTACTTACTATAACCTGCACCGTCCCTTTAATACGGAGTAACTAGCTTCCAATCCATGAGATCCCATATTGATAGTAAATGCTTACCATGCATATCTTGCAAATTCCTAGCTAGCATGTAGACGGATAGCAAATTCCTTTAATTTCTTGGCTTCACCATGTCGGGGATCCTTGTCAACCACGCACAAAGTTTTATCGAATGATCCAGTCGGATACACTTTGTATGGTCTCTCCGTCGTCATACTACTCTTGGATTCTGAACGGGCCGATGGATTTAGTATGATGGCCATTTCGACATATCAAATTTCGTCATCCAGGGGGATTTTCTCTTCAGCCAAAGATTCAGATTCCGGTGTCTTCTCCGTCACACTTTTGGATTCAGAACCGGGTGTTGTCACCTCATCATTCACATGCTCGCTCACTCCCATCATCTAGGGCGGTAATCTCTTCTCCATCAACCCCTTCCCAATGATATTCCTATATAGTATACGGTATATACAGACAGGAACTCACCTTTTAATAACATTATTATGCGAAACCACACCTTTTGTAGACGTATATATTCACAACGCAAGCAAGGAGGGGAAGGGACATGTGAGATGTATAGCAGGAGTAAGGACTAAAGCTGCAAGATTTTTGCGCAAAAGCTAAGCAGGGGACCTGCTTTCTGGTGCTGTAATAAACCTGTATCATCAAATCGGTAGTACTGGTACAAAATACAAATTAATTCAAGAACGTTCGCTCTCTACAATTCTTTCTTTCTTTCTCCCTTCCCAAAGTAAAGGAACACTTTTCATCACCCTACTATCACCGAGAAACTGTCCGAATTACCAAGACTACTATCAATTTAACCCCTGTTTAAACCCAATAATTTGGTGAAGAAATCTATACAGCGTTTCACCGTTTCCTAAAACCAGTATGTGACAGCCAATTAGTCACGAAACAGACTGCCGAGTACTCCTACCTATACCTAAACCAAAACCTAGAAAACCATCTGCATTTCATAATTCAAAGCTGCAGCATTAAGTCTAATTGCGGAGGAGAACCAATTGGTAGACTGGAGTTTCTAGAGCTAGATGCCTGGAAGTTACCATTAAGCTCTGCTGAATATGGCCGATCCCATCTCTCTTGCATCGACAGGTTCTGCCAAAATGGTGTCCCCTGAGCGCCCATATCAATATCGGGGTTCATAATGCCATGGTAATCGACTGGTGGAGAGGGCATGCTGCTCAAGGCTGCACTTGTAGAAGTACCAAATGAGCAAGGCATCAACGCAGGAGCCTTGGAGCTCTGGGAAGGGTTAAAGAATGACGAAGAGGTTGGTGCGCCCATTCCCTCTTGCAATTGAGAACTTGATCCAAAGCTGAAACCATTCATGTGCGGATGTACTACGGAAGCAGTATCGCTCTGAAACAATGGCTCGGATTTCATCACTCCATTAATGCCACTCAAAGAAGACCACTCACTGCTGCAATTCATTTCTCTAGCTCCAGCAGAATTTTCACTGCAAGGGGAAGAGAGTTTGGTGGCAACAGAACTTGTAAATCCTGGCGTCAAAGGATTATGTGATGTATTATTGTTGAAAGAGTCCGGTAATAAATAGCTTGACTGTACCAACTTCTCTGGCATGGAAGAAAGCTGTGTTGATGATGCCTTTGGTTCATCAACCCATCCAGGACCAAAATCTGCACCAGGAGGCAATACACTTCTGAGCTTTTTTGACACAACCCTCCAAACCACAGGCCCAAGATCTTGAGCAAATCGTGTCAAACTTTTCGCATACCCATGATCCAAGGCAACACCTACCTGAATGAGCGAAATATACATTTAAATTTGAGGTATGAAAAAAGGGTAACACTAGTCACAGACAACATACAGATAAGTGAAACGGGAAACAAATGAAAAGGATATATACACCTACATTTAATTGCCCCTCAGAGCCTTCAAATGGAGCCCATGAATCCTGTTCGGAATGAATTTGCAAAGACAGGCCATAAGTCTCACGCCTGTTTTCCTCTGATCCACATGGCTTTTTACCATACTTTGTTGACATGTATCTAGAAGAGGAAGATACTGCACACGAGTTAACAAACACATCAGTTTTTTTAAGGAGGAAAGAACCAGTTCCACACAGATTTGTAGGAACAACAAAGACATAATAATGAGAACGGTGGAAGAGAGAAAAATGTGGCCATTATATATTACCTGAAAAGTCGAAACAGTTTTCAAGATTACGAGGATACCGGTACAAACTAGGACCTTTCCTCAGATTATAGGAACCTGATCTCGTTGCATCATCTTCCCGAGAACCAACGACTTCAGTTGGAGACTCGGAGACAACTGGATCAACAGGTGAGCTCTCAAGGAGCTTCTTAAAATTCTTACTGCCTGGCGGTCTGCCTCTCCTAGGTTTGGGTGGGGCCTCACTTGGACCAGCATCCTGTCTCAGTGTATCAAATTCCTTCTTGGCAAGTTCTTGTATAGATCGAGCCTAGTGCACAGAAATTTCTCTTAATGCTCTTAATGGGAAAGTGAGAGCAAGGTAAGATATATAGTTCAAGAAAAACTCTTACCTGTCGGAAAAATATGGAAGATGGTGGATTATACTGCATTGCATTTGAAGAGATTAAGTATATATCATCCTGCAAACATGAAAGGTCCCGTATGATGCTACACGACGGTGGATATTCAAATAGAAACAATTCTGGCAACTAAAATTCATGGCGTTCAAATAACAAGTATCTGTGACCAAACAAAAACTTGTGCAAACTGGGTAACAACAGAAGAAAATTAGCTCCCAAGGGTGATACAGCGATCACAACTCACAAGTTACACTAAACCAAGATGGAGATGTTATTTCATACCAAACCCAATATATATATAAAAAAAAAAAAAAAAAAAAAAAAAAAGAAAAGAAAAAAGAAGTGTCAGTTGACTACTTGTGCATTGCCAATATGATTGCTCATTTGCTCTAATGGCAAAGAGACTAGAACTATATATACACCAAAAATTACACCAAAGCGGAACCCTTTGGGTCCCTTTCAAACTTCAAGAGGAAAGACAGAATTTAAGAATGCCCTGTGGTTCTGCTAAAAGATCAGAGCCCTGACTTCTCACCATCAGACCAAATTTTAAGACACTTTCTTCACCTGTGCTATTTCTGGAATATCCTCAGTTGTTTTCATGTTGTTTTAGCTATTATATACTCAGCAGATAGCAAAAGTGATCACGAGGCCCCAACGAATGTCACCTCAAAGCAAACACCACCACCTTATGTACTAATATAACAACAGCAGTACAAACCATAGAAGGGATGTCAGACTCCAGTCCTACTCTGGCACTCAAAAACCATTTTGTTGGACAAAACAAGGCTCAACTGAATGCTGACTAAACACAACGAATTCGCAAACAAATTATCACTTGGGTGAAATCAGGAAGTTGAATAGCATGATTCAAGAATCTCTAACTCAGTTGTCTACACCACACTTCAAACATGCGCACACAATACGCTTTAGCCACCAAAAGCATTCAGTACTCAACCACATAAACTCAGAGCACAAAGACCACTAGGAAAAATTGACTGCAACAGATGCTCTGAAAACTGAAGAAATAACACAAACCTCAAGCTGCTCCAAGGTCTTATAACGCCCACGATCAAGATTACTCTTCACCGTCCCAAAATCCATCGGCTTCTCAATAATTTCATGGTAATCCGGAAGCTGAAACCATAGTCACATTCAGTCATCAGACACCATCAAAACCACAATCACAACCTCAAACTACAATCATCTAAACAGAACACAACTATATACCTCCTCGGGATCAACCGGCTCAGCAAACACTCCGCGAGTATCTTTCCTACATTACACAAACAAATATCATCTCATCACACACTAATTAACCGCGGCAAAACCTTCAATCCCGAAACAAACAAACAAACAAACACAGCACAAAAAAGAACAAAAACCCCAAGTACAAAAACTCACTTTTGCAGCTTATCAAGTACAAGCAACACCAATGTTCTATCAGGCAAAGCAGTTGCCCTTGCAGAACCAGAAGTAGAACCATTTGTGGGTCCAGACAAAACCCTTGTCTCTGTCCACCATTAAAACCCAATCAAAACAAATTTCGAAAAGCGCGAAAACGAAAACAAAAACACAATGCAGATTACGATTGATGATAATAATAAGCAGAGAGTTCAAATAACAACCATTGTATTTGTTAGTGTCAGTCGCTTTCGATCCCTTTTCCTCCTGCACAACACAACACCAAAGAAAACTTGTAGATTACATTAAACAAATCAAACCTTAAAAAAGGGTCAATTCAATCATCTAACTTCTAGATTACATTAAACAATCAAAATCTTCTAAAAACTACTAAATCCATCATAATAATATGATGACAACAAATAAAACAAACACGAAAGTTGGTAGAAATTAAATTAAAAAAGAAATGGCAAAAGAGGACAAATTCACACTTTTTATTTCACAGAGAAAGAGGGGGAGAATAATAGTAGTAAGAGCAGAAGTACAACATTAAAGTAAACACAAAGAAAGTAACTTTTTTATTAAATTGGAAAGGAAATAAATAAATCAAATTAAATTAAATTATCATGAAAATTAAAGACTAACCCAGAAACTAAAAAAAAAAAAATTAAAAATAAAGATAAAAACTTGCAGAGGAAGATTGAGTTTTAGATTAGATAGATTAGATAGACAGATATAATGGTGGGGCGACAAGAATAGAAAACCCAAAAAAAGAAAAAAACAAAAACAAAATTCAACTTCTAGAATCTTCGAAAAACGCGCGAATTCCAAGGGGAAGAATAATATGGCAGCAGAAGAAGCAGCAGTGTTTGTATAAATTAATTAATTATTATTATTATTATTATTTATTCAAATGTGAAATGTAAAATCAATCAAACATCAAATCAAAATTATAAAAAAGGGAAAATGTAGCGTATAGAGAAAGAAACCTGGGGAATGAATTTGGGGGTTTTATTATTGGGGGGAATGCGGCGGAGTTTCTTGGAGGCGCGTTCGTCGTCATCGTCGGAGTCGGAATCAACGGCGGAATGGGAATGGGAATGAGGGGAAAGAGGGGAATCGGAATCGGAATCGGAACCGAGGAGGAATTGGGCGGGGACGGTGGAGGTACGGCGGGATGATCTGCTACGACGCGGTGGTGAATTAGGGTTTTGATCATCGGCGGCGTTGCTCAATTGTTGTTGTTCTTGTTGTTGAAGTAATTGTTGTTGGAAAAGTTTGCGTTGTTGGAGATCGTGGAGAGAAGGGCGGCCTTTCTTGCGTTTGGGAGGGGTGAGGAGGAGGGAGGTGGTGGTGGTTGTGGTGGTGGTGGCGGCGGTGGCGGTGGTGGTGTGTTGTTGACGCACCATTGTGTTGTTTGTATTAAGGGATGATGATGCCTTGCCTTTGCTTTTTATTACTTCTCACCCCCTTTTGATTTCTTTTCCTTATTCCTTTTACGCATTTTGGCTTGGTTTTTCTCCTCTTAGACTCGAAGACGTTGGTTTTTTTCGTTAATTCACGTGGTGTCCCTAAAGTATGTTCGATTGGTCTTTACGGTTCACTTACTTATGAAATTGGTATACTTTGGTGTCCTACTTTTCTCCGTTCCGTTATGTCGTTAACATGTGGGTCGTTAAATGATGATCACAAATTTTCTGTGAGACGGTCTGATGCGATGAGAGCTCTCATACATTTCAAAAGTAATTGTTACTTTTTCAAATCCAACATATTTCAAAAGTAACATGTCAATTTATCAAAATAAGTGATTAATTGGTCTCATACGATGAGACGGCCTCACCGTAGAATTACTGAATGATGATATGATACTAAGGTGAAAGGTGATTAACGCCCCTTAATCAAAATAATTAAAAAAATAATACTCCCTCCATTTTTTGATATAAGTCGTTTAAGAGCAAAAGCAATAGATACAACTCAAATTTTGGGTTTGTCAATGCCACATATGATTTTGAAAAACCCAAGTCATAAGAAATTTAAATATGCAATAGATGATTTTTTATTTTTTTGGACTCATTTGCAATATTAATTGCATATACTTCATTTGCAAGTACTTAGTCTCTTTTTCAGCACAAAGTAGAGTTTGTTCCTACAAACAGGGTTGCATGGATGACAAACAAACAATGGTTTTGCAATAGATGAACTCTATATTTGGGTTTTTATTGACAACCCCAATGTAGAAGGACATCTATTGCTTTTGCTCTAAGGATTTGGCACATCATTTAAGAAAATTTTAATGTGACTTTCACCCTTTAATTACTCAAGTAATAATTGCCTTGAAAATAGGAGAAAGAATAGCCAGTACTAATGTTTATATACGGGATTCATGCCTTCATGGTATTAAAAAGATATATGCAGAGAGATGAAAAGTTGTTCACTGAAGAAAAATTAATGAAGAGACATTGGGTGTATAAGCCTTTAATGAAAAAAATTGGGAATCACATGAGTGAGGTCATGGGGAGGTGAGAACGTCAAATAAAAAAAAATGTGAAATTTGCTAACACGACTTATACTAAAAAATGGAGAGAGTATTAAAAAATTAAAGTAATTCTATTTCCTGAGATTCAAATTTAAGTTTCATTTTGGCTATAAAGTTTAAAATAACCCCAGCTTGCCGCCGCTTTACCACGGGGTTGCGGAAACCACCGAGGGAAGGAAGCGAGACAGAGAACATGGAGGGATTGGCTGTGGCGCGCGGAGGGCCTAAGGGATAAGCAAGATGGGTTGTTGGGGGTTGAGGGTGAGGATGAAATGGACAAGGGTGGCGTTATATATGTTCTAGAGATAAATTCTAATCACCCCAATAGTATAAGTTGCCATAAAGCGTTAATGAGATATTGTGGCAATTATTTGAACGAAGAGATCCCGGATATTGACTAGAATTTTAGTTTCGTATTCGGTGGCATAAAACATATCTAGCTTTTGTTAGTGGTGGTTCACACTTCAGACAGCCTAGAGAGAGTGCTAACGCTAAACAGGCAACACTGCTAGAGAGAGTGTTAATAATGTTGTAACGATGTTAACCAAAATTGCCACAACACTAACATAGTTGATGGAAATGGATGATAAATTAAAAGGTCATGATTTCATTCATTAAAGTTAAGAGGTCCTAATTTCAACAAAATTTCAAAGTTCAGGTGCTCAATGAGTAGTAGTTATCTCTATGTGATGCTTTAACTGGTTTCTTTAAGACTAGAAAGCTTCTGAAACACTTGAATAACGCTATCCTCACTTTGTTTCCAAAAAGGACTCACCCTACCTCTATTTTGGAGTTCGCATCAATAGCTTGTTGTAACACACAATACAAGTGTACCTCAAAGATGTTATGTAACAAGATAGGTGAGAGTTTGCCTGAGATCAACAATGGAAATCGAGGAGCATTTTTTAGGGGGAAAGATATTGTTGAAAGTATAATGGTGTACCAAAATCTGGTAAGGAAATACAACACAAAGGGAAAAGCACCTTCAACGGGCTAGGGCCATCTACCGCCATCTTTCCTAGATGTCTGCTAAAATAGATTCGAGGAAAACATATGATACTGTTGATGAGTGGAAATTTGTCACAGAAATGATAAATGCCTTAAATTTCCAACAAAATATCACTTATCTGATTAGGGAGTTCCTGGGTACTCCATATATCTCTCGATGGGCTAACTTTGTTTTATCTTTTTCTTTTTTCAAAGACAAGGTAATCTTCTCTCACCCTTAATCTTTACAACATCTTAGCGGTATCACTCTAGGAATTTGAAGGTGGTTGGAGAGAAAAAAAAAAAAAAGAATTCAATATATTATATCATCCGTAATCTGGGAATTTGAAGCTTATCCACCTTTGTTTTGCAAATGAATTCCTCTTATTATGCAAGGGAGGTTAAATCAACCATGTTGAATCTAAGGGCCTTTGCTACCTTCTCCAAGACCTCGGGCTTATGTATGAATTTATCAAAATCAGATATGTGTTTTGCGGGGGTTAACTGTCATGTGAGACCAGAAATTCTTGTGTTGTCAAAATGCAAGGAAGGAGACCTACCATTTAATTATTTAAGTACTTGGGGATCAAAATCACTACTAGGAGACTATCTGTTGGATTGTACCACTTTGACTGAGAAAGTAGTGAAAAGAATAAAAGGCATTGGTGTAAGTAAGCTATCTATCATATGCAAGCAGACTTACACTTGTTTAAACTGTTCTTATAAATCTTCATGCCTATTGGGCGAGGGTTTTTGTCCAACCTTAGACCGTGCATAGGAAAATAGCATCTCTTTGCAAAAATTTCTTATGGGATGGATCCGAGCGTATGGTGGGAGTTCCATTAGTTGCTAGCGAAAGTTTATGCAAACCAAAAAGTGTTGGGGGATTGGGTATAAGAGATATCTTTAAGTGCAATACAACAAGCATCTGCAATTATATAGTATAATATCTACATTAAAGGAGCACAAAGGGTTTGTATAACCCACTAGAAAATTCATGTGGGTATTGTAAAAGACCTATAAGGTTATTGATGAAAAAATACTTGCTGGAAACATTCAAGTTATAAAATTGCAAACGGTTATAACTATAACACTCCAAGATTAGGGAAATTGGTTTATCCCACATTGAAAATTTGAGTCCCTTATGATATCTTATAACAGATTTCTAAATCATATTACCAAAAAGACCTTCATCTTTAAAAGCCCACAAGAGGATATATGAAGTTAAGGGTTGACTTCATATCGTATTAGGATGTGTTGCACCGTATGATGGGTCAGGCTTACAACAACTAGATCAAATGTGACCTCTGCAAAGTGTCTAGGGATAAAATCATTTGGAGTAGGCACTGCCTACAACAAGCTTTGCTGCCAGACTTCACGTCAAAAAAACGCTCCAGGCCAGCTAAAGGAAAAACTATTGAAGGTGGGGGTATGTGAGGAGGATGAATGCTTGCTTTGCCAAGATGGCTCGGAAACACATAGGCACATGTTCGTTTCATGTCCGTAAAGCTTAAAATGTGTAAACATATTGAAAAGAATACTTTGGTATAAAAATACCCGAACATAATACTATTCAATGGTGTTCTAAGATGGCTCAGGTAATTATTATAATTGAGTGTTATATTTTATAAATCGTTTTGATAAATTATATTTACTATATTGCGAATCTAATATATATTATAAAAGCCGAGTACAACCCTTCATTGATGGACACTTGGCACAATCCTATTGGACGGGAAAAAATAAATATATTTGGTTATTTAGGATATGGAAAAATACTATATAAGGTATTAAAATATTGAAAATTTAAATAATTTTAATTTATAAGAAACAGGAAAGTTCTAAAATTTATTTAGAGTTTTGAAAATATTAAGTGGTTGAAATAGTATAATGAAAATGATTTCCAATCCATACTAAGTATACGATTCTCTTCCAATTTGTGAACTATGATCATAATAATTGTGGCACATTTCATTTTCCAACACATTTTACTATCTTACGAAAAAAAGGTCGAAAATGTGGAAATTACAGAGTATTGGAGTAAGTGTAAGTCTTAGGGTGAATTATTATTAGTTTAAAAAATACTTATAAAGTTATCTGTTTACTAAATTTACTTATTTCACTTTTTTCGTATAAGTGTCAAAAGAGTTTTTATTTTAAGAATATTCAAGTAGATTAAACAATGTGTTTAAATATACTCGATCGTGAAGAAAATATGTCAGAACTAAAGTGTCTTTTTTTCGTCCATTAAATAAGGGCCAATTCGTGACATTTACAATGCAACATCATCATCAAAATCGAATGGAGTATAGGTCTTTAAGTTAGTTATTATTCCTAAAACTGATTATAAAGTTCTCCCTATACTACTTACTATTTCGTGTGGTAATTTATTGTTTTTTTTTTGCAAGCAAAGTTAGAGCTTTATTCTTCAATTGAGGGAAAAAAAGCAAGAAAGCTTACAAAAATAAACCACTACAAATTAAGCATTGAGGAGATCTACTATATCCTCATTAACAATCCCTTTTAAGTAGCTAACTACCCTAACACAAACAATGCATTTTACTCTAATGATTAACCAGTCTATACTATGCTCCTCCTCCTTGAACAACCTACAATTTCTCTCGTACCACACCATGTAAATAGTAACAATTAGGTTGCACTTAATCCACTTGCTTTTCCAATTCTTCCTCTGTACACTGTTGCAAACCCATTTTTGGTTACCCTTAAGGCTGATATCACTATTATTGGTACACAACCACTGTTTAATCCTCTGCATAATTTCCCGAGCAACTGGACAGCTGAAGAAGAGGTGTTTATGACTCTCAGAATCAGCTTTACATAAACAACATCGATTAACCAACACCAGCCCTCTTTTGACAAGATTGCCAGTAGTAGAAAGTGAACCTTGGACTGCAAGATTTGCTATAAAGCTGCATTTAGGGACATTAACGCTGTCCCAGATGACCTTGTGCAGCCTTGTCTTCCTATACTTCACTCTGAAGTATTCATAAGCTCTTGAAACCTAAAATTTGCCATCCCTACACCATGATAAAAGGAGTTCTTTTGCCAATTGAGTTGAGCCAGCTTTCAAAAGAATTTCATTTTTCACAGTCATAATACTTCTCCATAATTCAGAGTCTTGATTTCTGACATCTACTTCCCAAACAGATTTCCCCTTCAGCACATACTCTCTAATCTAGGTACACCAAATACTACCACTGTTCGATTGCAAATACCAAATCCACTTAGAGATTAGAGCCTTATTCCACCCAAGAATCTCTTTGATATGAAAGCCACCTGCATTTCTGGGAGCACATGAGCTCATCCAACTCTTGAAAATCATTCTTTTTTTTACCCTGCTTAATCCCCCAAATAAAATCTTTACAGATTCTATTTATTGTCTTAGTGACTCCTTTAGGCAGAAGGACACTAAAACACCAGAAATTCTGAATGCCAAAAATAACAGAGTTGAGGAGAAGGCATTTACCAGCATAAGATAGAAACTGATGTTCCAATGGAGGATTTTTGCTTGCATTTTGGAGATGAGGCTTCCATACATATCAGAGAACAACCTTGCATTATTGAGAGGCATTCCCAAATATCTAAAAGGGAAAGATCCCTCGGTAAAACCAGTCTCCTGTAAAATGTGATGCTTGAGGTCATTGTCTACTCCTCCAAAATACACCTTTGTTTTACTTGGATTAGCTTTCAGACCAGAAATTGTTGCAAATTTGTTCAGACAACTAACCACAGCATTGATTGAAGGGGTGTCAGCTCTAGTAAAAATCATCAGGTCATCGGCAAAAATTAAGTGAGTTAATTTCAGTCTTGCACACTTTGGGTGAATAAGAAGCCTGGTGCATCAGGGAGCCTTCTAAGGAGCCTTGAGAGAACCTCCATAGCCATTACAAAAAGGTAAGGTGATATTGGATCACCTTGCCGAACTCCACTTTTCCCTACAAAGAACCCTCTAGCATTACCATTGATTTTAAGGGAAAACCAAGTGGTAGAGATGCAAGCTATGATCCATCTAGAAAACCCAGGAGGAAAGTTGAAAAGCTGAAGACAGTTCTTGATGAAATCCCAACTGAGAGTGTCAAATGCTTTCCGGATATCCTCTTTCAGGAGGCACCTTTTAGAGATATGCTTTTGAGTGTAACCTTTGATAAGAGCCTGTGACAGAGCAACATTCTGAAACAGGTTTCTCCCCTGAGTGAAGGCTGCCTGTTCTTCACCAATTATAGTAGGTAACACAACTCTAAGCCTGTCTGCCAGCAACTTACTGATTCTCTTATATATAGTAGTACAACATGAGATGGGTCTATAATCAGTAACTGAGGTAGCATTAGGCTTCTTAGAGATCAAAGTAATGAGAGTTGTATTAACCTGCTTCAGCATTTTCCCGGCTCTAATAAAATTTTGAATTGCTTTGCAGAAGTCATCCTCAATAATTTCCCAAGCTGCCTTAAAGAACTCAGCAGAATATCCATCAACTCCTGCACTTTTGTTAGAGTCAATGCTGAAAAGGGCAGCCTTGATGTCAGCATTAGAAAAGGGAGTATCTAACCAACATTGCTGCTCCTCACTCAGAATAGGACCCTGCAAATCCAAACCAATAATGTCCACTACCTCGGTCTGCTTTCCCAGCAAATTTGTATAATATGAGATGAAGGCATTGATAATTCCCTCTTCATCCTTATGTACCCCACCTGCCTCATAAGTTATAACCCCAATATTACTATGATGAATTCTCTCAGTGATGTGATTATAATAATACTTGGAGCTGCAATTTGCCTCTTTAAGATGGGTAATTTTAGCTCTCTGTGCAAGCATGCTAAGCTCAGCTTTCTTTAGGTTACAGTATTTCTCTCTTAGTAACCTTTCCTGATCTATGAAAGTAGAGCACATAGGCTGAAGCTGCAGACTTGTCTAACACTCCATCCATTCCTCTTTACACTCCATTACTCTCTTAGCCAGATTAGAGAAGTGCCTTTTGTTCAAATTCTTCAAAGCCTTCTTGACATTCTTCATTTTGCCACAGAGTCTGTACATAGGAGTTCCTCTAATTTGCATACTTCAAGCTTCTTGCACAATATCATGGTAATCATCATGTTCCTCCCAACATTTTAGATATTTAAAACTCCTAAGAATTTTTTTGTTATCCTCAATCTGGACTGAAATGGGACTGTGGTCTGAAATTTCTGGATTCAGAACCTCTGCAAAAGAAGTTGGGAACTTACTAAGCCATATAGGATTGATGACAACCCTATCTAGTCTAGACAAGACCCTATCTCCTCCGTCTTGGTGATTAGTCCAAGTAAACTCTTCTTCATGAATCCTAATATCATCCAGATCACAGGCAGCATACAATTACAAAACTCATTCATCCCTCCTGAACTTGCATTTTGAGAACTAATTGTCTCCTCAGAAGTTTTGGTGACAATAAAATCACCCAAAACCACCCAAGCCTCAGCCATGTTATTCGAAATATTGATTAAATGGTGCCACAAATCAACCCTTTCCTCCCTGGAATTACTAGCATAAATGACAGTTAGACAGAAACTATAATGGTTTTGCAAATAATCAACTCGACAATGAATGAATTGAGAATGCACCTCCAAAACAGTTACCCTTACTACCTCAGCTCTCCAAAAAATCCAAATCCTCCCGTTGTAGTGATGGGAGTAGTAATTCACCACTTTGAATCTACGAAATTGCCTTTTGACTATGCTCTCAAACTTTCTCTCTTTAATTCTAGTTTCCAAAATACCCAAGATATCTATATTATTAGACAGTATGAGATTCTTAGCCTCATACTGTGTGAGACCTTCATTCAGGCCTCTGACATTCCAAGTTGCAAACTTCATTGGGAAGAGTGGTAATTTATTGTTGAAAGAGTTATATTTCAAAATTTTCAAATAGATTAAAAGTCACAGAATCGGGATCATGACACTTATTAACACAATTATTTTGTATATAGTCAGTGACTTTATTAATTTGTAATACGATCAATAAATTATATAAAGATATTGATGCAAATTACTAAGCGAAATATGTTTTCTCTTGGTAAGCTGATTACGTATTGTAGAACTATGGGTTTGTTTGCAATCTCAACAAAGATAACAATAAATAAATAATGGAAATAGAGTTGGAAATTAGGAGGGTTAGATCTATTTCATGTATGGTCAAAGCGGGTTGGGTTATATTATGTTCATGTCATGTCGGGTCGATTGAAACCGCATGTCGAGTCGATTTTGGTTAAGAAGTCTATCAATCAAGTCGAGTATTATAAGGTAATTTTATTGAAGGTTAGGAAATCTGTATTGAGATCCTCATCAAGACTGGTTACTAAATTTTTTGTCGCACCATTTTGAGACACCTCCTTTATCAATTGATATCTTACTTTATGCAAACATACGTACGTGGAAGTACATTTCGATATGAATTGAACGACGTAGAGTTCATAATTTTTGATGAGTATTTATTCCAATATTTGTAACTCAAACTCTTAATTCGATCAATCTGTAATCTATACTTTTATAGAGGTAGTAGTAATCAACATTTGTATAAGAAATACCTTATACTCTTTAATTAACTGAAGTAGACACTTAATTATGAATTCAGAATTAAATTATAATTTTTCATAAGCTAAATAATGCACAATATGTGACATTTATGTGTATAGTGCAATTATATAACAATATTTATCTTTTGGTGAAACGAGTATCATTGATACAAATAGGGAGCCCGAGCGCGACACGGGCACGCAAACTAGTTAATTAATAGTAATTGGGTATTTAAGAAATTAATTCATAATTTTCTATTGGACTAACGATTTCTGAATTACTACTATACCTTTAGTAAGTAGAGAAAATCTACGGCCTTTTTGGAAAATTCGTATTTTAAGCTGTCACTGTATTACCCAGTTTGGGAGAAGTCGTCTTATCTTTTATATTAGATCTCTCCCTCACATTAACACTCCCATTTCCTCTCGGTGTCCGTGTCCCACCGTCGCTTCCGCATTTCGCCACCAATGTCTTCGCTGATCTCTCCCTCTCTTTTGCCTACTCGAATATATGATGCATGCGGGAACGATGCCGTATTAGATATTAGTTGGCTTAATGACTGGCATTTTAAGTTGTTAGACAATTTATTGAACTTATACTACTATTTCATATTTCAACTAGATATACTTTGGACTTTAGTAATTATAAGTATGAGATGTAGTAAGCTCACTATAGGCGATTAGATGTTTTATATTTTGGCGCTTGAAATCTCCTTGCCTTCGGGTCTTGACTCGAATGTGAAGTGATACCTCTAAACTTTCTACCATATGTGAGTAATTTCAAGCTGATACGAATTTATGTGCCCGATAGAACAGGATCGGTATCTGTACCATCAATTTGCTGCAGAGAAGACATGACCCAGTTGTGTTCTATCCAGATTGCGCACATTTGAGATTCTTGGCTATGAAGGACTTGATATCTTCAAAGATCACCTACCGTCAGTTTAATTTAGCATAATCTTGTTAAAATAAAATTAAAGGGATAAGTAGCTTTCTTTATTTCCTTAGAACTCTTATTTTTCTATATCATATTTGGGTAGTTTAAGGAAGATTCTAGAATATATGACACTTTGTAGGCCTATGTACTAGATCAATTTTTATGATTTTAGTTTAACAATTTTTAAACCAGTTTCGACAAACTTGACATCTTTAATGTGCTTTGGAACCTGGATTTTTGTTGAAAAGGACGTGACTATGTATAACCTCTTTGGACATTGGAGACGAAAATATTGGTACAATATGTAACCAAAACATTAATATAGACAAATCTTCAATGGCGTAAAGTAATCATTATTATTGATGAGAGTACAATACCAAAGTGCTTATTAATTGAGAGCATGCACAATGTGTTTGACCAAATACATGAATATGTCATCGCTATCTACAACGACAACCACGAAAGGGGAAGTAGGATTATCAATCGAATTAGAATCCCCACAAGGCGCACAAAGGTTGCTCTTGTAGATGGCAGCTACAAAGGGCATAACGTTTAACTAAACACAATGGTAACCGGAGGAATAGGAGGATTATGAATCGGGTCTGAACCACCTGGTACACGACGATCGCTCTCACCGATAGAAGTGATCGGGGGAATAGGAGGATTATGAATCGGGTCTGAACCACCTGGCACACGACGATCGCTCTCACTGATAGGAGTAATTGGGGGAATAGGAGGATTATGAATCGGGTTTGAACCACTACCAGGTATAGGACGACCATTCTCACTTATGGCAGTAATCGGGGGAATAGGAGGATTATGTATTGGGTCTGAACCACCTGCCACTCTACGGTTGCTCTTGCTAATAGCATTAGCCGGCGGAATATTAGGATTGTGAATCGGGTTTGAACCACCTGGCACTAGACGGTCGCTCTCGCTGACGGCAGCAACAGGGGGAATTGGAGGATTATGAATCGGGTCTGAACCACCTGGTACTCGACGGTCGCTCTCGCTGACGAAAGAAATAGGGGGAATTGGAGGATTATGAATCGGGTCTGAACCACCTGGTACACGACGATCACTCTCACTGATGCCAGTAACCGGGGGAATAGGAGGATTATGAATCGGGTCTGAACCACCTGGCACTCTACGGTTGCTCTCGCTTATGGAAGTAACCGGGGGAATAGGAGGATTATGAATCGGGTTTGAACCACTTCCTGGTACAGGGCGACCATTCTCACTTATGGCACTAATTGGAGGGATAGGAGGATTATGAATCGGGTTTGAACCACTTCCTGGTATAGGACGACCATTCTCACTTATGGCACTAATTGGAGGGATAGGAGGATTATGAATCGGGTCAGAACCACCTGGCACTCGACGGTTACTCTCGCTGACGAAAGTAATAGGGGGAATTGGAGGATTATGAATCGGGTCTGAACCACCTGGCACTCTACGGTTGCTCTCGCTTATGGAAGTAACCGGGGGAATAGGAGGATTATGAATCGGGTTTGAACCACTTCCTGGTATAGGACGACCATTCTCACTTATGGCACTAATTGGAGGGATAGGAGGATTATGAATGGGGTTTGAACCACTTCCTGGTATAGGACGACCATTCTCACTTATGGCACTAATTGGAGGGATAGGAGGATTATGAATCGGGTCAGAACCACCTGGCACTCGACGGTTACTCTCGCTGACGAAAGTAATAGGGGGAATTGGAGGATTATGAATCGGGTCTGAACCCGCTGGTACACGACGATCACTCTCACTGATGCCAGTAACCGGGGGAATAGGAGGATTATGAATCGGGTCTGAACCACCTGGCACTCGACGGTCGCTTTCACTGACGGCAGTAATAGCTGGAATTATATGAAATTCACTCTCGTCTATTAACCCTCTTATATTTCTTGATAATATCAATGAAGGGAAGGTAAGGTAAAATATAATAGTCGCAATGGCGGGGAGAGAAAATATGTTTGAGTTCTTCATGTCTATTAAACAAACTTGGATGAATTAAAGAGATGTGCAATTTTTTTTTTTTTTTTTTTGCCACAAAATATTATTGTGTTGTTATACATATATATAATGTTAATTATATGAAATTCAATTTACATAATAATGTTCAATGAGTACATTAATAACTATTTATGATAAGTGTAAATAAATTCACATTTTCCTTCTAGTCTAAATTCATTTAATGCACCACAAATATATGAGATAATTATGTAGTATATAACACAAAAATGTAATGGAATTAAATAGGATGTTTTTTCTTCCTATAATGTAAATTCTCATGTATTTTATAATTATATTGGAGATATAGTGCTTAATATTCATTGAACATTTGGCATATACTAATTTATATATTTAGGGATATAATAATGAGATATTAACAAGGGTCATATTAATAATAATTGAGATATTAATGAGTGTCATATTAATAGTAATTGAGATATTAATGAGGGTGAGGTTATTGTTAGGAAAGCAGAACCTCATGTAATCTAGTGTGTTGTTGTTAGATGTATTAAGCTAGCGTAGGGCATGTTTGGTATCGTTTTTTGTTTTTTGTTTTTTTTTTAAACCAAAGTCACGTTTTTGAAAACCAGAAAAATTGGTTTTCATATTTCAGTTGTTAGTTTTCATTTTCTATATGACTATTATATAACCAAACAATTTAAAGTCAATTTTGTAATTTATTTAAGTAATTTTTTTACGCAAAAAAAATAAAAATAAAATAAGAACAACTGTGATACCGAACGGGCCTTTAGCTTGCTAATAGTGATGTGTTGTTGGATTTTTTCTGGTTTAGGCCCCTTAGCTCTTGTACCATTCTTTCATATATTAAATTACTTACCTTTCAAAAATAAAAATAAAACCTATTCATTCGTCTCTAATTAGAGTTTTTCTTGTAGTGATCGATAAATAACACAGGATAACTAATCATGTAGGTCAAGTGCAAACTTGAGTCTCTGGGTTGTATAGGGAGCATGCAAGGTTACCTAAACTTTCTGGAGACGTATGTAACTAATGCCTAAAAAGCTCGCAATTTATAAAACAAACAAATAGTAATCATTGATTTGGGTCGGGTCGCCTTTCAGGTCATAAATTTCGGGGTCCATTAAGGATTCTGTTTGGGACGAGTATAATTTAGTTGTGTCAACTAAGGTCCATTTCGGATTGTGTGAAATAAGTTAATTTATCCAGTTGAGGCATTCTTGATTGATGTCAAAGGATTCTTTTGTTTATTTGGATTTTTTCCAAGAAATGCATGGCATGGCACTTTTGGGGCATATGAAGATTCTTTTCTTCTCTTATAATATTTCTGCGAAGCAAGAAATTACCATAGAGAAAAGATCTTACTAAGACCTTTTATCACACGTAATGGGAAGAGCCTCCATTCTTTATTACATTAGATCACGCTCATGGCAAGGAAGCCTTCTCTTTATTCTTTCACTTGGGTGCAGTCTTTTAATGCTTCTTTACAGGTGAGATCTTTTAATCTTATAATGAGGAAGAACGTCATTATGGTGTTCTCAGAAAAGTTTTGATTCTCGAATTAAAAAACCAGTAACATAAGCTCTTTTGTGTAACCTGATTTACTACATTTAGGCCCTGTTTGATAGGACTTATTTGCAGTAGTATTCAGATCTGTTCAGAATCATTCAGATTAGATCAGAGTCATTCAAATCTGATCAGAAATGTTCAAATTTCTATCAATGTATTTGGTCCAAAACTGACACTAATTCGTTGAAATTCAATCAAAATTGCAACACATTCATATCAGATCAGATCAGTTCAGAGTCATTCAGATCAGATCGGATCAGAATCATTCAGATCAGATCACATCAGTTCAGAATGATGCAGTCCCATCAAACGGGGCCTTAGTTCTCAAGGAAAAAGAGTAGGTAGGATCATGGTATTTGGCACTTATATTTCCAAATTCAGAAGTTGTTTTATGAAGTCGGACTAAGATAGGGCAAGGTAGTGCATAATTTGAAGAGTAAGGACATATTATTTTTTCTTTTGGTACAAAGAGTAAGGACATATTATAGATCAAAAGCAAGAACCTTATGTAATCTAGTTTGTTGTTGTTTGATGTGTTAAGTTGTCTTGCTAGCAGTGATGTGTTGTTAGATCAACTTGTACCATTCTCTCATTTATTGAATAATTTACCTTTCAGCAAAAAGAAAAAAAAACATCCCTGTGTCATTCTCTAATTAGAGTTTTTCTTGTAGTGATTAATAAAGACCACGACGTTATCATAAGTCAGGTTAACTAAGATTATAGGTCAAGTGCAAACTTGAGCATTCTCTTTTGATCTCTCCCTACTCTGTGTAACATCATACACTTCTGGGTAATTATTATAATTGGGTGTTATATTTTATAAAATATTTTGAGAAAGGATGATCCTAGGAGTCTATATGTAGACAATAGAAAATTTGTCTATAACATAATCAAGTGTGGTAAATTAAAGATTGCAAGAAGTAAACAATATGCTTGTGTGATAAATTTAACATGTTTGCAGTAAAATTATGAAACTGACAGTGAATTCAACATTGTTACGAATCATGCCACTTTAATGTATAGCCACGTTGAGATGAGCTAGCTTGCTCTCCAAGCTTTTGTACGGACACCTGAAATAACGAACACGAAGCTTGCAAACATGGCGAAAAGGAGAGGGCGACCACCAAAGAAAACTACATAATCGGCATCGGGGAATCAAGAGGATGAAAATGACACTTATTTGGGGGAGAATCATGAACAACCCACAGAACCACCATCAACCCAGCCATCGCCTTCGCCGGTAAATCTTAATGATTTCATCGGGAATGCTTTGGGAAAATCTTATAAGATTTCTTCTCCAAAACAATCTCAGATTAATTGTTCTACTTCTGTTGACCCAAAGGATTTAGGGATTGGACAAATTCCTGAACATAATAAGCGAAGTCAGGGGAATAAGAACATCACCACTAAAGCTAAGAAAACTTGGACTGAAATTGTTGGACCAAAACCAATAGTGGGTATGAGCTTGCATTTTAGTGATTCAGCTGAGAAATAGGGGGAAGTTATTATTGAATTAGAGGACATAACTTGGGAGGTCCAATTTTGGGAGAATTCGCTGGTTGGAAATGTAATTGGGGCAAAACCATCTCTTAAAGCTATGCAGTATTTTGCTGGGAAGAATTGGCAGGGAATTGAGGTACCAAAAGTAATCTATTATAAGGTAGGATGGTTTATCATGAGATTTACTAGTTCGGAATCAGTCACTAAAGTTTTGAGAGGAGAGCCATTGAAATTCAGTGGTAATGCTCTGATTTTGAAAAAAATTGGTCACCTGAAATTCGCTTGAGTTGGAGAAGATCTCTGTGGTACCAGTCTGGGTTCTTTTCCCAGGGGCTGGACCCTTGGTTTTGGTGAGCTCAAGCTCTGAGCAAATTTCCTAGCAAGATTGGGAATCCTATTTGTGCTAATTATACTACAACTCACAAAGAAAAGCTAGCTTTTGCTAGGGTCCTAATAGAGGTGGATGTATCACAACATTTGCCTGAAACACTGGTCCTGAAAACCCCCTTCTGTGAAGCTGTTCAGTAGAGAATTGAATACGAATGGGTTCCATTCTTCTGCCAGAAATGCAAGAAACTGGGACATCTAGAGGAAAAGTGCAGATTGAATAGGAAGCCAATTCATCAGAAACTGGTGTATAAACCTAGGGTTGCTTAGAAAGTTATAAAAATTCAAGAGGTAAGCAAGGCTGTACCAAACTAAGATCAGACAATATCTGAGCCTGCTCAGCAGCACGAAATTTTTGGAGGTAGCCTGTACTCCTCCTCCGAAAGAAGCTGCTGATGATCCTGGTTTCAGAGTTGTCACTAGGAGAAAAGTGAGAAGTGCTCAATCACGGAACCAAGCTACTTCATCCCAGAACCACACTACTCCATCAACTACCAGGAACGGGTTTGGAAGCCTAGGGTTAAGTAGCATTCAGCTAGCAGATGGATTGGGAGAGCCTCAGCAACATGGCATAGATTTCTTAGGAGATGGAGAGCCTCCTGGCACTCCTCGATCACAATGATAATTGGAGCATGGAACATTCGAGGGTTAAATGAAACCCTCAAGCAGCATGAGGGTAAAAGCTTCATGTTGAAACATAGGATGGATATATTGGGTTTACTGAAGACTAGGGTGAAGGAGAGAAAATTTGATGACATTATTAGGAGAAATTTCAGAAATTATAGAAGTTAGTACCACAATTACTCTCATCATAGAAATGGGAGAATCTGGCTTATTTGGAATGAAAGGGATATTAAGGTTGACATTGTGGATTCTGGTAGTCAATTTATTCATTGTAAAGTTCAGCATATAACTTCTCACTGCATACTTTGGCTCACCATGGTGTATGCTAGTAATTGTTCAAATGAAAGGAAAGATTTATGGGAGAAACTGAATGATCTGAAGGTGACTAGTGAGCCTTGGATTGTTCTTGGGGACTTTAATGTGATGAGGTCACATACTGAAAAGGAAGGAGGTGCTCCTCCATCTGTTGCTGACATGATTGATTTCAATAACTGCATTAATAGTTGTGGTGTGGATGACATCAGTAGTCAGGGTTGTCATCTGACATGGACTAGCAGCTAAGATGGTAGTACAAGAAGCTGGTGTAAACTCGACAGAGCTTTGATCAATGCTGAGTGGAGAGTCAAATTTTTCTCTTCTTTTGTTGACTTCAAACCCGCTGGCATCTCTGACCACTCTCCAATTGTAGTTCAGGTCTTGAAACCTCAGGATGGTAGGAAGGTTTTAAGATATCTGAACTGCTGGGAAAGTCATAAGGATTACAAGGAGATTGTTGGGGTTTATTGGAATAAACCAGTCATAGGCACAACTATGTTCAGACTCTTTCATAGACTCAGGAATGTTAAGCATGGGTTGAGTCAGCTTAATAGGGCACATTTTTCAAATCTGAGCAAGAGAGTGGAAGATTTAAGGACTGGGCTAGTGGAATGCCAGGATAGATTGCAACATAGCCCATTTGATCAACATATCATTGAGGAATGCAAAGATATTAAGGAAAGGTTTATTACAATGAAAAAAGTTGAGCTGAGTATGCTCCATCAAAGGGCAAAAGAGCATCACATTAAAGAGTCTGACTGTAGCTCAAGATACTTCTTTGCCAAAATTGCTGAGAGAAAGAGCTGGAGCAGCATATGACAGATTACTAATAGGCATGTGGTGTTACATAAAGACCAGGAGGGCATTATTAATGCTTTTCTTGATTATTATCAGCATCTGCTAGGAACTGAAAAGAAAGTAGATCACATTGATATCAGGTTTGTTCAAAAAGGGGAAGTTCTTTCTCAGGAGCAGCAACAATTCTTGAGTTCACCTATCTCTAATGAGGAGATTAAAACAACTCTTTTTAGCATGAATGCTAATAAAAGCCCTGGGCAAGATGGGTTTTCTCCAAGGTTTTTCAAAGCAAATTGGGAAATCATAGGGAAAGAGTTCAGCAAAGCTGTGATGGATTATTTTGAGAAGAAGGTCATGTGTAAAGCTGCCAATGTCATTATGGTTACTCTTATTCCAAAAAAGTAAATGCCAGCAGTGTGACAGATTTCAGACCTATTTCTTGTTGTTCCACTTACTAAAAAGCAGTGACAAAAATCATGGCTAATAGACTCCAGCAAGTTCTTCTTGACATAATTGGCAAAGAACAGGCTGCATTTGTCAAAGGCAAACATATTTTCTAGAATATCTTAATGTCTCAGGCACTGGTTAAAGGCTATGATATGAAGAATATTTCCCCTAGGAGCTTGGTGAAGGTGGATATAAGAAAAGCTTTTGACTCTTTGAGCTGGAGTTTTATCAAAGAGATGGTAGATGCTCTCAAGTTTCCCGAAGTCTTCTCATAATGGATCATGGGATGCATCTCTACTCCTTTTTACTCCATCAAGATAAATGGGCAGTATGTGGGTTTCTTTTCAGGCAAATGTGGGATAAAGCAAGGAGATCCTCTTTCTCCTTACCTTTTTGTTCTTAACATGGAGATTTTGTCAAGATATTTGAGATCAATGCCTGATTACAAACGATTCTCTTATCATCCTAAATGTGGGAAGGTAAACCCCACTCACCTAACATTTGCTGATGACCTTATGATATTTGTGAGAGGTGATCTTCCTTCAACATCAGCTGTAGTCCAAGAGTTTGGATATTTTTGCTAAGATGTCAGGGTTAAAGCAAATCTAAACAAAACAGAAATATACTTTGGAGGAGTAAAATCAAATGTGAAGGAGATGATTTTGGCTGAAACTGGTTTCACCGATTGTAAGTTTCCCTTTAGATACCTGGGCATGCCCCTGCATTCAAAGAGATTGAAGACTGAGGTCTATCAAATGATGGTGGGGAAAATCAGCAAGCCAGTTCAGCATTGGTCCTCTCAGCTGCTTTCCTGTGCTGGTAGAGTCCAACTTATCAATTCTGTGATTTTTGGGCTTGAAAACATCTGGTTTGCTAGCTTATTAATGCTAATTGGTGTTATGAAGAGGATTAATAAGATCTGTAAAGACTTTATATGGAACATTGAGGAGGGGCAAAGAAGGATGAGTTTTAAAAGCTGGAAAAGTTGCTGTAATCCCAAAGATGAGGCAGGTTTCAGCATTAAAGATGTGTTGGCATGGAATAGATCAGTGATGACAAAATGGATTTGGAAACTGCTCTCAAACCAGGACATCATTTGGTTTCAATGGATCAAAGCTTATTGTATCAAAGACAAGAGTTTTTGGGAAGTAAAATGCAAGTCAAGTGATCCAGAATCATGGAGAGGGATCATTAAGATCAGGGATCAGTTGAGAAGTCAGCAGGAAAATGATGGTCTGACTGAGGAGCTTATTTTAAGCTGGCAGCAGAAGGAGAAATTTAGTGTGAAGAAAGCTTATGATTTCTACAAAGTTAATCAGCCTAAGGTTAAGTGGAGTAGGGTGGTTAGGGATAGTGTTGTCATCCCAAAGCACAATTTCATTACTGCCCTTGCAATTCAAAGGAAACTCCCCACTGTTGATAACATCAGGAGTAGAGGAGTTCCAATCACTAACAGGTGTGTCCTGTGTAAAACGGCTGCAGAATCCCATATACACTGATTTTTCAAATGCCCTTTCACAGCTCAAATTTGGTCAGAAATTTTAAGGTGGATTGGTGTTAGGCAAAGAGATTGGAGTCTGAAGGACGAAGCTTTCTGGCTGGCTAAGCACATAAATCAGAAAAACTGGAGATCAAAATTGGAGCAAATGCAGTCTTTCAGCCACTGTCTACAACATTTGGTTAGAAAGGAATAGAATAATCTTTGTGGAAACTGAATGCTCATCAGAGAACATTGTTACAAACATCAAGTACTTAGTATGCTTGAGAGTTGTTAGTTGGACGAAGAATGTAGTTAGTGAAGAGGTTTTAGATTGTCTAAACTCTTAAGCTTTGTTTAGGGGCTTTTAGTTTTTTTGTAAGATTTCTTTTTTATTCCCTATATGGAAGAATAAAATTTTCACCTTCTCACAAAAAAACATTGTTACGAATCTATGAATAGAAAAAAATTTACATTGATTTGGGAACTTGATTATTTCTCTTTCCTTATAATGCAACATTTACAAAATTATGCAACAAAATTTACTACACTTTTGATTAACTTTACTACAAACTAACCATAGACACTTTTTTATTCGTCTACATATAGACTCCTAGTATTTTTGTTTGAGAAATTATATTTACTATACTGGTTAATTAGTAGCAATAGAGTTTTTAAGGAATAACTCACAATTTTCTAATTGGGATTAAGGATTTCTAAATTATTGTTGTGCCCTTACTAATTTTGAAAATCTATGGCGTTTTTGGAAAATTCGTATTTTAAATTATCACTATATTACACCTGGGGAGAAGTCGTCTTCTCTTTTATTTTACTGCTCTCCCCCACATAAACATCCTCTTCTCCTCTTGGAGTCCTTGTCCCGCCGTCGCTGTCGTCGTTTGCTGCCACTGCATTCGTCATTTGTTTCCTCTCTTTTGCCTACTTGATTATATAATGCATGCGGGAGCGACGTCATCCTATATTTCTAGATAAATTTGGGTTGCAAAAGTGTGATAGTGACATTTGGCGAAATTCTACTAGCTAACAATTTAGAAATTGTATTAGTTCACTGTTTAGCTCATAGTTTATATTGTATTCTTCAATTTAAAAAAAATATTAAAAATAGAATAAAAGAGGTCACATGTATGCGGACACACACTCCATACATGATTATTGAAGTGTCATGTACATAAGTACATTCATTGTACTTTTTGATAATTACTTATCCATAAGAGAGGAACATGGTAGACTGAGAGATAAAAGTTAATATGATGTCAATTTGCCATTCTTCTCCAATTCTAAAGGTTCATGCAAAATTCAATTGCTCAAACCAGGCTATAAGTGCGTGAACATTCAGCTAATTCGATACTATAAAGAAACACACTATAATTTGAAGGAAGCTCATCCCACCCTGTAACACTACAGGATTATGAAAAGTAGTTTATGGAATTGGTTTGTCCCACATTGAGAAACTAAGGCTCATACATTCATACAATCATACTACCAACAAGACATTCACCTTTTAAATCCCATGAGAGGATTCACGGGCTAAAGGGTGACTTCCCATCTTATTGAGTTGTGTTGTGATGTATGGTGGATCGGACTATCACACCCCTTCATATCTTGTTTATTCAACCGTGAAATGGCCTTACACGTTTAAAACCGATGAATGGAGAGAGTATATTACAGGTTTTAGAGTAGCATTCCTTTTATAGAGTATTATTAATAAACGGAGTTTGCACACAATGAGCTTCGACCAACCACTACCGACCGGTCAATTCCACTGACCTGACCCGAAGAAATCCGGTTGCTTGGGGAAGGAAGCGAGGTGAAGTGAAGCACGGGCGGCAACAGCTAATTGGCTAAGGCGAGTAAAGATTCTTACATTCAACAATTGAGTGTGAGTGGTGCATGACTGCATGGAAACTAAGGTTATGGTTATAAGATGCACACAAATGTGATAAAAGACACATATATCATTCTAATTTTCATATAAGTTTTTTTTACCTAAATATATATGGTGATCTTGCCAAACACAAGTTACTTCCTAGTATCAGATATTAGTTGGCTTAAATGATTCACGCTTCAATTGTTAGACAATTCATTGAACTTAGACTAATATTTCATATATATTTCGATAAGATACTTTGAAATTTTGAAATTCTAAGTTTGTGATGTTGTAAGGCCACTATAGATGATTTAAATGTTTTATATTCTGGCGCTTGAAATCTCCTAGCACTCGGGTCTTGATTCGAATGTGAAGTGATAGCTCTAAACTTTCTACCATATGTGAGTACTTTCAAGCTGATACGAATTTATGTGCCTGATAGAACAGGATCGGTATCTGTACCATCAATTTGCTGCAGAGAAGACATGACCCAGTTGTGTTCTATCCAGATTGCGCACATTTGAGATTCTTGGCTATGAAGGACTTGATATCTTCAAAGATCACCTACCGTCAGTTTAATTTAGCATAATGTTGTTAAAATAAATTTAAAGGGATAAGTAGCTTTCTTTATTTCCTTAGATCTCTTATTTTTCTATATCATATTTGGGTAGTTTAAGGAAGATTCTAGAATATATGACACTTTGTAGGCCTATGTACTAGATCAATTTTTATGATTTTAGTTTAACAATTTTTAAACCAGTTTCGACAAACTTGACATCTTTAATGTTCTTTGGAACCTGGATTTTTGTTGAAAAGGACATGACTAAGTATAACCTCTTTGGACATTGGAGACGATAATATTGGTACAATATGTAACCAAAACATTAATATAGACAAATCTTCAATGGCGTAAAGTAATCATTATAATTGATGAGAGTACAATACCAAAATGCTTATTAATTGAGAGCATGCACAATGTGTTTGACCAAATACATGAACATGTCATCGCTATCTACAACGACAACCACAAAAGGGGAAGTAGGATTATCAATCGAATTAGAATCCCCACAAGGCGCACAAAGGTTGCTCTTGTAGATGGCAGCTACAAAGGGCATAACGTTTAACTAAACACAATGGTAACCGGAGGAATAAGAGGATTATGAATCGGGTCTGAACCACCTGGTACACGACGATCGCTCTCACCAATTGAAGTGATCGGGGGAATAGGAGGATTATGAATCGGGTCTGAACCACCTGGCACACAACGATCGCTCTCACTGATAGGAGTAATTGGGGGAATAGGAGGATTATGAATCGGGTTTGAACCACTACCTGGTATAGGACGACCATTCTCACTTATGGCGGTAATCGAGGGAATTGGAGGATTATGAATCGGGTCTGAACCACCTGGCACTCGACGGTCGCTCTCGCTGACGAAAGAAACAGGGGGAATTGGAGGATTATGAATCGGGTCTGAACCACCTGGTACACGACGATCACTCTCACTGATGCCAGTAACCGGGGGAATAGGAGGATTATGAATCGGGTCTGAACCACCGGGCACTCGACGATCGCTCTCGCTGACGGCAGTTACAGGGGGAATCGGAGGATTATGAATCGGGTCTGAACCACCTGGCACTCTACGGTTGCTCTCGCTTATGGAAGTAACTGGGGGAATAGGAGGATTATGAATCGGGTTTGAACCACTTCCTGGTATAGGACGACCATCCTCACTTATGGCACTAATTGGAGGGATAGGAGGATTATGAATCGGGTTTGAACCACTTCCTGGTATAGGACGACCATTCTCACTTATGGCACTAATTGGAGGGATAGGAGGATTATGAATCGGGTCATAACCACCTGGCACTCGACGGTTACTCTCGCTGACGAAAGTAATAGGGGGAATTGGAGGATTATGAATCGGGTCTGAACCACCTGGCACTCTACGGTTGCTCTCGCTTATGGAAGTAACCGGGGGAATAGGAGGATTATGAATCGGGTTTGAACCACTTCCTGGTATAGGACGACCATTCTCACTTATGGCACTAATTGGAGGGATAGGAGGATTATGAATCGGGTCAGAACCACCTGGCACTCGACGGTTACTCTCGCTGACGAAAGTAATAGGGGGAATTGGAGGATTATGAATCGGGTCTGAACCACCTGGTACACGACGATCACTCTCACTGATGCCAGTAACTGGGGGAATAGGAGGATTATGAATCGGGTCTGAACCACCTGGCACTCGACGGTCGCTTTCGCTGACGGCAGTAATAGCTGGAATTATATGAAATTCACTCTCGTCTATTAACCCTCTTATACTTCTTGATAATATCAATGAAGGGAAGGTGAGGAAAAATATAACAGTCGCAATGGTGGGGAGAGAAAATATGTTTGAGTTCTTCATGTCTATTAAACAAACTTGGATGAATTAAAGAGATGTGTAAATTTTTTTTTTTTATTGCCACACAATATTATTGTGTTGTTATACATATATATATAATGTTAATTATATGAAATTCAATGTACATAATAATGTTCAATGAGTACATTAATAACTATTTATGATAAGTGTAAATAAATTCACATTTTGCTTCTAGTCTAAATTCATTTAATGCACCCCAAATATATGCGATAATTATGTAGCATATAACACAAAAATGTAATGGAATTAAGTAGGATGTTTTTTCTTCCTATAATGTAAATTCTCATGTATTTTATAATTATATTGGAGATATAGTGCTTAATATTCATTGAACATTTGGCATATACTAATTTATATATTTAGGGATATAATAATGAGATATTAACAAGGGTCATATTAATAATAATTGAGATTTTAATGAGGGTCATATTAATAGTAATTGAGATATTAATGAGGGTGAGGTTATTGTAGGAAAGCAGAACCTCATGTAATCTAGTGTGTTGTTGTTAGATGTATTAAGCTAGCGTAGGGCCTGTCTGGTATCGTTTTTTGTTTTTGTTTTTTTTTTAAAACCAAAGTGACGTTTTTGAAAACTAGAAAATTGGTTTTCATATTTTAGTTGTCAGTTTTCAATTTTTATATGACTATTATATAACCAAATAATTTAAAGTCAGTTTTTTTAACTTACTAAAGTAAATTTTTTGCGCAAAAAAAAAGAAAACCAAAATTAAGAACAACAGTGATACCGAACGGCCCCTTAGCTTGCTAGTAGTGATGTGTTGTTGGATTTTTTCTGCTTTAGGCCTCTTAGCTCTTGTACCATTCTTTCATATATTAAATGACTTACCTTTCAAAAAAAAATTCCGTTCATTTGTCCCTAATTAGAGTTTTTCTTGTAGTGATCGATAAATAACGGGGGATAACTAATCATGTAGGTCAAGTGCAAACTTGAGTCTCTGGGTTATTTAAGGTGCATGCAGGGTTACCTAAACTTTCTCGAGACGTATGTAACTAGGGCCTAAAAAGTTCGCAATTTAGAAAACAAACAAATAGTAATCATTGTATTCGGGTCGGGTCGCCTTTCAGGTCATATATTTCGGGTCTATTAAGGATTTGGTTTGGGACGAGTGTAATTCAGTTGTGTCAACTAAAGTCCATTTCAGATTGGGTCGGATTCGGGTCAGCTCAATCCAAATCTGGTCATTTCATATTGGTCAATTTTGCTCTCATAATAATGTTATATCTCCTTAAATTTTTGTGAGTTATTAATTTAAATTAAAATTTTATTGGTAATTAGTGATTGAAGTTTTGTTCGAGCTAAATCAAGTCATTTTGTTTTATTAATTCATTTAAATGTTTAATTATTTTGGTGTGGGTCATTTCCGATCGTGATTGTTCGGGTCGAGTCTATATCGGGTCTAACAAAATTTGAGTCATTTTGGGGGTCGAGCTGGGTCATTTCGGGTTTCGGGGTGAAATTGAATTATCAAATTCGGTCAAGTTCAGATGTTCGGGACGAGGTCAATTTTACTAAGTCTACTTTGTGGATCCAATCAATCATCCGTCCGTCAGTCCGAAACCTAGTAGAAGATTTATAACTCATCTGTTGAATTACTCAGATATATTGCTCGAGATGAGAAGGGGTAACTGTTGTTGGCGGGTTCGTAGACAGTTAGTAGGCGGTGGTTGAGGGGCTGGCGGTTAGGACGGGCGTGCTGATGGCGGGTGCGAAAAGGGTGCGTAAGGTGATCTTGAAGGTGGACTGTCGGGGGTTATTAATGCACTTGTCGCTCGAAGGAAGTTGGCGAATGCCTCGTCGATTGTTTTGAATGATTGTTTTTATTTGTTGTCGTCACTTGATGTTGTTAGATTTTCCTTTTGTTACCGTGAGGCTTATGAGGGTGCCCATAGATTAGTTAAATGGGATTTGTCTTGTAAGATCGATGAGACTTGGCACTCAAATGGTTCGGGTGGCTATCTAACGTAATTGAAGCAAAGCTTTGTCCCGCTACCTAAATTAATTAATGCAGTATGTAGTTGACCCTAAAAACAAAATTGTTTTTTTTTTTTTTGCATTGGAAACAGTTATAGGAGAAGTTAGAATCCGTTTGGTTGATTTCCTCCTCGAGCTTGACCATTGTGCCAGATTCTGGTATTTGTATGTTCCTTGTGGTCCCTGGTTACCATCACGACTCCGGGTTACAATTAGATGAATGAACCCGAAATAGAAGAAAAACATGGACGTTGAGTGTGGTTTTTTTTCCTCGTTTTATTTTGAGTTTGGGGGGTATGTCGTTTGTTTATTTGTAGTCGGTGTGATTTTTTGTCTTACTTTGGCCCTGTGCGATTCAACTTATTCAACGGTGTTTTCAAATCAGATCAGATTTATTCAAATCAAATCAAATCAGATCAGTTTTATTCAAATCAAATCAAATCATATCAGAATTATCCAAATACCAATCAATGAATCTAGTCTATTTCTAGTTATTAATTCGTCTAATTGCTGTTAATTTATCAATTAATTCAGTTCATATCAAATCAAATCAAGTTTATTCAAATCAAATCAGATCAGATCAGTTCAATTCAAATCAAATCAAATCAGATCAGAAAAATGCAGTCGAATCGCACAGGGCCTTTGTGTTTCATTCTATGTACCACCCGAATCAAGTTGTTGGTAATATGAATTTCTGTGTCGCACTGTCACTTTGTATTTCATTGTGTGTACAACCGAATCAAGTTGTTAAGGGAAGAAAGAGTGTAGCAAGAAATTGGAGTTCAACAAAAGAAAATAGTACTAGTCCCAAAGTCCAACAAGCTATAACGTAAACCAGGCTTAACCCAGGCCCATAAGAATAGACCAGTCTAACACTCTAAGGTCCTGTGCGATTCAACTTATTCAACGGTGTTTTCAAATCAGATCAGATTTATTCAAATCAAATCAAATCAGATCAGCTTTATTCAAATCAAATCAAATCAGATCAGAATTATCCAAATAACAATCAATGAATGTAGTCTATTTTTAGTTATTGATTCGTCTAGTTGCAGTTAATTTATTAGTTAATTCAGTTCAGATCAAATCAAATCAAATTTATTCAAATCAAATCAAATCAGATCAGTTCAAATCAAATCAAATCAGAAAAATGCAGTCCAATCGCACAGGGCCTAAGACACTCAAGCTTGGTATCCTTCGTAAATAGTCGCTTAACGGGTTAGACAAGCGGGTTGCAAACTTGCAACCTACAAGACTACACAAGTGCGTGTAATTTTGAATTAGAGAATAAATTCAGTAGAGTACAACACTAAGGCCCTGTATAATAGTAGGATTTAATAAAAGAACTATTCAAATCCATTTGGAGTCCCTCTGAGTTAATGTTGGTGTTGTTCGATTAATCGATTTCATCTTATCCAGAACCTTTCTTTAAATCTCGAAAATAAACAACAATGTGACTGAAAAATTACAACCTTTAACTATGTCGGGTTAGAGTCAAGCAAATCACAAGTTGGCTTAGACAGACTGCTCAATAAGTGGGTTAGGGTGTAATGAGCCTAATTCTGCACATCTATTACATGTTCTACATTTATAACCTAGTATTTGATAGACAATAATTGTAAAAAACATAAAATTACAAAAAGTTAATAAAAAAAAGTATAGATGATCAAGGTTGGCCCAATGGTTAGCAACTCAACCTGTCTTGGGGTTGTCCCGTGTTCAAATCCCCACCCCCGCAACATTAGCTGCTCCTTTGTACAAAAAAGAATAAAATGAAAAGGTATACAACAGACAACAAGGGCGTCTTTTACCATGGTCGAGCTGAGCTAGGCCGCCCTCCAGGACCCCCTAAGATTTTGGCATAGTTCCTTATAGACAGATTGATTCTATTGAAGTCAGCAGCGGTAGAGACTAAGACGTCTCTCCACCTTGTCAACTAACGATGTTGACCCTCCTCCAAGAAAATTTAGTGAACCATCCAAATTCTGCAAATAATCAACCACTTAATCAAGCAAATTTATGGTGGCAGGGAAAATCGGCTAATTATCCGAATTCTACAAGACAAATGTTAGGCCATTGTTTTGTTCTAACATTAATCGCGATAAGTATAGTTGAGTTTAAAGTTAATAAATTCACTCATATCAAATTAAATCGGTTGATATTAGATTTGATATTTATATAAGTTTGAATGCATTGTAGTCTACTTATAGATATTTTGAGCTAATTCCAATATACACGAGTCGGTTCAATTGTTCAAATCAAATTAACAAGTTGCAATCGAAGAAAAATGTTACTTTGTCCTTCTGTAATTTCGTGTCAACAATAATGTTATCCACAGATAGTGTTCATCACCGATATACGGAGTAACACAAAATTAATTGAAATTGTCAAAAAAAAAGAAGCCATGATTCCTTCAAAGTGTAACTTTTTAATTATCGGTGCGCAGGCTGCAGCTCATATTTTTACTAAGATTGGTTTTTCCATAACGAAGGGTGTGGGGGCTCAGATCATATCTCGATTCCCCACCAATTTCTTATAAATTATTATTGATTTTTAGTGATAATAATATAATAATATGCTTAATCTCTAGTCAACAGATAGCTATCACTCATCATCACTCTCATTCTCACATGCTAAATATTAAGCTATTATGGATTGTGGCAGCCAAAGTTAGACAAGATCTTCCATGCAATTAATTACTTTGTAAGGACTATTATCGGAATGTCCCATGAGTCACTATCTCTAAATTAGTGCACTTTTGATATAGGGGATCTTCATACCCATGTAATGGAGTTTACATTTTAATCTTGTTGACCCCATAAAGTTAAGGTCAACATTGTTTATCTGATCTTGATCTCTACACTAAACAACTAGGGGTGATTGAGAATTTGAGATAGGCTTAGACTTTTTTAGACACTCTAATTTGACCGAACGCGATTCTGCAGTCATATACAAGGGGGCCCTAAACCCAATGGAGTTTTGAGAAAAAAGTATTACCTCAGTGTCAGCCTTCTCATGAGGAAGTGAGATCCATCGGTAAGACCACCGTAACAAACAATCGGAAATTATGTTGAACAATACAAAACCTAACAACACAATAAGACTCAATTTTCCCTAGGGTAAACATTGACGCCAAAGCTACATTTAAGATGTTGCAAATGTTTCGTCTCATGTCCAATTTGCATCTTTATCTGACACAGTATTTGACACCGACACCCGCAGTCCAGGTAGCATGTCCATGCAACCTAGTCCATATATTACATCGTAGATTTAAAGGTTAAACTCGAAATTTTACAACTTTTGGTTGTTTTAAAGAATGTCAAAATCAAATTTAGGAAAACCCACATTTTGTTAAATTTTTGTTAGAAACTTGATGAAATAATGAATTGATCAGTTTGAGCCCACAATTGACGTTAATTTCTATGTTTCTATGTGAATAAACACCCTTCGACTCCGAGGAATCTAAGGAACAGATCCAACACTTGTCCTTTAAGCTTGTGTATGGTCGGGACTTGCGACAAACTCATATTGATTGACAATTTTGCAATGCTAACTTAGAGACACACACACTAAAAAAAAAACAGGTCCTCAACTCCTCATTATCCAGTCTGAGTCAAATCCAACCTATAAAAAAAGTTGCTCAACCCACTGATCGTCAAACCGTTGAAATCATTGTTGATAACGACCGCTTAATGTTAAAGGTCTAATGATTAAACATCTTTTACTCGTTTGTTGCTTATGGGATACTCCGTATATAAACTTTGATACACTGCGATGTGATAAGTTCGACTCCGGTCAAATTATTTTTACCATCATGAGTTCAGAGTTCATGACTACGAGTGGATCTTTCTATTACTATCAATCCTTGCGATTTTAGCTATCGTTGTTGACGTGACGTATTCCACGTTCAAGAATAAACAAATACAATAGGTTTATCTAAAGTTATTTGACACCGCCACAGCACACCATTCATAAATTAAAACCAGCCCACTGAACTAAATGCAAGAGTATGGACTACATGTCATATAAAAGGGACGTCTATGACTCTTCAATTGTATAGTGACATTCTATTAGTTTAAGAACAAAGAGATTATACTTGCATTGCAAACAACACAGCGAAGAAAAAGAAAAGAAATGTGTATAGCAGCATTTGCTTGGCAAGTTCACCCTCTCCAACCTTTCCTTCTGCTTCTAAACAGAGATGAATATCACCACAGGCAAGTTCATCACAATACTCCGTTCGGTTTTAAGATCTATAAGTCGTTTTCGCTTTTCAAAGATCGAGTTTTCCCTTAGTAGTTAGTTCATGCATATGAATTTTGGTACAAAATTTGTTGACTTTTTATTTCTTGGCATTGTTGGCTTAAGCTCATATTTCAAGATCATTTTTACCATTATATATTGTTATGCTACTAGATGACGCTATCTCATTTTCCGATGCCTGGACTCTCCCTAGTCCCTAGATTCGCCTTGCATGCATGCATGATGGTGTTTACTTAGATTGGGTATATATATTGTTGTACTACTAGCAGGATGACGCTATCTCATTTTCCTTGTTGCCGGATTATATTACTAACAGGGCGACAAAGCCGCTAGGATGGTGGGAAGGAGGAGAGATATTAGGAGGCCGAGACGAGGTAGGCGGAGGGACGTGGTTGGCGTGCTCGAGGAAGGGGAAAGTGGCATTCGTCACCAATGTTTTGGAAGTCCATACACTTTCTGAAGCTAAGTCTCGTGGTGAACTTCCTGTTCGTTTTCTTAAGGTAAGTCGCTTAGCCTCTAAAATGACAAATTCTTGACCCCTTTACCCAAAATAGAAAGAACACATGAACTCTTAAGATTTTACTGAGAAACAGTACAAAATTGCATTTTCAGCTTTTACTCAGAAAATTATAGGCAATTAGGCAGACAATAAATGAACAAGAATCTTACAGTACAAGGGTGAAACTGTGAAAGAAGAAAGATTTTGTGTACGGCTAGTGAATACTTACCTGTAAATCAGGGGCGAGTACATGGGATGTCTAGGGTGCATGCATGGCTACTTAAACTTAATCAAGACGCATGTAAACAATGTCTAAAAAGTTCGCAAACTAGAACACCAGTGGTAATTGTGGTATTAAAGACCGCCACAACTTGACAAGACTAGATTCGCTCCTGATATGATTTAAATGTGTCTCAAGCGGTTTATGAGAAGTTAAAAATTGTCACAATTGAATCAATGTGATTATTCATTTTTTGTTCCATGACGATTTGCTACTGTGATCGGAACAAGTATAGTCTGCAATACTTTCAGAGAAAAGTTTTACCTTAAGAACTTGTGGTTGTTTTGTGGAGTTCAGATTTTCCATTGTTGAGTAGACCAAGAGGCGTAATACCCCAGATTAGAAGATAGTCTGACACTAAAATGTGTGGAGAGAACAGAGCTTTTTTTAAGAGTTCATGAAACAGAGTTACATTAACACAGGAATTAGTAGTGCTCATTCTTCTGGTAATGTACTTTGATGCAGAGTACAAAAAGTCCGAGAGAATTTGCAGAGAAACTACTCAAGGAGGCGCATGAGTACAACGGCTTCAACCTCATACTAGCTGATCTTCCTTCAAAAACCATGGTGTACGTGACCAACAGGTCGAAAGGAGACGACAAGAGCAGAATCCAAGAGGTCCAGCCAGGTGTTCATGTTCTCTGTAATGCGAAGCTGGACTCTCCATGGCCTAAGGTCAGAAAATCACAACCTTTTTCAATATGTTCAGAGCCAATATCGTCCTACAGTACAATTCCGTATGTTCTGGCTCATGTTGCATAACTCACTCGCGGTAACAAAATAATGAAGATGCATGGGGATCCCTTAAAAGAAAAAAGAAAAAAGAAAAACAGAAATGGAGCAGATGTTCTTAGATAGTTCCGTCTTCCGTGTTAGCCAATCCTGAAAAATACGAGGAATAAGGTCTTGTCATTGTTGTGCATTGATAATAGCTACCATAAAATCAAAACATGAGAAGTATGACAATTTCATATAATACTATGATAGATCATGTCAACCAACCCTAAATTATGTTGGAACTAAGGTTTTGTCATTGTTGTGAGCCCTGGTGTATTCCTACTGTAAAAGTGTGACTTTCCACAGGTAGAGCGCTT
The DNA here is from genome assembly GCA_963457585.1 of Spergularia bocconei. Lineage (NCBI taxonomy): Eukaryota > Viridiplantae > Streptophyta > Magnoliopsida > Caryophyllales > Caryophyllaceae > Spergularia > Spergularia bocconei. The sequence continues at coordinate 2,663,125 of OY734947.1, forward strand.
GCGATTGAAGTTTAAGAAAACGCTCCATCAATTTGGTGATGCTGAAATCCCTTTAAAAGACCTAACTTCTAGGCTGATGAGGGACACGAAAAAAGCTGATGAAAGCAAACTTCCTCATATATGTTCACCTGAGTGGGAATTAAGTCTGAGCGCCATCTTCGTCAAAGTCGAAACTCCCCTGGTATATACTCTTCTCTGCAAATGTATATACATGGAGCACAGTCAGATCATTGATTACCTAAGCCAACTCAAAACTTATTTTTTCTTTTTTTTTATTCTGTGACAGGGGTATTATGGTACAAGAAGCACTGCAGCAATAACAATGTCAACAATTGGTGACGTGAACTTTTATGAGACATATCTCGAGAACGAAATATGGAAAGAGAAAACAATCAGTTTCAGCATTGAGAAGCAGAACCAGATAGCAAATTAGAGAACCAAGTGAAACAAAAAACCGTGTTTAACGACTCCCTAGAATTATATGTATGTTAATTCAGATACGATGATACGTGTAAAATGCATGAGGCCTGTGCTAGCTCTTACCTCTGCATAATAAGGCTTATGGTGTATATATTCTCGCCAACTTCTCGTTGGGTATCCAGTAAATTGTTTCCAAAACATCTGCTCTGTATTCCGTTCAAGGTTTCTACTTGTAAGGCTTAGTCTACGAGGGTTTGTTTCTGTAACATAAGAGCATTTTCAACCAAAACAGGTGCTTATTTCGGCAGAGTAAAACCTGATAACGTCATTAACACACTTTGATTAAACTTCTGCCATCCCTCCAGAAACAGAACATTTTGAATTATATAGAAGGAAAGCAGCACAACATTTACTTGCAGGGCCAACCATGGAGCTTGAATGCATCATCTAAATACAACTGACCACCTTGATAGCATAAGAGAGGAGCGCACGAGGCACAAAATGAACACACACTTGATTCACTTCATAGTGGGATCTCTGCTACAATCACCAGCTTCAGAAGAAGAATCATACCACTGTAATCATCAAACTACGGCTATGTTGTTTTTGTGAAGCTCATGAACTGAACCAAGCAAAGGTTCATATGAAGTCAAACCATTGTAGTAATCACACTTACAGCTTTGTTAGAAGCGTGGAGGCAAAAGGGGAGGGATGGGATGGGGAGAGACGAAAAGGGAGGGGAACGGACGGAAAGTCTCCCATTCTTCCTCCAAATGTCTCCCTTTTCCGCCTCCAAACCTACTCCCGCTTCCTTTTCCTCCCCTCCCTTACCTTCCAAACCCATCTGAATGAACAAGATCTTCATTCAACAATAACAAACCATTAAAAGTTTCTTATCTGCTGCTAGCCAGCCAACAACAAATACCAAAGCGAAATTCGTTTCTATTAAGATTGCTAAAGCCAAAAAAAAAAAAAAAAAGATCCAGCTTCTTGTCTTCTGGATAGATCAGGCAACTGGCAAATGAAAGCGGGCAAATACTTGTGCAACTGATGCTACACTCGCGGAGTTGCAGAAGGATTCGCCATTTTGATGGGTCGTCACTGGTTGCTAGAGAAAGGGCACAGGGATACCAAGTCTACAGTGATAGTACAGTGGACAAAATGACTGATATCTACATGGAATACCGAAAGATCATGTGGGATTCAGATGCAAATGTTGTGGGAATCAGCAGGAACAGCAACATGGTAGTGGATCATCTAGCAAGGGAAGCGGGGAGAATACTCCCAAGACAAATTACAACGATGATGTGGCCTCTGGAGATTGGTGTTTACTAATATACTAGGCTTAGGATCATACTTTGATGAGAATCACAGAGTTTTACCTTGGAGGATACAGTGAACTCTAATAAGCTTTTACATTATCGTCGAACTTCCAAGAAAACAAAGAACAGAAAGGCTACAAAGAAATCCATTGCCATTGATTGAATGCAATAAGAATAGCCTTAAAAGCACCCTAAATTTAGACAGTGACAGACAACCCTTCCATAGACCATAGATAACCCAAAGTGTGCCGTCTCTCCAAAGGACGTAAATTCAGCTCCTACCAAATGCACCATAAAGTAGCTAGTACCGTGCACCTCCACTAAGAACTTCCGAATGATGTAACCCACAACTATACAAGTAATGCACATAATGTGAAATCACCAGTCCACAACAAACCCATGCTATGCTCTTTTTATTTTGATAAGATAGGATAACCCATGCTATGCTTTTGATAAAACCCAAATAATCTTAACCACAATGAATGAGCAACATTACGATAGAGGAATTGATGCACCCTTGTCTCACACATTTTCCAGCACATTTCATACAAGTTTGAATCGAAAACAGTTACGCCTGCACCTCTCAAGATAATCCTAAGTGCTAGTTCCGTCCAAAATTCTCGTCAAACACAAATCCCACTTCCAACAAAACTTTACCGGGTTACCCTTCTTAATGTCTTTCATAACCACACTCAAAAATATTTGCAACAGAAGACACCCAAAAAGTCATCCTTGGACATTTTGATATTGGCATTTCCTGTCAAATGATATGTATTCGATATAGAGGTAAGGCCAGACATCCCAAGAATTGTAAGGTTAGAGATCGGGCATCATGTAAAGTAGAAATGTCATATTTGCATGGGAATAAGATAGAAAAACACACCACTTTCCAGGCAGCTTCCACGTCTTGAAACTTTAATGAATTCCCAAAGGGGAAGCATACATACCAGAGTCCCTGAAAAAGAAATCTCAACCTTTACTTCATATCCCATAACGACTCCTAATTATCTCGTGCTACAAGGAAGAACAATGTTCTTTGTACCCAAAAAAAAAAAACAAGGAACAATGTTCTCGAGGAAAATGCCACAACCATTTACCCAAATAAGTTTGTGCACCATTCTATCAAAACCCAAGTGACCTTCTAATTTAGACTTACACACACCTCCCCAGGCAATATTTTATCTCAAAGAAAATCGAGCTAGTAGGAGTGCCAAAAGACCTGTGTGGAGTGCCAATAGTCCTACTTTAAAGATAATGGCAATTTTTCTAAAAGAAAACTCATTGGAAGATACCTACCATGAAATGGAGAGGGAGGGGAAATCCCCTACTCTTTAAGTACGATTCAAACTCAAGTCATCACTTTCTAAGTTTGAAGGAGGAGCTGCAGCATGCTTTGATCCTCAAACCTCTAATTTAACCACTACAAGTCTACCACATATGCCTGTATGAGCAAACTACTAAGTACTAACTGTAAGAGGCTTAAAAAAAAAAACAAAAAAAAGAAAAAATAAAGAATCTACAAGATTAATGAAAGCAGTCACAGTAGCAGTTGCAATGAGCTCACATGAATCAACCAATACAATTCAATTTATCAATGTTAAGCACATTACACAACAACTTAGTCCCAAAAAGATTTGGGGTTGACTAATATGTTTGTCACGTAGACTCGCCATGCGTAAGCAATAAAAGTTTAAAACAGGGAAAACATGATAGTGAAACGGAAAGTTTTTAACTCAATACCTTGAAAAGGGGGTTTTACAAAAAAAAAAAAAAAAAAAAAAAAAAAAAAAAAAAAAAAAAAAAAGGTTTAAACACATTACTTTACCTTCTTCATCCTCTACATGCCTTGTGTCTTTCCACAAACCCCAATCCAACATCATATACTCTTCAAGTCCCAGTACACTCATATAAAATTTAATCACCCATGTTAGGTCTTCCTCTCCCCCTTACAATCTTATCACTTCCCGAGTCTTCAAGCCTTCTAATGATAAGCACACTGTGGTGCTAAAATTGATCCTCTTTGAGTTTTAGTGTGGTAAGATTGTAAGAACTAAGAACCATCTCATCAACAAGTATTAAGTGCCAGATGGAGTAATACAGATAAGTGGCCACAAAATCAAAAGGATTAAAGTAAAAACAGAAAATGTTGTCCAGCATAATTTAAATGCATATTCTCGAAAGTACGTGAATTAGTTCTGATAAAACCAGTTGTTAGCTATTCCGTCTGTGCATAACTACCATTTAAGACATATACACGCACAATATACGCTTCCCCTTACTACAACAACAACAACAACAACCAAGCCTTATTCCCAAAATGATTTGGGGTCGGCTAACATGAATCGTCATCCAGTAACCGTCTTGTGTACGCCAAGAAATTTCGAAAACGTTGTAAACATGTTAGAAATATTTAAACAATTTCAAAGGAAATTTAGAAAGTCGTCAAAATAAATAAAAAGGTTTAAAAAATATTGCAAAAAACAGATGAACTTTGAACACAAGTTAAAAAGTTTTAGAAAAATAGTTGGAAAAACCAAACAAATAAATCAAAAGGGGTCAGAAAAAGTCCTCCACATGGATAGAGTCTCGCCACCCTGCCCTATCCAACACCATACTCTCTTCAAGCCCTAGGGAGCTCATATCACTTCTAATCACCTTCGTCCAAGTCATCTTGGGTCTTCCTCGACCCCTACTAATATTATCACTTCTCCACCCTTCTACTCTTCTAACCGGCGCCTCACTAGGCCTCCTCCTCACGTGGCCATACCACCTCAGTCGGTTCTCCATCATCTTATCCCCTATGGGTGCAACCCCTACTTTCTCCCTAATAACTTCATTTCTCAACCGATCACGTCTTGTATGTCCACACATCCACCGTAACATGCGCATCTCCGCCACACTCATCTTATGAACGTGACACTGCTTCACGGCCCAACATTCCGTGCCATATAACAGTGCCGGCCTAATTGCCGTACGATAAAACTTACCCTTCAACTTATTGGGCAATCCTCGATCACACAGAAGTCCTGTGGCATTCTTCCACTTCAACCAACCTGATTTGATCCTATGAGCCACATCTCCATCCAATTCTCCATCCTTTTGAAGAATCGATCCTAAATATCGGAAAAAATCTGATCCCTGAACAATCTTTCCATCCAACATGATCGTCCCCGTCTCCGTTTGCCTAATGCCGCTGAACTTACACTCCAAATACTCGGTCTTGCTCCGACTCAACCGAAACCCTCGAGACTCCAACGTGTCCCTCCATAGCTCCAACCTTCTCTCCAAATCCTCTTTCGTTTCTGAGATCAACACTATATCATCTGCAAACATCATGCACCATGGTACATCATCCTGGATTGACCTCGTCAATTCATCCATGACTATAGCAAAGAGAAACGGGCTAAGTGCGGACCCTTGGTGCACTCCAATGGTAATAGGGAACTCTTCTGACTTCCCTACACTAGTCCGCACTCTCGTGCTAGCTCCCTCATACATGTCCTTAATGATGTCAATATATTTTTGCGGAACTCCTTTCTTAGTTAGAGCCCACCAAAGCACTTCCCTTGGTACCTTGTCATACGCCTTCTCCAAATCAATAAATACCATATGTAGGTCCTTCTTCCTATCCCGATAAGTCTCCATTGTCTGTCTTATGAGATGAATGGCCTCCATAGTTGACCTCCCCGGCATAAATCCAAATTGATTCTCTGAAATCTTCACACTTCTTCTTAATCTATGCTCAATCACCCGTTCCCAAAGTTTCATTGTATGACTCATCAACTTGATCCCGCGATAGTTGGCACACTCTTGAACATCCCCTTTGTTCTTATACAAAGGGACCAAAGTGCTCTTCCTCCACTCCACCGGCATCTTATTACCTCTCCAAATCATGTTGAAAAGTGTCGTCAACCATTCCACACCCCTATCTCCAAGACACCTCCAAACCTCAATAGGTATGCCGTCTGGCCCCACTGCTTTCTTCCGTCCCATCTTCTTCAAGGCCATCCTCACCTCTTCCTTCTGAATTCTCCGCCTGAACTCCCGATTAACAATACTTGGATGAATGTTCACATTTCCAATATCATTCACCCGATCACCATTGAACAAGTTATCAAAGTACGATCTCCATCTCTCCGTAATCTCCTTATCATCAACAAGAATTTTTTGATCAACATCTTTGACGCATTTCACCCTACCAATGTCCCGAGTCCTCCTTTCCCTAATGCGTGCAATTTTGTAGATCTCTTTCTCCCCTTCTCTGGTATCCAATCTTGTATATAGGTCTTGGTTCACCTTTCCTCTTGCATCTCTTACAGCTTTCTTTGCTGCTCTTTTTGCATCCTTATACCTCTCGAAGTTCTCCTCACTTCTATCTTTCCCCAAACTCTTATAACATTTCCGCTTGTTCCTTATTGCTTCTTGCACTTCCTCATTCCACCAAGATGTATCCTTACTCGGTAGCGCTTTCCCCTTAGATTCACCGAGGACCTCTTCTGCCACCTCCTTTACCTTATGCGCCATAGTAACCCATAACGAGTCTACATCTCTTTCCACACTAGTAGACCAGACATTTGTCCCTGCCATCTTCTCCAAGAAAGCCTCCTTGTGCTCTCCTTCAAGTTTCCACCATTTGATCCTTGGCTCTACCTGTGGCCGCCTCTTCCCTAAGCCACCCTTAGCCCTGAAATCTAGTACCACCAATCTATGTTGCGTAGCCGCACTCTCCCCAGGGATCACCTTGCAATCCGTAAAGCTCTTACGCCAAGCATTCCTTACCAAAAAGAAGTCAATCTGACTCGCATTACTTCCGCTCCTGTATGTCACCAAGTGAGACTCTCTCTTCTCAAACCACGTGTTCATTATACCCAAGTCATAAGCTAACGCAAAATCCAAAATACTCGTTCCTCCTTCATTTCTCGACCCATAGCCAAAACCTCCATGCACGCTTTCAAAACCATGCCGCGTTGATCCCACATGTCCGTTAAGATCCCCACCAATAATCAACTTCTCCCCACTAGGAACCCCTTGCACCACCTCTTCTAACTCCTCCCAAAATTCTTGACGAATAGATGCATCCAATCCAATTTGTGGAGCATAAGCACTCACAACAGTCATAATCTCATTCCCAATCACCAACCTCACTGTCATAATGCGATCGCTCTTCCTCGAAACCTCCACCACATCATCTATGTACTCCTTATCAATAATAATACCAACTCCATTCCTACTCTTATCCTTTCCATAGTACCAAAGCTTATAACCCCATGGTGTGATCTCCTTAGCTTTCGCCCCAACCCATTTCGTCTCTTGTAAACACATAATGTGAATCCTTCTCCTCCTCATAACCTCCACAACCTCCGAAGATCTCCCTGTCAAAGACCCGATATTCCACGTTCCAAACCTAAGCCTACTACCCTTACCATTATGAATAAGCTTCCTTGCCCGCTCCCGTCCATGATTTGAAAACCTTTGCACATTTGACACCACCCCTGGGAGCCGGAGTGGCGCGTCACTTCTGGGTGACGACCTAGCAACCCTTGCATATTTTTCACTACACCCAGGTTTAGGAAGTGTAGCGCGACCTTGCATATTTGACACCACCCCCGGGCGTCGAAGTGGCGCGTCGTTTCGGGGCGACGACCTAGAGACCCTTGCATACTTATCACCACACCCGGGTCCAGGAAGTGTAGCACGTCGCTGTGAAGGGGACGCCCCCACGGTTATTAAATTTCGATTCATGTCCATAAGATGTGGCTTGTTTTACGCTGGCCGCCACAAACCTACCGCAACTCTCCTCCTTTATCCGGGCTTGAGACCGGCAGTGAATGCCAAAAAAAACACTCACAGGCGGAAAAAGCATACACAGAAAAATCAAATTACCTTCAATTGAGGACATGAGTTTCTACAGATTATTAGTTCATGTAAGTAATAAAGGTGAAATATGGTGGCAACCGGTACCTACTTCACCGATTCATCGAAAGAAAATCCCTAAAAATTATCCAAATATGAATAAGGAACTATACCATTCTTAACCTCTCTCTTCATCTCTCCTCTCAAAAACTACCTAACCCTTTTCTCCTCCTTCGGGACTGCCACAAGTCAATTAGACAGTGGTAAGCCCCAATTTCTTCCTTTGATTACCGTTCATACTAGTTTATAATAACTTCGATCTCTCCTATAAGGAGTCGCTCTATCACCATATAGGTGGGAGATCTACTAATTCTTAGAGGATCTGATATGATTCTATATATGGAGTTGCAAAGGTTGCCGGTTTCTACAATCTAACAGGTTTGACAAAACTCATCCTTTGGAATACTACAGGAGATCGACGGACCCCCTCGGTGAAGGCTATATCAAGAAGCAACGATATTATAGAAAGTATTTACGAGTGGAATCTCATAGTCATGAAGATCCTAGTTTTTGGAGGTTGAAATCTTGTTTGATTATGTTAGTCATATATTCTTGTAAGTTTAATTATCGTTGAACATCCCGTATAGCGAACTATTATGAATGAATTTTCCTCGTTTCAAACAAAAGAAAAAGGCAAGCACGAACTGTGGAGACAAAATGAAGTATAACAGAAACAGTGAGATGACGTCTGCTTGCACAAAAGTATTACAGCCACCTGTGAGCAGCTAACCGCCTAACCCACGTAGTACTCTCACCAGCTAACCCACTTATTCCGAGGAGTACATGAATATGACATAAAAAAAGATTGGAGTATGGTTTTTTTTTCCGATCACGACACCAAAATGTTCATATAATAAGGCTTCTGAGTTTACCGTGACCCTTATTTTCAGGCCATATCAGGCGCTGCGAAGGATTACCGATACAGCAATTGTGATTCAAAATGGACATTGAGTACCATGGTATGGAGTCTCACATTAGACCAACAAAAGTTTTAGCAACGCACAACCAAAATAAACTAAAGAAGAAAGCTATAGGCACAGGGCATACCTCCACCCTGACTACTTGTTGCGAGACATAGGTAAATATGACAATAGTGAACAGACAGATACAGTACTCTAACGCAGCTCAGAAAGAAGCCTAGGAAGCAATAAATTTATACGATTTGATAGATTATAACTCAGTGTGCATTTGTACAGTGACAATGCTAATAAAGCAACAAAGTAGAAAGCGAGAACCAAAACTGAGTTTAGACGGCAGAGATGAGGTAGATGGAGGAACCTGGATGGCATAGTCCAAAAAGTTAACATGGCCTTCATTGATAATATCCTAGAGCTTCACGAACTCCCAAGGCTAAGTCTTGATGAGAATTCAGAGCTACCAGTTCGTGTCCACCAGGTAAGCTGCTGGGGCCTCTTTGTTGCATTTTTATCATTTTCATCCTTAGAACAACTAACAATGTACCTGAAGAAAAAAAAAAAACAGATTGAGCATGATTCTAAAAGAAACATCAAGAACAGAGGTATAAGTGGCACATTAGGTAATATTAATGTTTAACAGGATGTTTTAAAAAAAAAAAACGGAAATGAAAGATGGATACCACAATTGCACAACTGACTAACTGACAAAGAAAATGCATGTTAGCAGACCCCAGGTTGTTACATCTTCCACACATTAATTTTGAACCAATGCATATTCAAGCGAATGGTAAGCGCCTAGAAGCAAAATTAGTTTTTCCAAGAATAAATACTTGCACAAACCATTTGTCAGATACAGTAAAGATCAGAAGAACAACCAGCTTCTGATTTCTGAGGTGCAGAAAGGGGTTATCAGAAGGTATAGTGGTAACCATGCTCCGAATTTTGAATTTTGTGCTCATGACGTGAAAGTTAGAAGTTATGAATTCAAATGTTTTCAGTTTCACGAAGAAGATACAAATTCTCAGACACAGAACATGCACGTTTCCCTTCACTTCAAGAGCACATACTTTCTATGCCAAAGCACTGTGACAACTGACAAGCCTGATACACAAGTTATAACACATAAGCAATTATCTGAATCCTACTCCATATTTTCAGACCAGACTAACCAGCAAAACGTTTATAATTCAAGTTTACACTTGACATGGTGAGGGAGAAATCTGAATTCTCAATTATAGACTTTAGAAACCTAATGAAAGACACGAAGAAAGCTGACAAAAGCAGTCTAGCTCGAAGCTGGTCACTTTATTAAACATTTCACATGCTTGTTGTTTCTCCACTCAGTTCTCAAAACAATGGCCACACTAATCTCACTGGCAAAGATGAAAGTCCCAGTAAGCAAAGAGAAAGACACTAAAGAAGCAGACATTTCCACATGAAAAATTCCAATAAGCTGATGAAGTACATTGAATCCACAATCCAGATTATGGTACACAGCTCAAAGAACATCTGATGTTAAGTTGTAACTTAGCTATCAAGTGAAACCAAATAATCACACATGCTTCAGAAAACAAAGACGGCTTGTACAATATACTCACAATTCTTGAGATATCACCAGTTTCAAAGCTACACAAATGCATGATTTCAAAAAAAAAAAAAAAAAAAAAAAAAAAGTTAACTGTTGTGCATAAAATATTCTTTGAGCATAAAAAAGTTAACTGTTGTGCATAAAATATTCTACACAAATGCATTATTTGAGATAGATGTGCATAAAATGTAAAAGGTTGAGAAGAGTATGGAATATATTTCATAGTTTTCACAATACCAAGTTTTTTCTTCTACCATTACCTCATTTTGAGAGTATCCATCTCAAGAATTCAGCAACGAATATTTAGGAAGAGAAGACAAAAGTTAACTGTTGTGCTCCATGTCAGAGCATCGGGGAGAAAGTCATTTATTTACCATGAAAAACCATACAGCATCTAAACACTTGACCGCAAAGTTTCCTCGAGCTCCACCAACTCAGACCTCAATTTAGCATCCAGTTTGTATCCTGCCAACTCTAACTCCTTGTAAACCTCCTTGCATTTAGCAAGCCTCCCAGAAAGCAAGTAAATAATGATCATATCCCGGTAAATATCATATGATGGAAAAAAACCTACCTCTTTCATCTTAGAAAATAACCTCACTGCCCTAGGGAGATCATTCAGTGCGACAAATAACTTAATCGACACACGATAAGCTGGCAAATCGAAGAGACAATCCAGCCTCTCCATTTCCCACACCAGAGCCAATGACTCCCTATACTTTTTTGCAGAGAAACGGCTGTGGATGACAGTGGTGTACATGACCACACTTGGCTGGTTCCCAGACTTTTGATAGCAATCAAAAAGACACTCAACGAGTTCGAACTTCCCAAGTCTAACACAGACTTTCATGATGGCAGAGCAATCCTGCGGACTTAAGTCCAGACTATCCCTTTCAGCAAGCTCTTCCAGAAGAGCAATCACAAAGTCATCCTTCTCAGGATTTTTCCCCAGCTCTAATATTAACTGTGCATATATGCCGGAGCCCAACATTCTCTTACAATGTCTGACAGCAGATAACAGCTTCCATGCAAGATTCAAGCTTTTCCCTTTAATGAAACCTCTGGCCATTGCTTCGAGCACATTACGACTAGCCAAACTAACGAATTTTTTCAGGTCGTACGGTAATTTCAGTTCATGGGCCCTTGCCAATGTTTCAACAGTAGCTGCCAAAATCCGGTCATCTGGAAAAAGGTGGGTCTGTGTTTGAGCCCAACAAAATGTCTGCAAGGCTCTTTCAGGAAATCCCATATGACCTAACTCCCGAATGGTCAAAGATAAGGACCCTTTCCGCAAAAACTTACCCCATTTGATGAGAACAGAAGAAGCATTTTTCTCCTCAGGAAGGTTTCTAATTTCTCTAGCTAGGCTGAGTAAGAAAGAAGGATCCTTATAAATCTGCTTAGACAGAGACAATCTTGAAGTGTGCCTCTTGACTGTCGGAAACCCCAATGGTCGAACTTTATAAGGAAGGGGAAGTGGAAGAGGCCTTTCCCTATTCAAACTCCCCGGTTTTTGAGGTATCCTCCCTCGAAACAAAGATGATATTGCATCAATCTCATCAGCTTCCCAAACATCATCTTCACAATCCTCTTCAGACACCTCATCTTTCTCGCCATTTGAAGACACACTATCAACCAAATCATCGCACTCCCCATCAAATTTCTCGTCTAATTCAGGGTAATCCTGGACCTCATCCACTGGTTTAATGAATGTTGAAATCCCAGAATCAAGAGGAAGCTTACTACGGCGTGGATACCGTTGATACTTAGGAGGCTTTTTGAAGTGAATGGCCGTGTCAAAACGTAACTTCACATGTACTCTAAACAAGCTCCGTGATTTATTCTCCAAAATCGACTTATGATTTACATCTCGAGTAACGCTTAACACGCTGAATTGCGAATAATGTAACCTAAACTTCAGAAGTACAGAATCCATAATGCCACAAAACAACTTGTTCGTTTTGGAGTAACCTCTATTCAACCCATCCCCCGATATCAAATACCCCGTGTTCCACAAAGGGTTCGAACCTAGAAAACACGTGGCTAAATCAGCAACGCAACATCATGAAATCGAGGCGACATTGTAAGGACTTAATACACAAAACCATACTACAAGATTGTTTGTACAACTATGAATTGAGCTAAAGTTATTGGGCATTTCAACAAACACTTGGTGGGCATCTATACATAGGAAACTTGTTGAGGAATTTTCAGTTGGGCATTTCATCAAACACCTAGTGTGCATATCACCCACATTAATAAGCAGCAAATCCTTTTCAATTTTGTGATTCAATGATTATCACATAATATGGAATTGATGGAAGTGAGAAAATCAAATTCAAAGAAGACGCACCTGATTAATGGAGAGTCGGGGGTTGTAGTTTGTACACGGGGTTCAAATGTAACTGTACTAATAGTAACTGTCAAACCCCAAACAAAATCCCAACCCCAAAATAAAAACTTGAAAGATTTGTGTGAGCCTGTGAGGTAAGGAGGAGAGAGAAAAACCCAAAAAAGATGGATTTCAGTTCGTTCCTAACTTCACTGGGAACATCATTCATAATATTTCTGGTTCTTATGCTTTTATTTGCTTGGCTCTCCAGGAAGCCCGGCAACGACGTCGTTTACTACCCGAACCGTATTCTAAAGGGCCTTGATTTACCCGAGTCTAGGACCCGTATCCCCTTCTCTTGGATCAAGGAGGCTCTTTCTTCTACCGAAGCCGACGTCGTTTCCGTCTCCAGCGTCGACACCGCTGTCTACTTTGTCTTTATTACCACAGGTATATATTATACTACTGTTTACTCCTCTATTGTGAGGAGGTGCACCATCGGCATGGTGCACCGTGGTGCATGGTATAAGCACTCCCTTTTGACCGATTTTGACTAACGCCGTTAACTCTCATCCGTTAAGTGGTGATGTAACATGTGATTAGCAATTAAAGTAGTTATTAATTAATATATCATATATTTAAGCATTACCGGTAGATTTAGCAGTCTCTCAACCTGTCCACCTCATGCCACGTCAAATATGATGTCACCATTGATTATTTTAATCAGATTAATTCACTTAAAAACAGGAAAAGAATCATAACAATATCTTAATTTATGATTTAAAACAATTAAATCAATTAAACAAATAATATACAACTGAAATTAATGCCGCACATCCCATATTTATCTACCTAAATAACGTGTTAACAGGTATTAAATTTAAAAACAAAATCAAAGAATCATTAAATCCCCAATAATTTGCAACAGATGCGCCAGTTATTTCCGCCATATGAATAGCAATTCATACCCTAATTGTATATGCTAATTAACAACCATAAACACAAAGCAATCGACCCCTGCCAGTCCCACCATTTTTTAGGGTTTATAAAAAAATTTAATCCCATCTCATGCGCATAAATACTTTGAAATCACGAATCACCATTGTACTGTCATTTATCTGATTATCAATATTGTTGTTTTTGCAGCTAGATATGATATAGCTCGGTTGGAAGGGGCAAACACGAAAAGAAAGAGTTTGAAGTTGATCAGTTTAGCGGCTGAATTCATTATCTTTACGTCATTTATATCTGTAATCATATCATGAATGCCCTCTTCAAGTTTTGAGCCATTTCAAATTTGAAACGGTTTCTTATTTCGATCAACCTAATTTTTAGTTTTGCGTACGATTTTTTGCCGCTAAAGCAAAAATATATGATCGATTTGCTAGCTCTAATAATACTCATTGCTCGAATCTTTTTGTTAATTGAATTCTGATTTTAACCTTCATGTGTTCTTTAAACTGCTCAGGTGAGAGTCACAAACTCACATATTTTTTTTCTTTTCATAATTCACTGATCATGTTTATCTTAGCGATTTTTATGTGTATATCCATTGTCAGTTTGATATTTGTTATTTTATGATTGTTACCACTAATTCGTTCAATTGGCGATAATTTGAAGCCGACCTGAGTAGGATCTTCGTACACTACCCTGTCGCACCGTCACTCTTGGAAGGAGTATCTGCCGTAGCAAAATGCGATGTTCATGATTGAGATTGTAATTTGACTCCAATTTGTATATTTTCTTCCTGTTTCAACTATGCATTTTGCTAGATTATGAGCACTCTCTCCTTACTATCTCATGTTCGCTTTTCGATTGATGAAATTTTCATATATTTTTTTTTACTGAGGTTCATATTCCGCATTCTCTGTTTTATGATCTCTATTAGATAGAACTCCCAGACTTGAATTAAAGAAGTTATATTCACTGTATTATTTTTGTCAGAATTGTAAAGTCATTTCCCGAGCGAGCAGGTACGTACCTATTGTTGAAATGCGTTGGTGTTACCTCTCTCTCAATAATTGGTTTTATGATGGTGAGCCAAAGAACGTGGCTGCTACGTGAGGAATTGGTTGTGCACTACAAAAAAAGATCAGCCATATAGCACTTGGGAATTTAAATTTGTGAGAATGCATAGTTGTTCTGGTGGTTGATCAAATCATTTGGGAAAACGGGATTTTGCGCAATCTCAATCCTGGGTCTCATGCATACATTCTTAGATTTGTTCGACTTTATATTTTCTATTTCTCTTGAGTAATTAGAGTATCTGATCACAATCTCTGAAGAACAATGATGGTTTCCATGATAATCATCCGGCTGGCTCATTAGCAAATTAAAGCACAAGAAGAAATAGCTTAATAAGGAAGTTTTGAATAGTGCCAAGTACGTAGAGGAAGGACACAAGGAGAGCAGTTCGATAAAAGAGAAGATTATGAATGTCGAGTACGTTGATAGTAATTATCAGGGTTTTTTTTCAGACTTTTTTTAAATGAAGGGGAGTATTCAGGCTATGTGATTTGATCAATGTGATGACCGACCCAAGTAATGTATGTAAATGAGGTTACATTATACCCTTTAATTTCCATTTTACTTTTGGCCAAACGAAGAAGAAAACTCCTCTTTTATTATTTAAGACTCTTTTATAAGAGCATGTGTACTAATATTTCATTCAGTGTATTATGAATGAAATTCGTATCGTAATATTTGTACCAACAATAATTTTGCCTATGAAAAATGAGGTTACTTTATACCTTTTTCGTTTTTAGTTTAAGTACGGAGTAATACATTGACAATTGTTACTTTTGTTAGATGTCACTCATCAAGGGAATTAACAGTCTTTTCCTTAGATCCATGGATTAATACTGTCGTACAAAAGGGATTTTGTCGTATAAGTTAATTTGCAATGCCATATTATAACCTCTGCAAATTTAATTTGCATGCGTAAATAATTATTTTTGTATGTTATTTACATATGTCACGTAGACCTCTCATGGGTGGGTCGGGTAACATGCAGTTTAGTTCAATAACGAGTTAAAAATACGGGTTAGTTCAAATAATGGGTCAAAATTATGGGAATGAGTCAATTTAGGATATGGGTAAAAAAATTAGTTTGGATCTCATGGAATAAAAAAAAAACTCCACATATAAGTCAAACATACATGTAAGTTCAAAAAAGGCATAAAACATAGGACTGATCAACTGAGTCAGGTTAGGTCAGGATATGGGTAAAAAAATTATTGTGGATCCTATACATTTGAAAATAAACTCCACCATGTAGAGTTTACACCTAATAAGGTAAGAATAAAATAAGTAACATTTTAATTGTGTATTTAAAGGTTCACTTTATTTTATTTTATTAAAGTCTACTCCATCAAATATCAAATCCATGAGTTTCAAAACAAATAAATAAATATCAAATCCATGGGTATAATTGCAATATTCATTCACACTTTTTTTAATATTAAAATAATATAGCCAAATGAGCTTGAGCTTGACTATTTACGAAATGATATAGTCAGGTTACAGTAATCAAAATACTTAAGTTTCATATGGATCAATCTCTCGCTGGATGTAAAAATAGAATTATGACTAAAGAATAGCGGGTCACGGGTCATTTAAAACGAATTCATAACTTAGAATTTCAAAAATCACGTCTAACTTCGTGTCAATGTTTTTAATGTACATCTACCAATTTAAGTTTTTATTTTTTTGTGGTTTTAATCATGTGCTAACGGGTCAGGTTGGTTGACTCGAAAATGTGTTGGTCATAATGTGTCTATGTCAACACGGGACGTGGATATTAAAAGACGGGTTGAATCAAATTGAGTTACCAGGTTGGAGGTTGGTAATTGAAGCTGGAGATATGTCTAATGGTGTGTATCATATCTTATTTATATTATCATGCATCGTTCAATATGACTAAATTACTAATATCATCATCACACTATTGTTAAGATAGAATCTATAACAATTTTATCTAACAGCCCGTGCAATTTTGCACGGGTATTAAACTATATTATATTAATAGGCGTGCCTTTGAACGAATATGAGAACATCCACGTAGGCGCTGATGTCAAATGAAAAATTCCATAAATACCACTCACAAAGTAGTGGAAGACACACGCACATATACGCGAGACACACGCCTAGAATACACACTAGATTTAGGCTATTAATATATTTTGTTGCTATATTTAAAATAATTATGCCACTTTAATAACTAAAATTGGCAAGAATATGGGCGAGAATAACATACAAAATCGTGTGTGGTAATTTTGCCTAAAAATATTATATTTTCGGCCCTTCAGATTGCTATAAGAAATAATAGAAATATATTTGATTTCGCCCAGAGCAATATGAAATATTTTCCCTCATTATCATAATCAACTATGAACAAAGAAGGAAAGAATAAAAATCACATCATTTCCGGCCCTAAAAAATTCAGCAATTAAAATTAACAACAATTTAAGAAAGAATAACTTGATGGACAAAACTAAATGTATACGTTTTGATATTTCCATAAATATAGTTTGATATTTGGTCAATTGGTAAAAGCATATTGCTAAAGGTCTACATTATAGACACAATTAATTTGTCTACAATGGAAAATTAAGTTAATAGTAGTAAAATTGAGATTGGAGTAGTAAAATTAATTTTTGATGAAAAAAACATGCAGTAAAATTATTTGTGTGAGTAGTAAAATTTTGATAGTGTAGTAAAATTAGTGATAATTGTAGACACTTTCAAGTGTCTACACTGTAGACCTCTATCATTGTCCTTGGTAAAATATCCTAAAATGCTCTACCCATACAGCATATGGTTGTGGGATCAACGTTTGTTAATAATCTTCCTTTGTAAGAAATCTAACTCCTACAAATTAGCTAGGTAATACTAAATCACAATAAAATTCATTTTTTCAATTCACTAAAACATTGTCTTTTTAAAATAGATAGAATTTGAAAAGATATTCTCCATATTCCACTTCAACATACAACTCCGTCATTGTTACATTTTTTTTATGATCATGATTCCTTCATCCATTTTGTTACAGAATTATTAGTCTTTAAAATTCTCATTTTATCTCTACTATTTGAAATATTAGTCTTGAGAATACGTTATCTAATTTTCCAACTGTTTAGCTTTAATTTTCAACTAATGTATTTCGTTGTAAATTGCACAGGTTGTATCGATTCAATTCGACATATACGCAATCTTTCTTGACTCTTTTTAATTTATTGATCTATGTGAGCATGATTTTCAACTAGATTTATCCAAGCATGATCTTCTATGAGACCACGGTACGTGGGATTGATCTTTCCCTTGACTTTTTTTATTAACTGATACGCTTCTTAAATGTATTTGATTGAAATGATCAGGTATACGGGCGATAAAGAACATACTACATGCTTGCAAATACTATAATTCTTCACTTGCTATAATGTAGAAAATAAATATGTCATGATTGTAGAAAACGAGAAAGGAAATTTACATAGGAATCTCAATTCGCCCTCAATATGTTATAACCTTCAAAATTGTGTATGTAGGTCCTCAAAAATCAAGCAAATTTAGCATAAAACCGAGCAACTATACAATCAATGAAGATTGCGGGAGTTCAAGGCATCTATTGTTGAGAACTAAGTCGTGTCTTGCAGAGTTGCAGTGGATTGAAAGTATATTTACTTTTCTATTGCTGACAATTTGTATTAGTTTTAAAAATAATAGTGAATATTTAATGGTTGTGGAAAAAATGGGATAGACTTAACTTATGAAGCCATATGCATCTTTTAGCCATATGATGCATGATAAACAATCCTTTCAATTTTCATGTGATCAATTCAGTTAAGGCAACCTAACCCTAAATAAACGACTACTTGCTGTTCATGAAATAAGTGATAACAAAATAATTAAGAACATAGTAGTAATTAAATGCATAATCAACTTAGTCTGCATGAAGGGTAGTGCTAAAAGATTGAACAAGCGGACTCGAATCAATAAAGATGCTCTGTCCCATTTCATGTCCCACTCCATGTACCCCTCCAATCAGATTTCAGAAAATCATTAATTTTATAAAGTAAATGTATTTGTTTAGATTTAATTGTGAAATTGCAAGCCTCTGATTGGAGGGGTACACGGAATGGGACACGAGATGAGACAGAGAATTCTCATTAGGTTCGAATAATTGTCGCGAAGAAATAAGAATCTGCACGTACGTGAGATTAGATTCACGTAAATAAAGGGATGCAATTTTCGCTTCCTTAATTAGCATACATAATAGCTGAGATTAGAAAACAAAATCAATAACTCATTCCATAATCAGGCAATCCGCATTCAGAGTATGGTCAAAGTCTTTGACCTATCGTTGTATTGTCGTATTCCTATCAACCTACTGTACAACGGGCTTGTGAAACTACTATTGTATTGTCTTATTCTTATCAACCTACAATATTACGGGATAAGTAACCTTGATTTTACCAGTTAATATCAATCGCTAGCTCATAACTTAGCGTATGTTTACTTTTAATGGGTTAAGTTTTATGTTTATAGTTCGCATCGTCATTGTAGAAGTTCGTGATGAAATTGTATTTTAAAGTGAACATGTACACATTTCTGACCATACTCCTATTTTTTAAGCAGCGTGATGTTAAATTAAGGCTACAGGCTGAACAACCTTTAGTATACTTACAAAAAAAAGTTAATGCAAAACTTCTAGATAAGGCTAAGATTGATAGTCGTGATATGGATTAAATAATATATCAGATTCGGTTAATAATACTACAATAATCTAATAACTATAATTTGTTTGATATAGAATCTCATTGTTAGATTGAGGAGAAAATCACGTAAAAATGGAAACAAATGGACTCTTAACATGTGTCCTTTGGGCACAGATTAGAAAAACCGTTTCACATTTACTATTTTGTAAAGATAAACAGGTCTGTTCAATACATGGTTGGATAAAAAAAATATTTTATTAACATTATTTGAGCTTTAACTTTCAGGTTTGAGTTCACATAACTCAGTGCGTTAATCACGGGTAATCACTGTTTTTATATTATACAATTGTGGTGTCTACCATACTATAAAACTTACATTTTGAAATGTCATACCATAACTAATTTGTGTAAACCTATAAACGAATCACGTTAAGTACGAACTTAGGTCAACTCACGTGTGTCGCAATAAGGTTTTGGTTTGAATTTAGGGTGAACGCTGTAAAATATAGGGTCAAATTTGATCAAGGTATCAGATCGAGTTTGAGGTTAATAACGTAGATTAATACGGTTCACAAGTAAAAATAAAAATAAAAACGGGTAAATGACCCTCAAAATCGAATGATGTCAAATAGAATCAACTTTTGTGAGGTTTAACTTCGTCGATCCTATTTCTTTTTATATCTGAATACACATCCATTTGTTTGGGAATGTTTGAAAGTAGTCTCACCAGATATGGGCCTAAGAATAAAAATTTGTTTATTATCGTGTGCTTATAACATCCCGTGCAATTAGAAAATGACCCAAAAATAGAAAGGTAAAGTATTCACTGAGATGGCTTGAAATTGAAAGGGTAAAAAATTAAATGGGACAAAGGGAGAGTCATATATACTATATAGTATTAAAAATTGGTATATGCAATGATTTTCTGAAAGACAAAAAATTGCGAGGATATGACTTTAATTGTTAGACCGATCGCAAAATAGTTACATAAGAGTTATAAATAATGACATATAAGCGCTCGATCAATTAATTTACACCGGTGAACTACTAATGTAGTATAATATCCTACCAGTTAAGAAACCAAAATTATATCTACAAAAATACATACTCCCTCCGCCCGCTTCAAACACCAGTGCCCAAAATACCCATGTGTTATGAAGGGTATAAAATTACAAATGTCCTACCACTTATATGTTAAGTGACCTAAATTCAATTTGAATTACTAAGAAACTTCTACAAAAGGTTGGAATATATTGAGATACATTTAAAAAAAAGGGCAATTGAAACAAAAAAATTATAATGGGTCGGAGTATAAACATTGCAAGTCTAAGACAAATGAAACAGTAAAGTTTGAGGTTTATTAAATTTAGGCTGGTTTGTGTTAATTATGGGTTATTTTGATCAACGAGTCAAATCGATTTTGAGATTAAATACGTGGTTCAACACGGGTGATAAATAATAATATAAAAACGGGTTCATGACCAAAAGAAGCGGGCGAGGTCAAATATGATCAACTTTTGTGTGGTTAAGGGCTTTGGTTGATAAAAGTGATATTAGTATTTTAATTTGTTGTTGTTTTTTAGTATTTTAATTTGTGGTATATCGCCTGATTTTATAAAAGACAAAAAAGTGTGAAGAGATGACTATAATTGTTAGACCGATCGCACAATAGTTACATAAAAGTTGTCAATAATGACATATAAGCGCTCGAGCAACTAATTTAATTACACCGGAACTGCTCATGTCGTATAATTTCCTACCAGTTAAGAAACCAAAATTATATCTACAAAAATACGTACTCCCTCTGCCCCAGCTCAAACACCAGTGCCCAAAATACCCACGTGTTATGAAGGGTATAAAATTACTAATGTCTTACCACCTACGGGTTAAGTGACCTAAATTTAATTAGAATTACTAAGAAACTTCTACAAAACGCCGGCAATAAATAGAGATACATTAATTACTAATGTCCTACCACCTACGGGTTAAGTGACCTAAATTTAATTAGAATTACTAAGAGATTTCTACAAAACGCTGGCAATAAATAGAAATACATTTAAAAAAGAGTGGCAATTGAAACAAAAAAATTAAAATGGGTTTGAGTATAAATAATGCAAGTCCAAGACAAATGAAATACAGAGTAGTAAAGTTTGAGGTTTAATTTGAATTTATGCATATTTGTATTAATTATGGGTCATTTTGATCAACGGGTCAGATCGATTTTCAATTTAAATACGTGGTTCAACACGGGTGACAAATAATAATAATAATAATAATAATAAATAATAATAAAAAACGGGTCCATGAACAAAGGAAGCGGGCGAGGTCAAATATGATCAACTTTTCAGTGGTTAAGGGCTTTGGTTGATAAAAGTGAAAGAAGTATTTTAATTTGTTGTTTTTTTTAGAAGGAAAAAAATAATTTATTATTTACTACATCTATAATTAGCAATTCATATGGACTAACATTCAAACATAAATTGATAATTACCTCTTTTGTGAGGTTCTTCGCTGGTCAATACGATTCGTTTATCCAATGCGTATCGAGTCTATTTTAGTGCGTCAAAACCTCAGGTTATTCAAAAATCAAACTAACACTATTGTTGTAAATTGGACTTATTAACATCTTATACCTATAGTATTGGATATTTGTACAAACATTACTAAAATAAAACCAGTTGTAAGAACAATGAGGTGAAACGCCCCGTGCAAGTTTGCACGGGTCAAAGAACTAGTAATTTTATAATCAAGAGCGATTCTACAATAGCTACCAAGCTTGGGTAGCCATTATAAATAAAGCAAATCTGATCCTTCATTTTATTTGAAAAATCTCAACCGTTCAATATCTTGACCATTGGAAAAAAAAAAATTCAATTAAATTAACCCAGACTCCCTATATCAAACACTTTCACCACCGCCACTCTCTCCACCACCACTACCACAGCCGCCACCTATACCAAACACCACTCACCCGTCGCCGCCCGTCCATTCCCCCGCCCCCAACTTCTAAAGGCTGCACGAGCCCCTCTCCCTCCATCCTCCTCTCATTTACGGCCCAAAGAAGCTCTGCGTCGGCACCGGCCCCCTCACGTAGTCACGTGATTGCCGCCTCATCCTCTGAGTTAGCCACCCCTCATCATCTACGTAGGCCGCCTTACGCCCCTCATTCTCTACAATCGCCGCCCCTTAATAGCCATCCAATTCGTTTGCCGCCCCTATCGATTTGAAAGGGGTGGAGGTAAGGGCGACAGGACGCGGTCGCGGGGTGGCCGAGCCGAGCCGACGGGATATTGCATATGACGGTCAATTTGGACGGGGAGGCCTCGGCCATGGTGATGGTCCGGGCTGGTGGCTGTGGGGGTAGAAAGTGTGGTTGAAGCGGTAGATGGGGAGGAGAGAGAAAAGAGAGGCGATGGATGGTGTTGTTATTTTTTCTGTTTTTTTTTTTTTTTTGGTCAAATTGGTTCAATGGCCCAGATTTAGTCAATAAAATCAATGGTCATTATTTGATATTCTTACAATGGCTACCAAATGTTGGTAGCTATTGTAGAATTAGTATATAATCAAATGTTAATAAAGAAATATAAATTAAAAAAAATTCACATCTTTTTTTCGGCTTGGCTGCGTCCCGAACCAAGGCAAGTTTTCTCTCTCTTCAACCACCCACCCAACTTCACCAGCCTTCCCCGCCACACACCCACCTACCACCGACAACCACCAAACTCCCCATCTTCACCAGCACTGGGCCGCAAGTGGCGGTGCGAGCCCATTCCGATGTTGGCCCGTCCCTCTCCCTTCTCTCTCCTCCATATACATGCGCCTTCGACATTCGCCACAACCACGCACGAGCACCGTTGATTTACGCCCGCCCCTCCTCGGCCGCTAGCCGAGTGTCCCACTGCCGTCATTATCGACCGGTGCTCCTGCCGCCATTTCTGGGCAGCGTGCTTTGATTGCGTCCGTCGGGGTGGTTGACGGTGGTAGGTGGGTGGTGGGGAAGGCTGGTGAGGTTGGGGCGGTTAAGGAGAGAGAAAGACAAAAGAGACTAGGAGAAATGAGAGGGGTTGCAGGTGGGGGTCGATCCGGTGGTCGCCGGGAGGGAGACGCGTCGGTGATTGGGTTGGGGGCGGTTATGATTGGGGTTGGTGGTGGCCGACAGTGGCAGGCGTCAGGTGGCAGGAGGTGGGTGGGTGCGTTTAACTGTTTATTAAGAGTGAAATTTTGGAGCAAAATAAAAAGGGTTTTTTGTCAGACCACACCTATTAAAAATATAATTTGGTCGGACCACACCTAATAAAATCAATTTGGTCCAACAACACCTAATAAAATATTTTTCTTGGTTGGACTACACCTTATACCAATTGCCGCCCCTACCACCACCCAATGCCGCCTCTACCACCACCAATTTCCGCCCACTATCACCACAACTGATTCCCCCAATTCGATTTTTTGTTGCAGAAATTCGTTTCTTTCTCCTCCAAAATGGATATCTGCCCCTCTCTTCGAATCTTTCATCCCCTTTCTCCTCATCTCCATTCTTTCCCAGCCTTCCCGAAAAAATTCAAGAAAATCACTAACTGCCAAAGATTATAATCATCAATCAATAGTTGATTGATAATACACTACTATGCACGGAACTTGGATTGTTGAAGAAAAAAGAAGCAATATTGAAGAGGTGTTTGACTGTTTGGGAATGCTTAATTATATATGTATAGCAAAATGGCGGTATGTCTTTCATGTTCTTGTGACCCCAATACTTAATTGTTTTTGTAAGCCAAAACTTGTTTATCCCACATTTCTTGCTTTTCCAAGTGCAAATAGTCGAAGAAAAAAAAGCATGTGTACACAAGTATATAGGCGTGGCACTACTTTCAATATTATTATCGAATTTGGAGGGAGTTTGGGAGCAGAGAATCAAATTTGGGGACAAAATTAGTTGAGGTGGTAGTGCGTGGGCGGCAATAGGTGGTGGTAGGTGCGGCAATAGGTGGTGGTAGGGGCGGCATGGGTGGTGGTACGGGCGGCAATTGATATAAGGTGTAGTCCAACCAAGAAAAATATTTTATTAGGTGTAGTTGAACCAAATTGATTTTATTAGGTGTGGTTCGACCAAATTTTATTTTTAATAGGTCTGGTTTGACAAAAAAACCCAAATAAAAATTAGTATTTATTATAAAAATAATATTAATTAATAACTAATTAATTGCTAATTGTATGCCACGTCACCACTTAACGGTTTTAAGTTAACACCGTTAGTCAAAATCGGTCAAGAGGACACCATGTGCATTAGGTGACATAGTTCAGTGGCACCATAGAGTAATAGTTAGCAAAGTGGGGGCACCACGCGCATTTTGACATAGTTTGGGGGCACCACGGGAATTTGCCGTTAATAATTTAAAAGAACGGAGGGAGCCACGGTGAATGTTAACACTTGTCTTACTGTCTACATATGTTTTAAAAATGATACGAGTATGTGATATGGTCATGGTGGTCTAAGTTTAGCTGGTAAAGATGTTGATTGCGTCTATTCTAATTTCTAAACCTATAGCATGTATGTGTCTAATCCATTTTCCGGTTTTCACTCTTTTACTCTATAGGTTAACAAAGTGTGGTGGTTAAGTCTTTAATTTTGGGATTTTTGTGCCTCTCTTCTTATTGCTGTCAGAGCTCGTTTGGATTGAGGGATGAGAATTGGCGGGACTAGAGGTGGGAATATGGGAGGGATAAGGAGGTGGGAATTGGGAAAATAATCTCACTCCCTTGTTTGTATAATGGTTGGGAATTAAAGTGGGAACTAGCTTTTGGACCCGTGAAAGTCACGGGCTATTTTAATATCCGTTTTCTTACCTATTTTTATTAATATAAAACAAAAGGATATGCATCATGACACACCTCTTTGCTGGCGAGGTTATTTTAACACAACAAATTTGAGTGTAACAATTTTTTTTTCCAATTTACGTCTTTGAGTTCCTCTTGTCTTCTACTCGAATTTAAGAAATTAAGTCGGAATTGACAACCCGATTTAATCAAAAATCGAAAAATGATTTCACCTGATTCATAAATGAACCAAACAAAGCTTGGACCGATGCAGGCCCTGCGCGAACTTGACCCGGTCATTGCTCACCTTGTCCAAATTATTGGATCCTTAAATGATCCAATTAACACAATAACTGAAAGTTTATCAATAAAATTTCAATTTAAGATAATATTATGCTACAAAATCGGAATTGTTAAAATTCGTTTATTTTTAATGTTTCATAAGTGAATAACGCCTTGAAACACGAAACTATGATTCCATATAACAATAATATTTACCTTAGACTAAAAGAAAAGGTAGGTGAGAATATCTAACATGGCGAATATTGCGACAATAACGTTATTTTTATTATTATTAATGTGATTTTGACATAAAAATTAGAGGGTATTTATGATCAAGATTTTCATTTAAATGTCTAGTCTTTTTGAGTTCTTGTAAGAGAAAATAGTAATGAGGTATATGTAAGACATTTCAGAAAGTGTTAAAAGTTAAACACAATAAGAATACTTTTGTGAGATTATTGTATAACTTTTTCGTAGTCGATTGATTCTTTGTATGATACTCTTTTGGTGTTAAGTGCATAATTATCACTCATACACACCGAATATAACAAATATTACATAAAGGATTGGGTGTCAAGTATATGTAAGACATTTCAGAAAGTGTTAAAAGTTAAACACAATAAGAATACTTTTGTGGGATTATTGTATAACTTTTTCGTAGTCGATTGATTCTTTGTATGATACTCTTTTGGTGTTAAGTGCATACTTATCACTCATACACACCGAATATAACAAATATTACATAAAGGATTGGGTGTCAAGT
Organism: Spergularia bocconei; assembly: GCA_963457585.1. Lineage (NCBI taxonomy): Eukaryota > Viridiplantae > Streptophyta > Magnoliopsida > Caryophyllales > Caryophyllaceae > Spergularia > Spergularia bocconei. The sequence goes on from OY734947.1 coordinate 2,689,192, forward strand.
GATCTTGTATTGGTTGTTGTATGAAGGAGTACGCCTTGCAATTTTGAAAAATGAAAACCATAAAAATCAAGATCACACTATATTGTCAATAGTTTCCTAAAAAAAAAAAAGAACAAACACATCAACTTTCGTTACAATAATCACGGTACAATATATAACAAAAAAACGCATATAGAAACAAATGATGATAAATATGAGATGAATAATACAAACTTGGGATAGCTTTACTATGAGGGACTCCTAAAACTAATAGGTATCTAATACCTCTTGAAATATTGATAGAAAATCATTATACATTCTGTCTCTATGTCATTTCTCAAGCTCAGAATATATGTGAAGTGTATGTATTTCTCACCACAATCAAACGTTTATATACTATCTTGAATCACCTTGTAACCGCAAACTTGGCAAACCAGGAGCCAAAGGTCACATTGTTTAATGACCTTAGTAATGAAAAAACTTTTCAAGTAACCTCTCATTCAATATTGAAAATAAATTATTAGTAGGGAGATTTTGACAATGGTGAAATAAACTTTGGAGAATTGATTGGGTGAATATGAGCACGACATGTAAGCAAGTGAGGTGACATTTCCACTTTAACACCAAAGCGAATGCTCTAAAAACTCGACACGCGGGCTGTGATGTTAGCTAATTAAAGTAGAAGTATAGAATGATAATTGAAGTGAAAATTGAAAACAGTCAAGAAATTGAGAAGAAGTTGATGAGGTGCGTGTTTGATTCTCAAGGTTGATGACTTGATCATTGACTGTTTGATCACAAATTCTCTCCATTTTTCTTTCTTTGATTGCCACGTGGAATTAGTTTTGCTTGCCTTTTAATAGTTCTATATAGATAAATGTGAAAAAAATTTATTCGACCATTTTACCCTTTAATAAATTACTCTCATTTCTCACTTAAGTAATGACAATCATGTCATTTTACCTAATATATTCCCTAACTTCTAATACCTCCCCCCCTTAGGTAATAGAAATGTGGGAATATAATTCTCTCTTCCCAAACATGGGAATAGTTTGAAAGTGTGATAAATAATCCCAAATTATATCCCACCTAATTCCCAAGCACAATTCTTTTACAAGTCGATTTTTTTTTTTTTATAATGGTTTTGTACTTCTGTTACATTTCATTTATGATCAATTAGGGTCGTTCGGTATCACTGTCGATTAGCGCATTGAGGGCGTCGGGAGGTGGAGAAATGCGTTGAGAGAGTCCAACATTTGCTAAACTCTCAACTAAAGTATTAAAGTAATCCACATTAAACATTAAGAAATGCACCTGGATAGAGTCCAGTATTTGCAAAACTCTTATGTAAGAAAGTTATTAACATGAAACATGATATAAACTGCTATAACTCGGACTACATATATCAGAATATTACGATACATGTATCATTATGTTCGTGTTGAAATGTATGTCAATATAAGATCCATTTATACATACTTTTGAAAATTTAATTATAATTTTGGTTGAAATACGTCGACAAGTTTAAGAGTTCAATTTATACATACTTTTGAAAAATGTTATATTTTAAAAAAAGTGTTATTTAAAGATAAGTTATATTGCGTAAGTGATTAAGTAAGATTAGCAGACATCTTAACAAACCAACATTTAATTAGTTATCATATATTATTTATTTTGAGATTAACTATTTAATAAATAAATAAAAAAAAAAGAATATGAAAAAGTGTTTCGTGCGCAGCACGGCTTTCCATCTAGTTTAGTTCAATAAGTTACAAAATTAGGGGTCGTTCAGTATTGTTTTAGTTTGTGGTTTTTTGTTTTTTTTTTCCTAAAAAAAAAATCACAACTTGTTCAGGTAATTCTTGTTGCCAAAAACAAAGTCGTCTTAGTTTTAGGAATAAAATATCCGTTTTTCCAAACCAAATTTACTGGTTTTTAAAAACAATTTTCAGTTGTGAAATTCTTAATCATCCTTCTTCGATACCTTTGAGTTGCATTGACCTTCGGCAGCCCACTAATCACAGTTACCACTGTCCACTGATCTCCGGCGGCGGTTGTTTTTTCGATATAGTGATGCTTTATAAAGCGATTTGAAGAACAAGTCTCACTTTTCTGATCAATTGCTCCGCCAATTTGCAGCCGATTATCTTCGCCGGGTAAAGGTTATTGATAAACTTAAAGTGGGAGTGGCGAAAATGGGTCAGACTACGGTCTTTTGAGGTGGGGACTTTGAGAGTGGTTGAGGTCGATGAGCTATAGAGGGTGCTGGGTTGGAAACAAAGATGGGTGTTGAGGTTGGTGCCGTGTGGGTGGGTTGAAAACAAAGATGGATATGGAGATTTGTGCCATGTGAGTGGGCTCAAGTTGAGATATGCAGAGGAGTGAGGAGAGAGAGGGACAGATAATAATGAAGTATGCTTTTGGAGTCTTGGTTGTATCGCTTAACAAACTAGGATGTGTGATCTTATTAAAAAAAAAGTAATAATAAAGAATGTTGCAAGTATGAGAAAATTAAATCAGTGTATAAAATTGTAAGATTATAAAACAAAACCAGTTTTCAGTTTTTGGAAAACGAAAAACAAAAAACCACAAACGATACCGAACAGACCCTTAACTTTAAATTGTTTGGTTCCATAATAGTCATAATGTCATATAGAAAATGAAAACTGAAAACCACTTTTTCTGGTTTTCAAAAACGAGACTTTGGTTTGCAAAAAAACTAAAAACAGAAAACGATACCAAGCAGGCCCTAAGAAATTACAAGAGGTTGGTAGAGAAACGTGAGACAATATGGGCCTCCAAACCCTTGAATATAGAAAAACTAATATGGGTGAAAATATGTGCTGCAGCCTCTGCACTAATGTCCAGCGTCCGAGACCGTTGAATCCGCTGCAGCAGAGCAATAGCACCCAACTCCAATTTCCCTAACGAAGAGAAAGAGAAAGGGAGGAAGCCACAACTTAAAGAAGCGCCTCAAGCCTCATACTTAGTACGCTTGTGATGAGCCTCATACTTATTGATTTAGTCATTTCAGTTATGATTTGCTAAAGTCATTATAGGAGTAATTAAGTTAGTAATTATTTGTGGGTTTATGGGTTTAGTGGTCAATTAGTTATGGTTTTGTTTCCATGATTTTAGATTAGTTGAGGTCTTGTTAAAGTTCAAAAAGGGAGTTATACTTTTGTTTTTATCATCAATAATATTAGTTTGCATGTTCGTGCCACGCCCAGGTTCTGTATTTATATTGCTTGTTTCATACGAAAAAATGTTGGCTTATCTTTATTCTAATAAATTATCATAATAATTATTTTCCACAAATTAGCTAATACAATACTCCCTCCATGCCAAAATATATGACGTTTTCAAGTTACGAGACAAGTTTTGACTTTCAATTTCATGAAAAAATATCTTGTCAAAAATTATAAAAAGTATACCATTGGATTCGTTATGAAATATACTTTCACATGATCATAATTTCATAATTTTTACCCTTATATTTTGAGAGATATCGAAGGTCAAAGAAGTGTCTCGTAACTCGAAAACGTCATATATTTTGAAATGGAGGGAGTACTACTTTATAATAATTTATTACTATATCCTAACAGATAAGTATTTAATGCTATTTTTAAATTTTATCCAATTAATGAATGTCAAGTGTCCTCCTAGAAAAGACTTGGTTTTAGTTTTAAATATACTAGTTTGATGGCCCGTGCAACGCCCGGACTATTTATGTTTAAATGTTAAACTTATGTAAACGAAATTTTTATCTAAAACCTAAAATCTCATTTCAAACACCCTTGAGATATTTGTAATCTAATTAGATGGAAAGTCACCTTTAAAAACCTAAAATCATGTTTCGAACACCCGTGGGATATTTGTAATGTAATTAGATGGAAAGTCACATTGAAAAACATAAAATCATGTTTCGAACACCCTTGGAATATTTGTAATGTAATTAAATGGAAAGTCGCATTTCAAAACCTAAAATCTTGTTTCGAACATACACCCGTGGTATATTTGTGATGTAATTAGGCGGAAAGTTACATTTCAAAATCTAAAATCTCATCATTTTGGACACCCGTAGGATATTCGTAATGTAATTATATGGAAAATCACCTTTCAAACCTAAAATCTCATTCCGAACACCCGTGGGATATTTGTAATGTAATTAGAGGAAATGTCACCTTTCAAAAGTCAAAGTCCCATTTTGAAACACCCGTGGGATATTTGATCGAATTGTCATAAATCAAATAATAATTACTATATTTCATATTCCGTAACTATTTTCCATAAATCAAGTAATAATGTTATTTTATTAGAGTAATATTACCATATAATATGAACCATAATATTATATTAATATATTATTATATGACACTTTCTATAATGAAACTTTTTATATTTATTTATTTTGACTTGTTATATTATATTTTGTATTAACCAATCATAGATAGTCAAGTGTCCGCGTGGGAATTGAGCGGGTTCAGAATTACATATATATATTAGACTAGTCTTTACACCGTGCTACGCACGGTCTTCGTTGATTACCGTGTTTCATCTTATGCATATATTAGTGAAATAGAGATATTACAATATTAGTTATTGAAATCTTCAATATTCGCCAAACCGCATAATACTAATTCTTGTATTTCTCTCTCCACTTTTTAGTTATTCCAATATTTATTCTCACCACGATTATGAACTATATCAATATCATGATTTATATCAATCACCCCTAAATTTGAAAAATAGATAGATTAGTATATAGTGATCAATATTATTACCCCCTTGTCATCTTCATAGAGTACTATGGATAAAAGTGTCACCAAAAACAATTAGTGTGTTTGATTTTATACGTAAATTAGTGAAATAGAGAGATTATAATTTTAGTCATACATGTTTTCGTTTTTCTCGGAACTGTAAAATACCAATTCTGATCTCGTGTTTTTCTCTCCACTTTTTTGTTACTTTAATATGAATTGTTATCAGGATTGTGAATAATATCATTATACAACGATTTATGTCAACCCCTTCATAAAAAATATTGATGTTTAATTTGATGTATATATTTATAACCTCAACATTAATGACCTTTATATATGATTATGTTAATAAAAGAATCAACAAAATTCAATTAGCACAGTGGTTGAAGCGTTGAAATGCAACTTTGAGGTCATGGGTTCAAGCCTTGATAGTCTCATTTTTGCGGATTTGACTGTGCGCCAAGTGATGAGGTGGAAGCGCTCGTGTGACATGCACGTTTGACTGTCACCTATGTGGCACGTGAGGTGGAGGATGACGTGTCGCGCCCACACGGTTTCCATCCAACTTTATATATATACTAATTTAATGACCCGTGCAAAATTGCACGGGCAGTTTAAAGTAGTTATTATAATTTTAGAGTTTTATAAATTAAGTTAAATTGTAAACATTGATGTAATGACGGAATTTGTATTTTTTTCGATTTGGTTACGTTTGATAGTGTCAATGTAGTATATTGTGGCTGGTAATCCTATCAAAATCTTGGATCACCAACCTTGTAACTCAACTTGATCCAACACGTCGACCTGTTATAACCAAGACATTTTTTTGGGTCAACCCCAACATGACCCTTTATTTATTAATTAAGACAAAAATAAGAAGAAATTGAGCACATAATTGAATTAAAAGAATGTATATCCACATATAACTCAAGACCTTTTTAGTTTTATGATTGTTTAAATTTAATTATTTAAAGCCATACTTATGTATATTCCTTGGATTCACTGTGATCTTTCTATATGACTTTGCCCGCCTTTTATTATAATCAAATAACATGTGGTTGAGAATAAGACTAAAAAATACTTTCAATATAATTCCAATATTGAAATACGGTGAATAAAAAAACAGGAACAATAAGTAATGTAGTAATCACCCGCACTGAGCATTTCTTGACCCGTAGTTGGTCAGCTGTGCAAATTTGCAAAGCATGTTGTATGATTTAGTCATGACTCGTTTATATATTATATATTTTAGTATTTTGAAATATGCTACTCGTATTACAATTTAAAATAGAAATTTAAATTATTAGATGTACAATATAAAAATATATGACACGAAGTCACACATGTAAAAATAATACTAAGTTATTAATTCGTTTTCTATAACCCGCGAACCACTACTTTTTAGTCATAATGCTATTTTTATAGGAGTGGCCCATTTAAATTAAATGTGTTTTGACACACATGTTTTGGGTTAATTCTGACCCACCCGTTCACCCATAATAGTTGATTTAAGAGTGATAAAACATTATATGATTTATTATGCGGATCACGTGTCCCAATTTCCTGTTCCATTTCTTATACCACATTAACCACGTTTTGGTAAATTTTTCCGAAATAATATAACTTTTAATAGATAAAATAATAGAATCCTTAAGTGCGGCTCTTTAGTAAATGATTCACTATATTCTTCCCATCGATTTTGCTTGGCCTCTTGTTATCAATAACATGCGACTGAAAATAAGAGTGGAAAAAAAAGGATTCAGATTCGCTGAAGTTATTTTTTCATAGAGTTTGTAGAGTTTACCATAAACGGAAAACATAATTGAAAATATATTTATGAAAATAAAAGATAAATGCACATGGTAGAGTTAATTTTCCATTTTAAGTAAATTATACCGTGTAGAGTTATTTTTCAAATCCAGAGGATCTCAATCAAAAAAAAAAAAAAAACATGCTTTCACCATAGTTTTATTTCTAAAATAATTTAAATACTTAAAGCTCTCTAAATTTTAAAGGAGGTCGTAAAAAATCACTAAAATTAAATGGAGAATGTTAATGTGCAGTTTAGCAAGGCCAATGCAGCTAATACGTGTATATCAGTCCTTTCTATACTCATATACATGAACCATGAAATAAAATTATTTGATTTATCCAGTATACGACAGAGTTGAATATTCTGATTTAGCGCGTGTAATATTTTCAATGTATTCTGTTATAAATTCTGATTAAATTAATGGATGATGACGTCAGGTTTGACGTGGTATAAGGTGGAGCTGATGTGAACGATCTAGAATGGTGTTAAATCTACCCGTATTGTATTTCCTTACCTCAACGACGACACTGTTTATTTTTACCGTTAAGAATACCTTATACCACTGCACTAAAAATACAGTTCAAATTCATTGTGGTGCCATAGTGGTAGTGCTACTATATATTCAGAGTGTGAATGAATGGCAAGGAAACTAAAGTAAAAACACAATTTGATTAGATTGTACGAAGCCATAGTAGTGGTATTGTTAAAAGTGCAAATGTATGGTGAAGTGTACCATATCACACGATCCCACAAGCTAGCTAAGTGGTTATGTATCGTTAAGAGAAACAAACATTTTGGCGATTTGCCCCCTACACTTTCACCAATTGTGCAATTGAACTCCCTAACTTATAATTGAGCAATTTACCACCTCAACTTTTCAATTCGTGCAATTTGACACCTACCTCTATTTTTCAACTAATTTTGTAATATGATTATTTTTCCTAAATTCACAAATATACAACAGCTTATACGATAAAAAAAATACGATTTTTATACTTAAATGTATGATTTTTATGCAAAATTTACGATTTTTGTATTTACATGTTTTTTACACAAAAATACGATTTCAATATTGTACAACAGCTTTTATGTACAAAATTTACGATTTTTATATTTAAATATGTAATGTATTTTTAAGGCTAAAGCTATTTTATAATTTACTTAAATGTTTTTTTTATATTTTTTGAATTTAGGAAAAAACAATTATCTTACAAGATTAGTTGAAAAATAGAGGTAGGTGTGAAATTGCACGAATTGAAAAGTTAGGGGGGTAAATTGCTCAATTATAAGTTAGGGAGTTCAATTGCACAATTGGTGAAAGTGTAGGGGGCAAATCGCCACTTTCGCCGAAACAAATTTTATATCAGCAAAGCAAACCCGAATGCTCAAATTGGTCAGCAGGGACATACTGTTCTGTTGTTGGTTTCTCCAATGCTGAACAATTCGAGCTGTTAGTAATGTCATGACGAATTGATCTTAGCAGCTTAGCTTGCTCAACCCGGCAATCCGAATTTACAGGGTTATACATGTTCCTAATTAAGGGTCTGCGTTTGACCATGAGAATCTCTAACTGCAAAATTGGGGTATTGTCATTCTGCTACCAAGGTCTATGAATTTATGTCCAGCTAGCTTCACAAAGAGAATCTAACGAAAAAGTTCTATGAATCGTACAAATAGGTTTGAAATTTAAGACATAGAAGCCCTAATAAGTAGAACAACAGATTAAGCTAGCTACCAACATTTCATCCGCGGACCCGCAAGCATCTTGATACGCCATTTGAAGCTCAGGTTGGTTACCAGCCGCCGTTTCATGTTCCACTGCAATTGCTGCGACTTCGACAACTGATTACCATAGCTCGTTATTTACACCCATTGATCATATAATCAAGTGAATACGAATACATTCAATACCCATTGCCAACTAAAAAATGAATGAATTTAACAATCAACTAAAAACACAGTAAGACCACGATCTCATACCAAAAGAAAATTACATATACTATAAAAAATGCATGGTTACAGCCGAAGAGATTAAAATTCTGCAAAAATGAGTAGTTAAGCGGTGAGATTAAAATTCCGCAAATGATGTGGGAACATGATTTAGCTGCGTAAATTGATAGGATGATCCATGGAGTTTCAAAAATCTAAGTAGTTGTGAGTTTGTGATACATATTGACCAAGAAAATTTCCGCTAGCGTATTCTACTATTCTTAGTGAAGAATGCATGTGATAGATGAGCTTAGGATGAGAATTAGAAACAAAGCCAAGGATATGCCACAGAGGATGATTGTTGGCCGAGAGAGACAACTCATGTAATGCTTTTCCTGTTTTCAGCTCTTTGCTCTGTTCTTCAGCATCTGTACTTATAATAGTTTATTACTCTGTTTTAGCTCGTTGCTTTGTACTTATAATATGACAAACATATTATCAACACGCACAACATCACATCTAAACATCACATGATTATCAAATCTCTCATTAGAATCACACTAATATAACAAATCGAAGAGCCCCCTGTTAAAAAAACTAATAAATCATTTACGAATCATAAAATGCAAAACGGCTTCTTGTATATTAATCGTGCGTTCAGCCCAAAGCCTTAACAGAATGAAGAACTCTACACCAACCAAGAAAATAGATGAATTAGAGTAGTAGAACAAACCCAAATGAAGTTCTCTTTCACCAAAAAAAGAAAAGATGCAAAGAAATCGTAAATGAACAGATTATATTAATATTATATTATCGTGGAGTAAAGGCGAATACACACTCGGTTTGAATTGGGCATATGCTTTGTCATTTAGTACGTGTTTGGCCTAGTTTTTAAAAGTGTTTTTACTCCCAAAAATTATAAACTTGGCCAAACATAGTGTTTTTTAGAAGTTCTAAACTATTTAATAAAAGCATTTTTCTAAATATTGACCCCCAAAAGCAGAAGCACCAAATTGGTGTTTCTGTTTCTATTTCTCTAAAAATACTCCTTTTGTGAGATATTTTTAATTTGCAAAAATATAAAAAAGATTACAGTAACAAATAAAAATGCTTTTGTAGAATGTTGAACCAAACACTCATTATTTTTTCAAAAAACAGTTTTTAAAGAAACTGATTATGAAAAATAGAAACAGATTTCGAAAAATTTGGCCAAACAGGCTCTTATATACAGCTGATGGAGTTTCTTGTTTAAGAAAAAAAGCCCTAATAATTAGTTCCGGCCGCGTCATAAGCTGATACTGTTCTAGGACCGAAAATCTTGCGTAATTTTTATTTCCTAGATTCTTCCTCATGCTAAATCTTTTGCTTTAAAGTATATTGACATCAATTAAGGACATGCTAAATTATACTTCCCTAAAAATTCTAGTTCCTCTCAAAAAAAAATTCTAGTTGGGCTCTCAAAAAAATTATTGTAGTCGGAATCAAAATTATTTTTTAAATTTTTATTATTTTCTTTCTATTTTTTTCAGTAATTTTATTATTTTTAAATATTATGATTTTCTAGATGATCTGATTTTCCAAGATTTATTTCCTGTTTTAAAGGAATTCGTTTTATATATTACTATGGTTTCGAAATTAACGATAATTGTTTCCTATTTTTTCGGCTGTAAATGATTTTATTCCCGGAATATGCCGTTTAACTATAGAAAATGCAATGCATGCTGCAGATTTCCTTGCCTAAATCATTCGGAATATTTTGAATAATTAAGTACGGATACCGCCAGCAGATTGTTTTTGCCAAAATATATGCTAAAATCAAATTTTGCTAATTGAATTTCATTTTTGATACAGATTTTATACCTAAAATTAATAGTCGTGCATAATTTCGGCCATATATTTTTCAAAGATTGCTTCCTATTATTCCCGTGAGTTAGCAGTTCAATTGAAATTAATTTAGGAATGTTAATTATCCTCCCAGATTATTTAATTGTTAAAATTTGGCAGATGACATCAGCTATGACGTGTCGCTGATGTCAACGCTGATGTGGACGGCCTTAAAGTGCTGGAAATGCACCGCTAATTATATTATAATATAGATATGATTAGATTAGATAGTATCAGATATGCAAAGTTTAGCAGTTTTCCACAAGGGGTAGATAGAACGAAAAAAGTTTAGCAGTTTTCCACAAGGGGTAGATAGAACGAAAAATTGCTGTGGTGCCCCTGAGTTATACCAATCAATACAGCGTTTCACCGTTTCTAAAAAGGACAGTGTAACCCGCAATTAGTCCGAGAAAGCACTGTCGAGTCCTAACCTATACCTAAACAAAATAACGTGCAAGAGGAGAACCAATTGGCAGACTGAAGTTTCTAGAGCTAGATGCGAGTTACCATTAAGTTGCTGGATACGGCCAATCCCATCTTTCTTGCATCGACAAGTTCTGCCAAGAGGTGTCCCGTGAACACTCATATCAGTCTGACTCTGTAATCATCATGCATGAAAATCGACACTAATTGAGGGTGCATATGCTGCACAAGGCCACACGTGAAGAATGAATGACGATGAGTTTAGGTTTCAGAGCTACTCGTATAAGACATTGAAATGGCTGATAGCAAGTGCGGAAGCAAAATAATGGCACCACTTTGTATGTATTCTAAATTTACGGATAGATGATAGATAGAATGATCACTTCCATACGAGTCACATCAAACACTTTAAATTGGCCTACGTATTAGGAGTTCACCAAGAAAATTGAAGAAAGCATAAACATCAACATGGTTCCACGATCACATGATAATACACCTAAAAACTCCGATAAATTTTACTTATAGAAACATCAGAACACACTACCACACCAGTAGAGCTTCCCACATCTCATATTGGCACAAGATTACCAATTTCTTCGAATCTCATATCTTTGATAAACTGTCGTCGACGCTCTTCAAGTATTGCACGTTCTATGAGTCTTCCATATATGTATTTAGTAACAGGATGTCACAGCAGATAACGACAATTTATACAGGCACGAACGATATCAGAAGCTGTTAAGAACGACATACAGAATTCTAAATACTTTTATGTTGTAACCGGAAACACTAGGAGAGCATCTCTCTCTCTCTCTCTCTCTCTCTCTCTCTCTCTCTCTTTCTTGCTCTCTCTCAACCGCAACCCCCTTTGCTATGATATAAGCCAGTGCCCGATTATATATAGTAAACCTACCCGAATTGCAATCTCTCTCAACCCGGAACCCCTTTCAAATGATATATTCCCCCCGATTCAAAGATATTTTCATCTTTGTTTTTACAGTTTTCAATTGTCATGTTCGGGACTACTTGTAGTCTAAATGGAAGATCCATTTGTCGTAGAATCAAATTGAGTTGGTAGATCAGAGACAATAACAAGGGCAAACAAAATGAAACTTTTCTTTGCTCTTATAACATTTATCTAGTGCAGAATAGAAGAAAGTAAAATTAACTAACATGTTCAATGTTGTAATATTCTATCACTGCGTCTGCACATCTACAATATGTGCGCTTCAACATGTTGACCTCATTCTTGTCCAGATATTTGACGTCGTCTTTTCATCCCTGGTAAATTCCGCTCCTACTATAAAAGAGTTATTTAGACTGCGGGCTAATAATCACGACAAAAATAAAAGGCGAAGCGCATAGAAGCTGGTAAAGAGTGAAAAAGCAGGACTAGACCTACCGAAGAAAAAGAGAGGGAAAGAAAAGCAGGGAGAAAGCGCAGGGCCGACCTTGAGGTAGGGCGAGCCCGGGCAAGGCCCTGGGGCCCATACGTAAGAGGCCAAAATCTCAAAACGGTTGTGTACCATAGAGATAAAAAAATTATCCTATGCGATAGTGTACAATATGTTTTGATTGCTTCCATGAATATATTTCGACATGATTCTTCCTATTTCCTGATTGGATTATGAGAGAATCAATATGAAAGATTGCTCTTTGAAATTATACATTATTACCATAATTTCTAATTTTTCCTCATTTAAATCAAAACTCTGCCCATGGCCATTTTTCATTGTTTGAAAGGAAAACAGGTTAATTTTATTGTTCATTGCCTAACTCCAGTGACTTAACTCCATAAACTCAATGTCTAACTCCGGTATTATTAGTACTGCACGAAATTGAAAGAAAATTCATTAATTTTAACGTAACTCCACTAACTAAAACACGTAACTCCAAGTCTCCAACTCTATTTCCTTTAATAAATCACATAACTCTAATAACTCCACAACCTAAATCATATAACTCTAACTTAACTCCATGACCTAAAACACATAACTCTAAATTAATTTCATTAAATAAAACACGTAACTTTAATAACTCTACTACCTAAATCATGTAACTTCGACTTAACTCCACTAACTAAATCGCATAACTCCAACTTAACTCCATTAACTAAAACATTTAACTCCAGTTTAACTTCACTAACCAAAACACGTAACTCCAGTTTAACTCCACTAACCAAAAAACGTAACTCCAACTTAACTCCACTAACCAAAACACGTAACTCTAACTTAACTCTACTAACAAAAACACGTAACTCCAACTTAATTAACTCCAATAATTGTGACACGTAACTCCAATAACTTCACCAACTAAAAGACGTAACCCTAATAACTCTACTAACTAAAATACATAACTTTAAAGCTAACTCCGCCAATTAATTACGTAACAATAAAAAACAGAAAATCAAAGAAAATTAAAAACGAAATGAATAAAAACGGCAAATTCTCGTGGTGCCCCCGAACTATGTTAAAATGCTCGCGGTGCCCCTATGTTTGAAACTTGTACCTTGCGGTGCCCCTGAACTTTGCACTTATAAGCACGTGGTGCCCTTGTCACCTCTTATTTTCTAACACCGTTAACTTTTGGATGTTAAATGGTGATTTGGCATAGGATTAGTAAATTTTAATTAAACCATTTGCAATTAATTAACTAATCAATAAAATAAAAACATTTAAAAAAAATTAAAAAAACCCAAAAAAAATATTCTCTCACCTCAGCCTACCCCCACCGCCCCACCGTCCCTACCGCCCCCACAACCACCGCCGCCCCTCCGACCACCTCCCCTCCCCCCGAATCCACCACTACTGGGCCGCATAAGGCGGCGTGAGCCCAGTAAGGTGGGTCATCAGGGCTGACAACAAGCGGAAGACGGCGAAAAATGGTGTTTTGGAAAACAGATCTGGGCTCGAAAACACCATTTTTTCGCCGTCTTCCGCTTGTTGTCAGCCCCGATGACCCACCTTACTGAGATTGCGCCTCCTTATGCGGCCCAGTGGTGGTGGATTCGGGGGGAGGAGAGGTGGTCGGAGGGGCGGCGCTGGTTGTGGGGGCGGTAGGGAGGGTGGGGCGGTGGGGGTAGGCTGAGGTGAGAGAAAAAAAAATTAGGTTTTTTTTAATTTTTTTTAAATGTTTTTATTTTTATTTATTAGTTATAGTTAAATTTACTAATCCTATGCCAAATCACCATTTAATATCCAAAAGTTAACGGTGTTAGATTATAAGAGGTGACAAGGGCACCACGTGCCTATAGGTGCAAAGTTCGAGGGCTCCGCAAGTTACAAGTTTCAAATATAGGAGCACCGCGAGCATTTTAACATAGTTCGGGGGCACCACGGGAATTTGCCGTAATAAAAATCCCCAATCTTCCACCATTTTCTCTCTCCTCCCACACCACCAACCTCCACCCACCTCTATCACCACCGCAGTTGCCACCAAAGTTGACCGACTACCATCGCCGAGCCAGCCCCGCTCCCCACACCCGACGACACCAGCCCTCGAACCCCCGTTTCCTCTCACTCCTCACCTCTCGCACGTTGAATGTTGCTCCACGGTGGCGCAAATGAGAGGCGGCGGCGGGAGGAGGTTGATGAAGGCAAACCTCGACGACCACGGGAGGAGATCGACACCGGCGAATACCCGAGGCGACCAGAATTGGAAAGTTTTTAGCAAAAAGAGGGAGAGAGAAGGTGTCGTGCACAACGAGGTGGTGGGATAGGAAGATCGGCGATGGTCGTTGAAGCCTGACGGTCGTTGGTGGAGTCGGCTGGTGGTCTCCTATCCGACGATCGGCGTTGCTGGTGTACGGCTGCGGTGGCAGGCAGTGGCCGTTTGGCGGCACATGAGGGAGGAGAGAGAGAAGAGGGGAGAGAGAAAATGTGAGGGTTTGAGGATTTGGAGTATTTTTTATTTTGATTTTCTTTTTCTTTTTTATTTTGTTTTGTTTTTAATCTAGACCATTAAATCTAACTTAGATGAAGGGGTGAGATTACTTCTCATTTCTCACGAAATTAATACTTCTCATTTGATCCATTTCCTATATCTACACTTAACTATTAATTGGCTAACATCCTAGCCTACGTGGCGTCTTCTCATGAGTTTCCACGTGGAAATGCCACGCTATCGCTTATGTGTCATGCTAGTGTTAGCTCCTTCTTAATTTAATCTTCTAGCACCGTACACCTTTTCATCTTCCCCAATTACTCCGTCTTCATTAACATAACATCTCAACATATTCCAACTAATACTTCTTTGGAAACTTGATTTGTCAATGATAAATGACACTCAAAGTGTCAATGTCTTCTTAACTTCTTCCCCATGATTATTTCATTTTTAATGTAAGACGTTACTTTTCTCTCACCCTCTTTTCCTATTCCTCTTCCTCCCATGTCCAACCTTATATATCTACTAGCGACACAGCCACACAGGCGAGTCGTCGTCATCGTAAACGTCTTCACCGCCATGATCAATTCCATCAATTGTGTTCTTCTGCTCTAACTGCACCTCCACCTCTGCCCACTGTTGATTCCAGCATTGCATTGCTCCGTCTAACCACGGGGTGTCATCCTGTGCTGTCACCACGACTCGGTTTGCTCGGCTTGCGGCATCCTTTAGCCACGAGTGTCATCAGGGCCGTCTCGTAGATTTAGGGGGCCCTGTGCGAAATAAAAGTAAGAGGCCCCAAAAAAGTATTACGTACTCAATTTTGTAATACATTTTGCGACTATTGCTTTTAAGATATCTCAAATGCAAAAGCAGTCGAAGTAGGTAAAGTATTTTTTTTTTACGAGGTAAAGTATTTCAATTGAGGGAAGGGGGACTAATTCTAATATTATTTTTTTTAATTATTTTGTTCGGAAACGCTTGGATAAGATATAGAGAATTTTGGGGTGCTGAAAAGTGTCCAGGAAAGGAATCGGGGCAACTAACACATAGTAAGAAAATAAATTGAAAGAAACAAAGAATGGAGGTAATAAACTGAAAGAAGATAGTGAGAAAAAATAAAGAGTAAAAGAAACAAAGAACCGAGGCATTAACTTGAAAGAAGATAGTGAGAGAAAAAAAAGAGTAAAATAGGCCTCAAAATGTGGAGCAAGAGGATTCGAACCCAGTGTGGGTGAGTTGGACATATACATGATCTACCACTGGGCCAAGGATCACAATGTGAATGTATGTGCATGCAATAAATTAAGTACAGAGTTTTCTGATATGGGGGCCCCTTAAATTTGGGGGCCCTGTTCCGTCGTCCACCCTGCACTTGGGCATAGACGGGCCTGAGTGTCTTTTTTTTTTTTTTTTTTTTTTTTTTTTTTTTTTTTGACAACGTCTAAAAACAAAATAAAATAAATAAAATACTAAACATAGAATTACATCAAAAGAGATCGCCTAGCACGTCCCGCTAATCCATGTGCTTCTGTCACCATCTCTCTATCAACTTTCATAACTGCACAGTGGTCAAGCTGCCCACCCAAGTGTCGAACTTGATCCAATTGCCATTTGCACAAAATGTCAACAACAAAAATACCTCGAAGTAAAGCAACCAAATTAAACGAGTCCGACAAAACCAACACAGATTGAAAACCACACTGTAAACTCCAGTGCAAAGCTAGTGAAACGGCTTTGAATTCCGCATGTAAGGCAGAGCTCGCATACCCGCGCAGACTAGCTCTCCCTAGACAAGAGTCACGGTCTGCCGTATATGCCACCCATCCAAATCCTGCTTTTCGAGAAGACTCATGCCATGCTCCATCAACAATCAAGTGAACCATACCAGAAGCAAGCACCCGCTCTCGGCCAATGTGGACCAGAAAGAAACCAGGGGGGCAGTCACTATTCCCTGCAATACCAGTCGAGCTTCCATGGAAGCGACTATGAGTTTGGGTTGAACGTGAGTGCCGAAAGTCAGAGTAAAACCTCTCACAAAGCGCCATTATAAAAGAAGGGTTCGGAGAACAGCCCCGAAAAATGATGTCATTTCTATGAACCCAAATTGCCCAGAGAACCGAGACAAAATAAGCAACCATAGTAGAGTCAGACTTACGCAGGAAACTCACCGTGTCCATAATCCAATCTGTCAGATTAACGGACGAATTAGCCGTGACATTCAGGCCTAAAGAACAAGCGTGCCAAACATGCCGCACCAACGTACATGAACGGAATAAGTGGTCCACCGTTTCCTCGCCAATCTCACAAAACAAACAATTTGCACCGGAGTCGATACCAAATCTGCGGAGATTATGGGTGACAGCTAACGCGTTGTGACACACTTTCCAAAGGAAGACTTTCCATTTAGGTAATAAATCAAGTGCCCACCATCGTTTCCAGAACTGCTGTTGCTTATCTGGAATATCAGATTGCAGAAACCGTGAGCTGAGGAAAGCATAACCTGATTTAACAGAATAAGCTCCAGAACGAGTAAATTTCCAGTATAAAAAGTCATCATTATCCACTGAGCCAAAGTCGAGAGCTAGAATTTCAGAAGCTCCTTGGTGAGTAAAGATTCTGCGGACTTTCGCTGCATCCCAACTCAAGTGATCAGAGTCGAGCAGACTGGAAACACTCATTCGAGCAACGGACGCTAGCGGAGCATCATCTCGAATCACATCCCTGTTAGACACAACCCAAAGCTCGGAGAGAATAGGAACCCTAGAACCATTCCCAATTTTCCAGCACAAACCCGACTGAAGCAAATGACACCCCAAATGAATACTGCGCCATCCCCAAGAAGCTCTACCAGAATATGAACGAGGTAATTTGCTGGAAAGATGCAGAGAGGGGCCGTATTTCGCAGCATACAACTTTGAAATAAACAACTGAGGGTTGCAATGTAGCCGAAAAGCTTGCTTCATAAGAAGGGCCTGATTTAGCAGCTCACAATTTCGGATCCCCAACCCACCCATCCCTTTTGGCAAATGCAGGATCTCCCGTCTCACCCAAGGGGTGGCACGACGGGTTGACCCGTTATTCCACCAAAAATGGCTAATGATAGCATCTATCTTATTGCACAGCTTGATAGGGATCTTGAACACCGACATGACATGAGAGCAAATAGCAAGTAGCACAGAATTTATAAGTATCAATTTACCAGCTTGATTAAAATTGACATGGGACCAGCCATCAATTTTGGCCAACAATTTATCCACCAAAAGGCCAGATTGAGAAGATTTCCGCCCCCGTAAATCTACAAGCATCCCTAAATACAAACCAATGGATTCTTGAATAGGGACAAGCAACGACAACCGAAGCTTTTGCTGTAAATGAACCGGCGTATTCGGGCTAAACTTGACAAAAGACTTGCTCAGATTAACCATCTCCCCAGATAAGCTGCAAAATTGTGAAATAAGAGCATGAATATTCTGGCAAGCACTCTCATTCGCCTTGAAGAAGACCAGAGCATCATCAGCGTAGAATAGATGAGATACAGAGGGAGCCCGCCTTGTAATTTTTACACCTGAAAAAAGGCCATGTACCTCTGCATCCAGCAACATACGAGAGAACACTTCCATACAAAGCACAAATAAGTAAGGGGATAAAGGGTCCCCTTGACGAAGACCACACTTAGGAACAAAACAGGTAGTGGGAACACCATTAACAAGAATACGATAAGAGACCGAAGAAATGCAACTGGAAATCCAACGAATCCAGCAAGAAGGAAACCCAAAAGCCCGTAACACATTGAGCAGAAAACCCCAATTGACTCGATCATAGGCTTTGTTCATGTCTATCTTTAGGACCCCAAAATGCTGGTTGCCCGTCGTCCAACCATTCACAAAGTGTAAAACCTCATTTGCAATCAAACAATTGTCACTCAGAAGCCGACCCGAAATAAAAGCATTCTGAAAATCTCCCACCACATGAGCCATCACAGGTTTCAATCTATTTGTCAACAACTTGGAGATACATTTATAGACAACATTACACAGGCTGATGGGGCGATAGTTACTCACAGTCTCCGGGGCGGATGATTTAGGTAACAGAGTGATGAATGTGCGGTTCCACTCCTTCAACATAACACCATTCTGAAAAAAGCCTAATATTGCATGCGAGATGTCTTCTCCAATAATGTGCCAGTGTGCTTTTAACATTTCGACAGTGTTGTGTGCTCCTTTCACAAAGGATGAGGTTAAAACAACAATTTTCTCCATGGGAGCCTGCAAATCACCAGGACCTGCTGCGTTTCAATTTGCACCTTCAGAAATCGTGCTGATATTACTTTGCCCTCCATTATCAACAGGTAGGGATGTGGATTGATTTCTTTGTTTGGGTAACCAACTTCGAAAATCACCATATTGGGTTTAATCCCGTCATTGTTACTCGCTAAGAAGAACAAAACACTTTTTTTTTTTTTTTTTTTTTTTTTTTTTTTTTTTTTTTTTTTGACAGATAGTAAAGAACATGAATACAAGAAAGAAAATTAAAAACCAAGCTAATTAAAATCTAAGCTAATCTAAGTTGAAGGGGGAGGGAGATAAGAGGTTGAGTAGGGACATATCACTCCTTTCCGACAGTTAGTCGCAAGTTTGTCAGCAATGCTAACAAATTCCCGATCAACCTTGAAAAGATTGCAGCACCGCATTGCACCCCCGAGCCTCTGAAGGTGTTGAAGAAGCCAATGCACACTCACATCCGGTTTACTGTCACCCCTTAACAAGCTCACCAAAACACTACAGTCGGTGAAGATACTAACGGAAGTAACTCCAATAGTAGACGCCCACTCCAAAGCACATCTGACAGCCCACATTTCAGCATGAAGAGCAGATCCCATATAACGGCAATCACATCCACTTCCCAGCTGCCTTCCCGTCACCGGATGAAAAGCGACCCACGTTGATGCACCCCAATTCTGCCCTATGCACCAAGCACCGTCAGTTTGGAAAACAGCCTAATAAGAAGCTATTGTTCTACATACTCCAAGGTACACAGCCAGATATCCCGGAGGTGAAGCAGGAGAAGACATCATCGTCTGAGATGAAGCCTGATTATTAGCTGCAAAAGCTTGGCTAGCCAGCTTGGTTGCCATAGTTAGAACTAAAATTGGGGAACAAGCAACACCTGTAAAGATAACAACATTACGGTGTACCCAAATACTCCACAAAATGGCACAAAAAATAGTAATCGGGAAACGCGTCGATAGCTTAGATAGAAACAACAATGTTTCCATAAGCCAGTCCGAAAAAGGTAGTGCCTGATTCATTCCAATATGAAGCCCCAAGGGACAAGCCCGCCATATGTGTTGGGAACACCCACAGGTGCGGAAGATATGTTCTACAGTTTCGGCTTCTTGATGGCAAAAACAACAATTACCCTGAACATTCAAACCTCGATGTTGTAGATTATCGATCACAGCCAAGGAGTTGTGAGCCAATTTCCAGATAAACACCTTCCATTTTGGTAACAAATCAAAGGCCCAAAACCGTTTCCAAAAACGTTGGGCATTCTCTGGAACAACCAAGCCCGAGGAGGAATTACGGAGTAGGAAAGCATAGGCAGACTTGTTACTAAATTCTCCAGATTTAGAAGGCATCCAAAAACAAAAATCTTCCTTGTCACTGCTTGGCAACTCCATAGAAAATATTCGACGACAAGTTTCAGGCATAAATAAACGCCTGATTTTCCGGCCATCCCAATCATGGGTGATCGGCCGAAGCAAATCGCTCACACGCAAATGGAGAAAGTCTCCAAGGGGAGCCGTATCTTTGATTTGAAGAGAGTGATCAGGTAACCAATTTGAGCCTAGTACAGAGAGAGATCGACCATTTCCAACCTTCCACGCAAGATTTGGCCACAGATTAGAGTAGCCGTGGTGGAGACCCCTCCAAGCCCAGGACGCATGCTTACGGTAAAAGGGCGTCGGAGAGAGAGTCGGAAACTCACCATACCGTGCTGTGAAAACCCGAGAGATTAAAAGCTGTGGATTATTGAGGATACGGTAGGCGCTCTTCATGAGAAATACATTATTAACAACCTGGGCACTACGAAGACCAAGTCCACCCAGACCCTTAGGCAGTTGTAGCTTTTCCCGAGGAAGCCAGTGAATACCAGAAGAAGAAGACTGAGAGCACTTCCACCAGAAAGCAGTAACGATGCTGTCAATCTTCGCACAAATGGAAGTCGGAATTTTGAAGACAGAGCTTGCATGGGAGAAAATACCAAACAAAACCGAATTAATTAGAAGCAACTTCCCTGCCTGTGAAAAGGGAACCGTACTCCACAGAGCAAGCTTGCATAGAATTTTATCCAAAACAAATCGAAACACTGCAGTTTTAGAGGAGCCAATGTCCACTGGAAGCCCTAAATAATGATCTAACTGAGAGACCAAAGGAACATTTAAAGTCCGAATAAGTGACTGATGAAGGTCCTGACTTGCATTAGGAGACAGTTTAAAGAAGGACTTCTGCAAATTAAGCATCTGACCTGAAACTTGGCAGAATTTGGAGATTATCGAGGTCAAATTCGTACAGTCACGCGGAGTGGCTCTGAAGAAAAGAAGCGCATCATCCGCAAAAAATAAATGGGAAATCGAAGGCGCTCTTCGAGAAACTTTGATACCACTGAACAAACCCTGACTCTCTGCAACCTGGAGCATATTCGAGAAAACTTCCATACAAAGAATAAAGAGGTACGGAGATAAAGGATCCCCTTGCCTCAACCCGCATGATGGCTTGAAAGAGACTGAGGGAACACCATTAATTAACACCTTATAGGAGACGGTTGTGACGCATTGCTGAATCCAGTTCAGCCACTTAGTAGGGAAACCATATGCACGGAGGACCCGAAGTAGAAATGACCAGTCAACCCGATCAAAGGCCTTGTTCATGTCTAATTTGAGAACCCCCAATGCAGTTTTACCTCGTTTCTTGCTGTTAATTGTCGATAGAAGTTCATTGGCCAGGAGACAATTATCGCCGAGTAGTCGTCCACGAATAAATGCATTCTGAAACTCCCCAACTAACTGAGGCATCAAGGTCTGAAGACGCTTAGACAAACACTTAGAAATACACTTATACAGGACATTGCACAAGCCGATTGGCCGGAATTGAGTAACAAACTCAGGGCGATCCACCTTTGGAATAAGAGCAATGAAGGTCTGGTTCCACTCTTTCAACAGAAAACCATGCTTGAAGAAGTGAAGTACAGCTTGAGAGACACTATCACCAACAACATCCCAGTAATATTGCAAAAAGTCAGCCGTAATACCATCAGGGCCAGGCGATTTCCCATTGGCTATACTGAACAAAGCCTCACGGACATCCGCACCAGTAAAAGGAGAAGAAAGAACCTGTACATCATCTGAACTAAGTCTCCGTGGAATAAAAGTATCCAAGAGCTCAGCCGAGGAGGAGGATGAAGCAGTCGCCATATTGCTGGTATACAAAGCAGAAAAATGATTAAGAATAAGCGCTTCCACTTGTTGTGCTTCATATATCCAGGTATCGGTTTCGTCTTTGAGTGCCGAGATTGAGATTCTATGACGATTACTGCGTGCTTTATTAAAGAAAGCTTTTGTGCACAAGTCTCCAGTGGCCAAACTTTTTATCTTAGCCCGCTGCTGCCAATATGAGAGAGCCATTTCAGCTCTGGAGATCTAGGTTTGTTGATCAGTCCGGAAAAGAGCCGCTGATTGTAAGTCTCTAATGTGTGAGGCCGATTCCTGTAGTTCTTGTACTGAGGCAGTCCAATTAATACCCCACATCTTCTTATGTGATACACACCAGCATAAGAGTCTATGTCTAATAGAGCACAATTTTCTGGACACTCCAAAAGCCGGAGATCCTACAACCCATCTCGGTCTGTATTTTATTTGTCCGGAGATTCTAAGAAAACATCATAATATAGATAGATAAATAAATGGTATTGGGGGCATGTTTTGGTATATTAGTAACTACTAGTATCAGATAGAAAATTATGCAACAAAATTGCAGCCAAAGGTTGACGTGTAATACAATTTAACTAGATGTAACCTAACCCCCTATATATAGATATCTACAATAACTATAAAATTCCCTTTTTTTTTTCTTGGTAGTTAGATATTGGCCCTACAAAAACCGGATCTGGTTATAATAACTCAGCTAGTTTCTCATGGGCCAATATCTAACTACGAAGGAAAAAAAGAGGAAATCGCAAGTCTACGATGGTATGATATCCAAACTAAACGAGGTCGTAGACCAGTGCTCAAACCCAAGGCATCGGAACTTCATTACCCTTTCATTGTATCGGCCTTTGCGTAAACCCAAAGACGGTACAGTTTATAGGACATCTTCCACCAATTATTTAAACCCATCATAAAGGCAGGACTTGATGAATGATGATGCTATGAATTGGAGTGGGGGTACACCCAAGTTCTACCTGGGTTAAAAGGAAAAATTTAAGAGGTGTTGGAGGCTGTCGGCTGAGACACGGGCTTGGCTTAAATTGTACTTACAACAAAATTGTGCTGACATAAACACAAACATGAGTAAAAGACAGTCAATTATCAAGACAACAAAGCTCAGACGGGCCTGAGTGTCATCATACATTTTTGGGAGTAACTGGATTGACCTTTTAATAATTTGCTTAAATTATTGTTTTTTTTTTTTTAATTTTCAATCTTTTAAATTCATATGGAATAGCCTATCGATTTGATTTTTTTTTTCTTAAAAACTTTGGTTTGTAGTCAGATTTACGTTTTAAGATCGATCAATAAAATCAAATTGGTTTTCTTTAGATTGTGGCGTGACTTTCAAGCAAGCGGTGTCAATTTGTTGGATAAAGTCATTGATCAACAATTCAACATGATCCAATGATCCATGTTTCACTAGAGTCCGGCAAAGCAGTTTCCAATGGGTGAAGTGCAACTCATGATCAACCTTACCTGTTTGAGTTTTTTAATATCCATTCCGATTACGTAATATAGATAGATGTCGCCAGTTTCGTGGTTCAGCATATCCGTCACAGCGCTACCGAAATGCAAGCCCATTATCTATTCCCCCAAAGGATTAAACGTCCGCGTGTGGGTAGATCTATCAAAAACTGGTATTTTCTTCTTTATGTATCTATTGTGCTCACCTTGCTAGCAGCAAAGAACTTGAGTATAAGTGTAATTTTTGGTTTTCTTAGCACCTATCAACTTCACTCTAATACGTACGTGTCGCCTTTCGGTCAGCGGTCACTGCTACAGTGCCACTAGCTACTGTTGTCTGTGTTTCGAATTTTCGATCACTTAATCACTTTTGTATGAATTTATTTGTTTGTTCTAATATTTTGTGTTTCATTTACGTATTTTTTTCTTTTTTGAGAAATATAATATCTTGCCGATAATATAATATTTTGGTTATTACTAGGATGCAGAGCATAAATTCATAAAATGTTCTTTTCTTGTGTTTGGTAGCAAGCATTTAGACATTCTTTAGCGGGATCAGTTGTGAGAAGAATCTTCTTGGTTGTGATTTGTGAACATGTTGTAGTGTTATATCATTTACACATGGAGTTAATTTTGTTTGATCAAAACTTCAATCACCGAATTAGGGATAACTAATTTCAGTATCCTTATGCAAATCCTTTGCTAACCGGATTAAGAGGAGTTGATCATAAGGAGTTTAATTGTTTGTTGTGTATATTATCAACCAAGGCTTGGTATTTATACCAAGTTACAATGGACATAGAAGAGTTAGTGAGTTACAAAAGGCAAAGTTAGGCAAAGTCATAAGGACTTCTCTGAATCAGAATCACTAAACTACCATAATCAATTAATTATTACCATAATCTAGCTTAACATTTGTTTTTCTTCTTTTTCTTTATAGACTACCGTGATAGTAACTAAAGTTTAGGTGAAAACTAAGAAAGTTGGGTTGTTACTTGTTACTAAGCAAAAGCAGCATCACCTATAATTTGATACGGAGTATTCGTCCCAAAGAAGTATTTTTTAGCCACCAAAGTGATGAGGGTGGGATGTAAAAAACACCAAAGTTGTATTTGGTATTTATTAAACACCAAACTTGAAAATCTGGTGTTTTTAAAACACACTTTAAGCTATTTGGGTATTTATTAAACACTAAAACAAATAAAAACATTAAAAAATAAAATAAAATTATGTTCTTGCTTACCGAAATTAAGAAATACTAGGCTCGTTTCACAATAGGTAAAGATATGGAGTAAATCCAGTTCATTGATCTAAAAAAAAAAAAAAAATAGATCACATAATTCAGCAAATGTCAAAAAAAAAATTCCGAACATGATTGAACGGTACCGAGAAGTTCAAAATGTAGCATAAAATTGTTTAGAAGTGCTAAATTCCTTGCGCTCTCGCTCCATCAGGTCTAGGACGGCTCTCATTTAGATTTCCCATAATCGTAGGTTCTAATTGTGAAGTTTGGTAGATATGACTTAAACTTGCGTCTTGCCTTCGTAGAGAAAATCGATGATGGAGAACTGGAGGAGAAGAAGATGAGTAAATTGTTTTTAAACGCACAAAAATAATTTATGAGGTAAAATAAAAATTAAACATTTCTTTATTTGTTTTGGTGTTTAATAAATATCCAAATAGCTTAAAGTGTGATGTAAAAACAAGTTTTTCAACTTTGGTGTTTAATAAATCCTAAATACGACTTTAGTGTTTTTTAGATCCCACCCTCCCCACTTTGGGGGTTAATAAAAACTTCTTTGGTATTCGTCCTATTTACAAAGATTTAGCTCTTTCAACAACGTGACCCACAAGTTACAACTACTATCTCTTTGAGAATTGCGACTCACATTTTTTAAACAAATAAAATCTAAACATCATCGCTCTTCGCGACTAAGTGTCAAGCAAAAACACAAGTTATTTATTGACTTATTAAACGTTATATAAGAACATATGGAGCACATGTGAATAAGATGTAGCTTAGTTGTAGCTGACACTTGAATCACACAATTTAAATCATTTCTGGACGAATCGTCAAGTAATCATTTGGCAACTGTGTTATTTCATATAAGAAGAAAGACTTAGCTTGACCTTTTAAAAAGAAATGACACTTATATGTCTTATTTCGAAGGAGCAAAATCGATTTGTACCAAAATCAACAAAAAAAGGCCAACATGAAGAACAAACATACAACTGATAAACATATATTAAGAGTTTGGGAGTTTGAGATGTTTGATGTTCATGACCAAATAGGAAAAAAAAATGAATTCTACATTTAACAAAGACCACTCCCGTGAGATCACGAGGCCAATAACTAGTATATATATAAAGTTGGATGGAAACCGTGTGGGCGCGACACGTCATCCTCCACCTCACGTGCCACATTGGTGACAGGCAAACGTGCATGTCACACATACGAATCCATCTCATCAGCCACATAAACAAATCCACTGCCCAAAAAAAAAAAAAACTACAAAGACTTGAACATGTGACCTGTGAAATTGAAACACATCAACCACTATGCCAATTGTTTTTGTTGATACTTTTACTAACATAATTATATATGAAGGGCATTAATGTTATGGTTAGTTATAAATAAATATATATACATAAAATTCAAAATAATTTAGGGTTGATTGATATAAATAGTGATATATGATATCGTTCAAAATTGTGGTGAGAATAAATATTGAAATAACAACAAAGTGGAGAGGGAAGTTAGAGCCTTAGTATTATGCGATTTGGATAATATTGAAGACGTCGATGACTAATATTGTAAATTCTCCATATTACTATTTTACGAATAAAAACATATTAATCAAGTAGCACAGTGTAAAGACTAGTTTTTACAATAAGTAAATGATTCATTTGATATAAAAGTAGATCTCAACATGCCACCTCAAAACTGCAAATAGAAAGAGGAAAAACACTTTGAATCGAAGGAAATATATGGTATAGGCCAGTGACCCGATTATATATAGTAAACCTACCCGACTTACAATGTTTTGGCCTACTCTTTTAATTACGCATTTCAACACGGTAGATTTAGTCCCTTCTTAATAACACAATAGATTTAGGTTCAATTGTTTAAGTAGCAAGTATAGGTTAGGGTGTTGAGAAAAAACTGAACCACGGTTAACCACAACTACGTCAATTTGCTTTTAAGAGTCTAGAAATATTTATTTTATTTTAAATTGAAAATCAACTTCTATAATCTAATCTTCTATATTTATATAGGGGGCTACATCCAGTGAAAAGTAATGATTTGGTGAGAGGTGAGAAGTAATCTCAGCCATTGATTTTGCGTAACTCCTCCAGTCGTAACTCCACTAACTAAAACTCTTAACTCCAGTCACTTAACTCTACTAACTAAATTGTCTAACTCCAATGAGCAAACTCCATAAATAAATTGTGTAACTCCAGTATTATTAGTAACTCCACCAAATTCAACGAAAATTCATTAACTCTAATGTAACTCCATTAACTAAAACACGTAACTCTAACTCGATTTTCTTTAATAAAACACGTAACTCTAATAACTCCAACTTAACTCCATAACCTAAATCATATAACACCAACTTAATTTCATCAAATAAAACACGTAACTCTAATAACTCCACTACCTAAATCACGTATCTCCGACTCAACTCCATTAACTCCGACCTAAGATTGTTTGTCTGAGTTTATATAGTAGACGATGACTTTGATTTATGTCCTAAGTGATGCCGTAAAAGGATGCTAAAAGGGCATCCATTGGGTCATAACTAGCTATATAGAACAAAGAAAATAGGTTAAAGGAATTGTCCACTCTCGTCAGGGTATAATACCTTTGGGCCACTCGAGTATGACTGGAAATGCGTGGCCACTCATGGAAGAGATCTATGATAGATGTTCCGGTCAGACAGTCATAGGCTATGTTCGGTAAAACTAGCTGAAATAGTAGTTGAATGCTGAAATACTAGCTGAACGCTGAAATACTAGCTATATTTGTAGCTGAATGTTACCAGCTGATAAGCTAGCTGATCCAATGTGAGTGTTTGGTAAATTTAGCTAATATAATAGTTGTTATTTGCAAAAAATACATAAAAGGGCACTCTAATTTCTGCCTTGTAAAACACTGAAGTAAATATTAAACCACAAAAGACCTCCATAGTATGTCATCATCTACTCCATAACAAATCGGCTGTGTGATCACGGATTTCCTTCATCTCTTAAGATGTCTTGGATGAACTTTGACTTCTGTTGTCATGATTACCAATATCCGGGAGCTCTTCATTTGGAATGTAATCTGGATATTGCTCAAGCGTAGTGAACATAAGATCTCCTTCTGATGAGTTTCTTCTGATATCATTGTGTAAAGCGAAGGTCGCCATTATGATATCAATCTGTGTTTCAATTCCACACTAAACTTTGGCATACTACTTAATATCTTCCATCTGTTTTTTAGCACTCCAAATGATCTTTCGATACAACTACGAAGTGATGAGTGTGATTGATTAAATCTTTCCTTAGCGGTAGTTGGTGCCTCATACTCAAATTGAGACTTGTGATACCTCGTCTTCGGATAAGGTACCAAGTACCCATTTCTATCTGGATAGCCTTTATCTACCAAATAATATCGGCCACTTGGGGGTTTTGGAAAGTTGAGCGCAGCGTTGCCAATAGCATGAAGAAAAGCACGACTATCATGTGCTGAACCTGGCCAACCAACAGAGATAAATGTAAAACACATATCAAAGTCACAAGCAGCTATGACATTGAAGGTAGGTATTCCTTTTCTCCCTATATAGCGCATCTGGTCTTCTATAGGAATGCATGCGGGTATATGTGTGCCATCAATACATCCAATACAACCCTATAATGAACATACATATATGATAAAATATAATTAGAACCAATACTTTTTAAGCATAGACTAATACGAGGATGACAAAAATAATGGGATTAATATCTTAAAGTAAGGCATGTATCTTTTGATCGTTAACAATTTGTGGTGAGATAAACGGAAATGTTGAATCTTGTGGTCTTATGACATCACGTGCCAAGCCCATATATCCCTTACTTCTACCACATACTGCGTCCAAAACATTATGAAATGCTCTACTGATTGTTTCGCCAGAACGTTGAAATCGTTCTGATGCATCTCTATTTGAAATACCTAAAGCAATAGTATATACAAAATATGCCAACTTTCTCATGAAGTGACATATTATTACTTTCTTCTACACCATACTTCATGTGAAGATCTTCACACAATCATCTAAAAACAGTGGTATCCATCCTAAAAGCATTGACACATCGTATAGGATGTCCATTTAAAACCTCCCATCATCCATTGTTCTCCTGTAACAACCCTAAATTTTGACCAACTATAAATAGAATTAAATTTAGAATTGTCACGCCGCAATTGACTATCGAGTCAATTGCTAGGCTAGAAATTCAATTACAATAAACCAATGAAAATAATACAGCGGAAGTCTTAAAATGTCGAACCTACAGTTCTCAAAACAAATTCTCAAATTACAACCAAAATGAAATAAGTCTATCGAAATAAATCCCCAATAATGAATCAGCTTCGTAAGCATGCAGCCACAACATCAAGCCCTGTCAACTATGCCATCGAAGATTGACATAGGCCCCAGAACAAGGTAGGGACGAACCAGAAAACAGAACGTCAGCACAGGCTGAGTAAGAAGAAATAAGCATAAAGAAAAGATAAGATACGCGCCTTAAGGCGCGTACCTAACAAGAACAAATTGACGTTATGGTATAAGAATGTCGATATCAACGAATAGCAATATCAAAGGAGCATCGTCGCTCAATCAATCGAATCATATATTATATTTTAGCTAGGGTCCTACCCCATAGCCCCACTTAACGAACAATGTTCGAGCTAGAGTTGTAGATATCGCCCTATTAATCCCTAGTGTGCACACCCCTCGCTAGACAGCCGGTAGGACGAGTTCCAATCTAGGAGGAAGACTAATAGGAAGTCGGTAGCTAACCCGACCCACAGTACCTTGATCAGAGGTATAATAAACGACGATCGGCCGGGCCGAATATACGTCGTACTCTAAGTGGATTCAATTATTTTAATTTCTTTCATCCTTTTTATATACATTATTTGAGGATGAATTATTTGACAATACAATTCATAATGATCGTAATCGAGACATGCTAGCAAACAAAACAACATAAGTGTAATCAACAAACCACTCGGCCGAGTAGCTGAGTGACTGGAAGTCTTCGGCCGAGAGGCCGAGAGACCGAGAGGGGCAAAAACCGAGAGGCCGAGAGAAACAAGGAAGCCGAGAGGCCGAGTCGTGCGGGGTTTCGAGAATAAATCGATCGAGCAAACGTAGGAGTAAGATATCTCAATGATAGAATTAGAAATAGACAACATGTGATGTACAAAGATTGAGTAAAATGAAGCATAAGATGATCATACAAAATGAATAAGTAAGACAATGGCTAGCAAAGGGAATTGTGATCAACGTTCTTACCTTACTAGCGAAATCACAAGATCAATTCAAGACTTAGAACGGTACTTCCTCGAACACACAACCTAAAACCATACAACAATACACTAATTACTAACCAACGCTCCTCTAGTGCATTCAAAGCATTCTAAACTTAGATTTCATCAATCAAATGACCTCCAAACGACACCAAATTCGCACAACAACCCGCTAA
Source organism: Spergularia bocconei (assembly GCA_963457585.1). Classification (NCBI taxonomy): domain Eukaryota; kingdom Viridiplantae; phylum Streptophyta; class Magnoliopsida; order Caryophyllales; family Caryophyllaceae; genus Spergularia; species Spergularia bocconei. Next base: position 2,719,553 of record OY734947.1, read on the forward strand.
GCATACTAACAACATGAATCTATCATTAAAACATCATAATAATAACTTAAACCACCAAATAGGGTAATTTTCAGAAATGGGCAGAATGTAAAATCATCATGATAACACCATAAAACTTCATCAAATCACAACCCATGTTTACCCATCTCATAACAAGTATCCCCTTCAAATTTCATATGAATCCACCCATAAAATCACTCATAAATTCATATAAACCCTAATTTCAAAACCCTAATTTGATAATCAATCAATCATGCATCAAAACCACAATTTAGCATGATCATAATCCAATAGAACAATTTCTAACAACCTAAATCAAATCATAATACAATTGATAAGAATCTAGAAAAACCCTAATTAGAAATGATGATCAAAGGGTTAAAACTTACTACTCTTGATTATAAAATCAAGAGAGAGGACGGTAGGGTGGCGGTGGTGACCGGCGGCAGGGGCGGCGGCCGACGGTGGTGGTGGCAGCCCTCTTTCTCTCTCCTTCTCTTCTTCTCTTCTCCTCTTCTTCTCTTCTCTTTCACGTATCTCTCTCTCTTTTTTTTGTCTTCTCTGCGTCTACTGTAGGCGTGTGAAGTGAGGGAGAGGGTTTTTTTTTTTTTTTTTTAATTTAATAGGTAGTATAGGTTTAGTAAGGGCATTTTGGTAATTTCGCCAAACAGCTGCCAAAACGGGAAAGTGTCTCCAAATGTTAAGGTATACTCTAAATTCCCAAAATAAGGTTTCATATACTTAAAAATAGACTCTTCCAATACTTTATACCATTTAAAGTAACCCAAAAATATGGGGTGTTACAATCTTCCCTCCTTAAAACAAAGATTCGTCCCGAATCTTTATACCCATCCTTCAAAAGACAACGCTCTAGATTAGTAACGTTGATCACAGGGTAAGATAGAATGGAAAGGTAAGAACATGTTTGAGATGTCACAATGAAAGTAATTGAACGAGGAGTAAACTGAGTTGGGAATATTGTACTCGAGGTACGAAGAATTGATCAACATATGAGTCGAATCACACATCGAACAATTTAATACATAGATCACATCAACAAGCATTTAGGAACAAACATAAGCAAAGCGCGCAAGGCTCTCATCCCCCTTAAAATAAAGGTTCGTCCCGAACCGAATATACCTTAAGTGAACAGATGAGGGTATTTCTCACGCATAACCGACTCCACTTCCCAAGTTGCCCCCTCAACATTGTTATTGCACCACAGGACTTTCACCATTTGAGTCTCAGCTCGTCGAGTTTTGCGCACCTTGGTGTCCAAGATTTTCAATGGTGCTTCTTCGTAAGTCATTGTTTCATCTAACTCAATGGTTTCCGGGTTGAGTACATGTGTCGGATCACTAATGTATCGTCTGAGTTGGGATACATGAAACACATTATGGACCTTTTCGAGATTTGCTGGTAAATCTAACTCATACGCAACCTCGCCTATTCGTTTGGTCACTCTGTATGGTCCAATGAACTTAGGACTCAGTTTTCCTTTCTTCCCAAATCTCATGACACCTCTGACAGGTGACACTCATAGTAGTACCATGTCCCCCTCATTAAACTCGATCGGACTGCGAGTCTTATCTGCATAACTCTTTTGTCTGTCCTGCGCAGCCTTAAGTCTTTCCTGAATCAGTTTGACCTGGTCGGTCATTTCCTGGATGTAATCTAGACCCAAAACCATTGTTTCACTGATGTCATTCCAACAGATAGGTCTCCTGCACTTCCTACCATAAAGTGCTTCATATGGAGCCATCTTGATAGAAGCTTGGTAGCTGTGTTGTAAGAGAATTCTATTAAATCCAGCTTGTCCTCCCAACTACCTTGGTACTGTAGAGCGCAGGCTCTTAGCATATCCTCCAAGGTCTGATTTGTCCTCTCTGTCTGACCATCAGTTGCAGGGTGGAAGGCAGTACTCATCAAGAGTCTTGTTCCCAAGGCTTCTTGTAATTTCTTCCAGAAACGAGAGACAAATCGAGCGTCGCGGTCAGAGACCATCTCCTTTGGTGTACCATGAAGCCTTAACACGTGATGAATATAGGCGTCGGCTAGTTGCTTCTTTTTCCACGTATCCTTCATTGGTATAAAATGTGCACATTTTGTCAATTTGTCCACTATTACCCAAATCATGTTGTTGCCCTTAGGCGTCCTAGGTAATCCGGCAATGAAATCCATGGATATGGAACTCCATTTCCACTCTGGTACTGGTAAGGGTTGTAGTTTACCTTGAGGTCTTTTGTGATCACTTTTAACCTTTTGGCAAACCAAACATCTAGATACAAAATCAGCCACATCCTTCTTCATTCCTGACCACCAGAACACCTTCCTCAAATCCTGATACATCTTGTCTCCACCAGGATGTACTGAGTATTTGCTTGCATGGGCTTCAGTTAGGATTTTATCCCTCAATGTAGTGTTATTAGGTAAGCAGACTCGCTCCTGGAATCGAATTACTCCATCATCACCTCTTTTGAACAACTCAGGTTCTTTCGCTACTTTACCCTTAGTAGCTTGTCAGTATCTTGCAAACCTTTGATCTCCTCGAATATACCGTTCTCAATCGCGGTTGTCCCTGAAGTTGCTCCTGATTCTGTCAACTGAAGTCCGAAATTAAAGAACTCATTTCGTAGTCTCTGCCTTTGAACAACCAATTGGACTGAATGTAGTGACTTTCTGCTTAGCGCGTCCGCTACAACATTCGCTTTCCCTTCATGATACTGTATCTCCATATCATAGTCCTTGATCAACTCTAACCACCTCCTCTGGCGCATATTTAACTCCTTCTGAGTGAAAATGTACTTTAACCTTTTGTGGTCAGAGAAAATCTTGAATGTAACCCCAAACAGATAATGTCTCCACAGTTTCAGTGCAAAAATCACGGCTGCTAGCTCCATATCATGGGTCGGATAATTCTCCTCATAACTTTTGAGCTGCCTAGACGCATAGGCAATCACTCTCCTGTTCTGCATAAGGACACATCCCAAACCATTCTTCGAAGCATCAGTGTACACCTCGTAAGGTATATTCTCATCAGGTAAGGCTAACACTGGCGCCGTGGTTAACAGTTCCTTAAGAGTCTGAAAGGCTTTCTCACAAGTCTCATCCCACTTATACTTCGTAGTCTTCTTCCTCAAAGTTGTCATTGGTTTGGCAATCTTAGAGAAATCCTTCACAAACCTCCTGTAGTAGCCAGCTAATCCCAAAAAGCTTCTAATTTCTGTTACATTCTTTGGGGTCGGCCAATCTTTAACTGCTTTGATCTTAGTTGGGTCTACTGCAACTCCGTCTTTGGATATCACATGCCCCAAAAAGGCTACCTTATCCAACCAGAATTCACACTTCGAGAATTTACCATATAATTGCTTCTCTCTCAGAATTTCCAACACGATCCTCAAGTGGTTCTTATGTTCCTCCTCAGTCTTGGAGTAAATTAAGATATCATCAATGAATACTACCACAAATTTATCCAAGTAGGGCCTGAAAGTGCGATTCATGAGATCCATGAACACTGCTGGCGCGTTGGTCAACCCAAATGGCATAACCGTGAACTCGTAGTGTCTGTATCTAGTTGAGAACGCAGTCTTTGGTACATCCTCTTCAGCTACCTTCAACTGATAGTACCCAGATCTTAAGTCAATCTTTGAGAACACACTCGCACCCCTAAGTTGGTCAAACAGGTCATCAATCCTGGGTAAGGGATATCTGTTTTTGATGGTGACATTATTCAATTCTCGATAATCGATACATAGCCTCATTGTCCCATCCTTCTTCCTCACAAATAAGACCGGTGCTCCCCAAAGTGACACACTTGGTCTAACATATCCCTTCTCCACCAATTCATCTAACTGCTTCTTTAGCTCTTGCATTTCTACCGGTGCCATTCGGTAAGGTGACTTAGCAATCGGACCCGTTCCAGGGACTAGCTCAATTTTGAACTCTACCTCTCTCTTGGGTGGCATCCCCCGTATTTCCTCGGGAAAAACATCAGGGTAGTCACAAACAACAGAGACATCACTCAACTCTGGGTATTCTACTCTAGTGTCTCGTACATGACATAAGAATAGAGGTTCTCCCTTGGTTATCTGTTTCTTCAGGTTCATAGCTGATACAAACTTTATTCTTGGTCTCTTGGGTAGTACACGATAAGTCACATGGGTGTTTTTCTGTCCTCGAAGTGATATCTTTCCTATCCAACAATCTATTCTTGCTTTATTCTTACCCATCCAATCCATTCCCAAAATTACATCAAAATGGGTTAGGGGAAAAGCTATCAAATCAGATTTGAACTCATGTCCACAAATCACTATAGGTACATCTTTAAACTGACTCTTACATGCAATACTAGACCAATCAGGCAATGAGAACTCAAGGTTTACTGCAGAACTATCCCTAAGTCCACATTTCTCAACAATCTTATCAGCAATAAACGAGTGGGACGCACCACTATCAAATAGAACATTTGCAATTACTGAGTTAACAGGAAATTTACCCGATACGACGTCGGTATTCTCATTCTCCTCCGGGTTCATGGCATACAGTTGTCCTGTGGCTTTCTTAGCCGGGGCGGCTACGCTGGCCGATCCTGCCTGCTTAGCTGGCGCTGCATAGGTTGTCCCCCTAGTTGGTGCCGGATTTTTGTAAGTGTTGTTTGAACCTGCATAGCCACTTTGAGCCTTGAAATTCTGGAATCGATTGGGCGCTACAGAATGACTCCTAGATGCTACAGATGGTTTTCCAGTTAACTTGGAGTAGCACACATTAGCCTTATGCCCAAGTTTACCACAATAGAAACATGTGATCTTATCACCATTGCACAACTTCCCAGGGTGCTTAATACCACACTTGAAACAAGGTTTCTCGTACTCAGAGTCGTGGCTACGAGGTCGGTTGTGGGGAACATTCATGTAATTAGACTTCCCAGCCCCAGCAGATTGTGTTTTTCCTTTGAAATCCCCAAAATTCCCTCTCTTATTGGGTATGTTCACTAGATCGAAGGAGGTCTCTTTCCTTTTTCCCCCGAGTTCCGCACTCATTGTCTCCATATTCTGTTCATCCGTTGTAGCCCTCTCATAAACATCCTTTACGGTATGGAATCGCTCAGAGGCGAACCATCCCTTAATGCTCCAAAGCAGTTTCTTGCGAAAGCTGGCGGCTCTAGCAGCCTCAGTTGGCGTCACACTCTCCGCAAACCTATTCAAATCCTCAAACTTATCATGGAATTCCTTTACAGACATGCGTTCAGTTTGCTGAAATGCCTCAAATTCAGCCGCTTTCTGTTCCTTCAAGTGGTCTGGAAAGAACTCCTTTTCCAAGAGATACTTGAAAACTTTCCAGTCCCTAAACCTCTGTATGACAGACCCATCAGCTTTCTCCTCCAACACTGGCTTGTAGAACTCTTCCTGAATTTTCATCCACCATCTCCCAGCTACCTCCTTAAGGTAAAATGCAGCAACTTTTACCTTCAGATTATCTGGGACACCGACAGCAGCAAAGATCCTCTCCATATCCTCTATCCAATCAAGCAGGATACTTGGTTCTCCTTTCCCAGTAAAGTTGTAAGGCCGTTTCTTCTGCACGGCATCCGACATCTTGGCTAACAACAGATCATCATCTCTACCTCCATTACCGGCAGTAGCCCCATTGCCGTTAGTCGCAGTATTGTTTGGAATATTGTTGTTGTTGGCATTGTTAGCATTATTTTGTGCTATATGCTGCATAGCCTCAACCATCACCTGTTGTTGCTGTGCCATTTGTGCTAAAATAGCTGTCATGTCGGGAACGTTGTTTCGCACCATGTTATAAGTAATAACGGTTGAATCAGATGTAACCCACTTCACTCTCATATTCCTACAGGTAATAATAAGCATAAGTAAACATAATTCAATCAAATCATCAATAACAGATCGCGTAATCAGCGAATCGTGATAAAAATTTAGCGCAGAAATAGCAATATATCGAAATCAATAACCGTCTATTCGTCTCGCACGAGTTTAACTTTCTGGTGCTTTTCCGTTTTTTTTTTTTTTGAAAACACGACTCGTGTTACTGTAGCACGAGCCGTGCCTGGTTCAGAATCTCAGGCGCACGAATTTTCGAGAATAGTAACAACAACCACGCCATATAAGATCAAATAGCATTTAATTCGTATCAATCTCATGAAATAATCGAAATAGCATAATAGTATGGGGTATTGTCCCCAATCTAAAGTACATAATAATGAAAAGTTTGCTAAGAGTATAACAAAACTTTAAATGCTAAAGTTTAACAATAAAACACAATCGAAATCTAATAGTAACTAGGCCTTATGACTTTATTCATAAGTCTATGTATTATCCCTTTAAGCATCAGTACTAGGGTCATAATCCTCATCGTTATGAACTTCTCCACCATTGTCTTGCTCCGAATCGCTCGACTCCTCATCTGAGCTGATGTTAACTATCTCTTTAGCATTAGGCTCAACAATAATATCCTCCCCATCTTCACTTGTGGGGGTACTAGGCTCCTCTTCTGTTTCCTCAGGCACTTCCTCCCTTATAGGTGAGGGTGGAGGGTTAGGTGAAGGGTTTGATTCCTCAATCTTAACTTTCTTCTGACTCAGCTGGCTAGGTCCCTCATGCTCTTGGGACTGAACTCTTTTTCCATTCATCAGATTGGTTTTATGGGCACAGGGGGTATGTAGACTGGAGGATTATCAGGTGCGAGGACTGGGCTAAGGGATACCTCATACTCTCACTCCAAAATCACCTCCAATCGATTGAGGGTAATCGGTCTACCTGACCTATCCCTCAAGTATTTAGGATTTCCTGAGAGACATGCATAGTAGGCATTCCTTTCAAGTCTAGCTCGAACCCCTCTCAACGGGGTTGTGCCCTCAGATTAACCAATGTCACAAACACTTGGACCTCATGTCTAACAACCCATGGAAATCTTTCAGCAGCCTCAACAAATTTGGCTCTCATCCTGGTGACGAAATTCTCTATAGACTCTCCAATTCTCATTCGATCCTGGAAAGTTTCAGAAGAAAAAGCTATGTGATCCGTTATTGACCAAGGACCATCCATTGAACTCACTCCCGACGGACCGAACTCCCAAACATAAACATTTGAACCTGCCATTCTGTCAGCATTCCAAAGAGATCAACTAGGTGCGTTAGTATCCCAAACAATTTGTATACTCCAAATAAAACGTAGGTTGACCCTTGTTAATATGAATCTCCCTCTCTAGTAACACGTAGCAGTTAGCACATAGCATGCGAATGAATGCACCCATCCCATTCCCAGTTTAAATTTTTGAAAACAAGTTTGAAAACTCTTGTAGACTCGACGAATCAGAACCTATTGCTCTGATACCAACTGTAACAACCCTAAATTTTGACCAACTATAAATAGAATTAAATTTAGAATTGTCACGCCGCAATTGACTATCGAGTCAATTGCTAGGCTAGAAATTCAATTATAATAAACCAATGAAAATAATACAGCGGAAGTCTTAAAATGTCGAACCTACAGTTCTCAAAACAAATTCTCAAATTACAACCAAAATGAAATAAGTCTATCGAAATAAATCCCCAATCATGAATCAGCTTCGTAAGCATGCAGCCACAACATCAAGACTTGTCAACTATGCCATCGAAGATTGACATAAGGTCCCGAACAAGGTAGGGACGAACCAGAAAACAGAACGTCAGCACAGGCTGAGTAAGAAGAAATAAGCATAAAGAAAAGATAAGATACGCGCCTTAAGGCGCGTAGCTAACAAGAACAAATTGACGTTATAGTATAAGAATGTCGATATCAACGAATAGCAATATCAAAGGAGCATCGTCGCTCAATCAATCGAATCATATATTTTATTTTAGCTAGGGTCCTACCCCATAGCCCCACTTAACGAACAATGTTCGAGCTAGAGTTGTAGATATCGCCCTATTAATCCCTAATGTGCACACCCCTCGCTAGACAGCCGGTAGGACGAGTTCCCATCTAGGAGGAAGACTAATAGGAAGTCGGTAGCTAACCCGACCCACAGTACCTTGATCAGAGGTATAATAAACGACGATCGGCTGGGCCGAATATACGTCGTACTCTAGGTGGATTCAATTATTTTCTTTCATCCTTTTTATATACATTATTTGAGGATGAATTATTTGACAATACAATTCATAATGATCGTAATCGAGACATGCTAGCAAACAAAACAACATAAGAGTAATCAACAAACCACTCGGCCGAGTGACTGGAAGTCTTCGGCCGAGAGGCCGAGAGACCGAGAGGGGCAAAAACCGAGAGGCCGAGAGAAACAAGGAAGCCGAGAGGCCGAGTCGTGCGGGGTTTCGAGAATAAATCGATCGAGCAAACGTAGGTAAGATATCTCAATGATAGAATTAGAAATAGACAACATGTGATGTACAAAGATTGAGTAAAATGAAGCATAAGATGATCATACTAAATGAATAAGTAAGACAATGGCTAGCAAAGGGAATGGGAATTGTGATCAACGTTCTTACCTTATTAGCGAAATCACAAGATCAATTCAAGACTTAGAACGGTACTTCCTCGAACACACAACCTAAAACCATACAACAATACACTAATTACTAACCAACGCTCCTCTAGTGCATTCAAAGCATTCTAAACTTAGATTTCATCAATCAAATGACCTCCAAACGACACCAAATTCGCACAACAACCCCCTAAGCATACTAACAACATGAATCTATCATTAAAACATCATAATAATAACTTAAACCACCGAATAGGGTAATTTTCAGAAATGGGCAGAATGTAAAATCATCATGATAACACCATAAAACTTCATCAAATCACAACCCATGTTTACCCATCTTATAACAAGTATCCCCTTCAAATTTCATATGAATCCACCCATAAAAATCACTTATAAATTCATATAAACCCTAATTTCAAAACCCTAATTTGATAATCAATCAATCATGCATCAAAACCACAATTTAGCATGATCATAATCCAATAGAACAATTTCTAACAACCTAAATCAAATCATAATACAATTGATAAGAATCTAGAAAAACCCTAATTAGAAATGATGATCAAAGGGTTAAAACTTACTACTCTTGATTATAAAATCAAGAGAGAGGACGGTAGGGTGGCGGTGGTGACCGGCGGCTGGGGCGGCGGCCGACGGTGGTGGTGGCAGCCCTCTTTCTCTCTCATTCTCTTCTTCTCTTCTCCTCTTCTTCTCTTCTCTTTCCGTATCTCTCTCTCTCTTTTTTTTTTCTTCTCTGCGTCTACTGTAGGCATGTGAAGTGAGGGAGAGGGTTTAATTTAACATTAAAAATTGAAAATAAAACAAAAATAAAAACCAACCCCTCCTTTTTTCTCTCTCTCCACCGTCCACCACTCTCAACCACCTCTGCCCGTCCGCCTCCTTCTCCGCCGCCACTGCTCACCGGAATTAGACCCCCACCCAGCCAAAAACCCAGCCAGAAACCGTTGTTGTCCACATTATTCTGAGCCGCCAACATGTCATCCCGTCGCACCGCCCCTGTAACATCTCACCACCTCCCCTGTAACATCGTGTTGATGGATTGAGGCGGTAATGCGACGGCGGGGTCTCGGATGGTGGTGCCGGTGCGGTGGTTGATGAATGTCTGGGTAACGCTGGCGGCGAACTGGAGCCAGAATTGGGTAGGGGAGGGAGGAGAAGGGAGGAAAATTTGATGTCAGGGCTGCATATGAGCATTTTCGAAACAAACAGCCTAAGGTCAGATGGCATAAAATAGTTTGGCACAGCATCAATCTGCCTAAGCATAGCTTTGTGGCTACCATGGCTCTCCAGAATAAACTAGCCACAGTGGATAACATGAGAATCGGGGGATTTCAAATGGTGAATAGGTGTGCACTCTGTAAAAGAGATGCAGAAACTCACAAGCACATCTTCTTCACCTGTGAATTCTCTAAGAAGGTTTGGGAAGGAGTAAAAATCTGGGTGGGAATGCACATGAATCAGTATGATGCCAAGAGCATTATCAGATGGCTAAGAGACAGTAAACACAAGAAGAATTGGAGATACAAATGGGCTGTATGTAGTTTCAATGCAGCTCTTTACATGGTCTGGCAAGAAAGGAATTCAAGACTCTTTACTTCCAATGAACACTCCCCGGATTGGATCATAAATCAGATTAAGTTTGTTGTGAGTGTAAGAATGTATTTTTGGAGCAAAAATTGTAATCAAGAGGAGATAGTCGAGGCAAGGATTGCTAGTTAGTTTCCTCTAGTTTCGATTCTTGTAGTGGTGCCCATTTTTGTTAAGAAGTTCTTTTTTCCCAATTTGGATGAATAAAGAACCAATTTCTTGCAAAAAAAAAAAAAAAAAAAAAAAAAAAAAAAAAAAAAAATAATAATAATAATAATAATAATAATAATAATAATGATAAGACTGAGGTGACCCCCTTGGCCCGCTACTTTTTGCTCTTGTCTTGCACCCGTTGGCGTGTAAGATTAGGGACTCTTTCGACCTGAGTTTGCAGGCTTGGTATTTGGACGACGGCACTATTGTCGGGGATACCTTGGTTGTAGGTCAGGTTTTGGAGTTAATTCAGGCTGTTGGTCCTCGTGTGGGTCTCCATCTTAATGTTGATAAGACTGAGGTTTTTTGGCCTTCGGAGGATCCACGGAGCCGGCTTGCCGGGGACCCCAACCGAAAGACGCTAGACCGAACGAATCTAAATATAATTTAGAACTAATCCTCCTAGTCCTATAAGCGAGTTCCAGTGGTGGGCTGTCGGTCTGGTCCCAAAGAAGAGTAGCAATGCTGAGTCTTTCCCCCCAATATTGCTAGACCTCTCCTTGGGGTCAAGCTTTTAGGAGGGCCTGTCAGTGTCGATTTCGGTTTTTGTAGTTCTTTGGTTATGAGGAGGGTGACTATTACCATTGAGCTCATGGGCGCGGTTGCTAGGCTTAATGATCCGCAGAGCGAGTTGTTGTTACTTCGGGCTTGCACTGGGGTCTCTAAGCTATATTTTGCTTTACGTACTTGTGCGCCGCGTATTTTTGAGTCGGCTCAGCTTGCTTTTGATACGGCCTTACGTTCTTCTTTGGAGCGTATTGTGGTTGCTGCGGGTTCGGGCTTTGGTGATTGGCAGTGGAGGCTTGCTACTTTGCCGTTCTCTTTTGGGGGGGCTTGGTGTCTATTCAGCCGGGGATGCTGTCCATTACGCTTTTTTGGCGTCGCGGCTTCAGTCTGCTACTTTGCAGACTAAGATTCTCCGCAATGCTGGTATCGCCTCTTCAGGATCTGCATTTGCTGATGCCGTTGGTGTTTTCAATAGGACTATGGAGGTCAACATTTTAGGTAATCCTGGTGAGATCGCTGCCCCCAGACTTATGCATAGATTGGCAGATTTGTATTTCACACGGGTCACTAGGGATGCTGCTTCTATCTATTCCTTGACACCGCGTCAGTTAGCTTTATGGAGGTCTCAGCAGGTTACGCACAGTTCTGATTGGCTTAGGGTGGTCCCGATTTCGGGGTTGGGTCAGACTATGAATGGTCGGACTTATCGCTGCGTTCTTTGCTATCGTCTGGGGGTACCTTTGTTCACCGTAGAACGCCCGTGCTTTGCTTGCTCGCGGGTCTATGTTGGTGATATATTTGGGGATCACGCAGTCTCGTGTACGGGTGTTGTGGGCGTCAAGCATCGACATAATGTTGTTCGTGACACGCTTGTTGACATCTGTTACGGTTCTGGGATCTCAGCAAGGAAGGAGGTTGACATAGGCCTGGTTGGAGTAGATGGTCGACCTCTTCGTCCGGCGGACTTGCTGCTATATTCGTGGGCTGACGGGAGCGACGTTTGTGTCGATTTGACTGGGTCTTCTCCCTTGACACAAACAGGATTGACTGATTTCGAACCAGGTAAGGTGGTGCGGGAAGCGGCCAATCGTAAGCGTGCTAAATATGAGGCTAAGTGCGCTGCTTTGGGTTATGGCTTCCTTCCGTTCTCTTTCTCCTCTTTGGGGGAGTTGGAGCCATCAGTTGTTGCTCTGCTCAGGCGGGTCCAGCACTCTAGGATGCAGGATATCGGTGCGCAGGCTGCAACTTTTATTTTTACTAGGATTGGTTTTTCCATAGCGAAAGGTGTGGGAGCTCAGATAGTATCTCGGTTCCCCACCAATTTTTTGTAAATTATTTTTGAACCTTCATTCAGTATATAATAATAATAATAATAATAATAATAATAATAATAATAATAATAATAATAATAATAATAATAATAATAATAATAATAATAATAATAATAATAATAATAATAATAATAATAATATCTCGGCTCCCCACCAATTTCTTGTAAACTATTTTTGAACCTTCATATAATAATATAATAATAATAATAATAATAATAATAATAATAATAATAATAATAATAATAATAATAATAATAATAATAATAATAATAATAATAATAATAATAATAATAATAATAGGAGTTCTGCTCAATTGGAGCCAACAGTTGTTGCTCTGCTCAAGCGGGTCCAGCAGTTCTCTAGGATGCAGGATATCGGTGCGCAGGCTACAACTTTTATTTTTACTAGGATTGGTTTTTCCATAACGAAAGGTGTGGGGGCTCAGATAGTATCTCGGCTCCCCACCAATTTCTTGTAAATTCTTCTTGAACCTTCATAATTATAATAATACTAATAATGATGATGATAAAGCACAACGCTGTGTTTGAAACTACAACCTGGTGGACATGATATGGTTCCATCTTATTACTGCACCACGTATCCGTATTAAAAATTAAAAGAAGAATAAAAAAATATCTCTTTTCATAAATCTCTTATATTTATATATCAATAAAAATAGCAAAAATTCACGTGATGCCATGAGATATACACGATTGTGCGTAGTGCCCCACTTTTGAAAGTACTATATCACGGTATCGTGAACTACTTTGTATACCGATACACATGGTACCGGTTTGACCAACTTTAACAAATATTGTATAAGTTTGACCATTAAGTTATAATGTGGCGAGCGATATAATTTTGGCGGGAAAACTAATAAACGGATTAACTAGTTAATTATATTTTCGGCAAACTTACGTGAAATCCCTAAGTTGTATTATTGTGCGGGTGATAACCCACTTTTTCAATTACTACATTATGGTGCCCTGAATTATGCAATCGACTGCACATAGTGCCATTTGACCATTATTTGACTAACAGTGTTAACTTTTTTCGTTAAATGGTGATGTGGCAAAATTATTAGCAAAACTAATGGTCGAATTAGTTGCTAACAAGTTTTTGCAGGCGTGAGTTCACGGGTTTGCTTTTTCCTTCCTTTTAGACATAAATTGTTGCCAATAATATCTCTAAGCTCGAAAAGTATGAGTTAGGAGGACGGAGGAGAGATAAGTATCTAGTTGTATCCCTTTTTTTTATGTACTAGCTAATTTTCTTTGTATTTTAATTTTTTATTGGAATTTCTATGTATCTTGTAAGTATATATATATAGGAAATAAATCCAGTAAGAAGTGTCAATTTTGTCAGAAGTCAGAAGTGATCTGGTCCATCCATCTCACTTAATCTGATGGCCTATATTAAAATGAAAAGAAAAGAAAAAAAGAAATAAAAATATCCTCAGCCCCAAAAATCACACATATCTTCTCTCTCCTCTCCTTCCCTCTTCTCTCTCCCCATCCCGTCCCCAACCACCGCCAGCCGCTGCAGCCGCCGCCGAAAGTCACCATCGCCGACAACAGTGCCGACGACGATTCCTTCCGGCATCAACGACGTTTTTCGAGCACCACTCCACCACGAAAACCGCCTTATTCGTCCAATTTTCGCGCGTATTTTCTTCAGATTCGGCCGTCGTCATGGCCTTCCGTCGTCGAACTGCACCTTCGCCGGCGTCCCCTCTCATATATGCACTTATTTCCTTCGTTGCTGCTGATTTCCCGATGGTACATCTCATTTTCGCCATGGTTAATTGAATTGAAGTAATGTTTAGGTGAGGAGAGAGAGAAAATGAGAGGACATAGATGGTGGATTCGGTGATCGGAGGTTACTGAGGTGGTTCAGGAGGAGGTGAAGGCGGTGTTAGGGCGCCGCCGTGGAAAGCGAGGTCTTCGAGGAGAGAGAAACGAGAGTGAGAGAGGGGAAATGGTGGATGAAGAGGTGGTGGAGATGCGGCGGGGGAGGGGGCTTCCGCTCGCCGGAGCACGGAGTACATGATGGTGGTGGTGGAGCGGGATAAGGTGGTGGTCGGAGCGGCTGTTGGTGGCTGCGTGGGTGGTCGGGGTAGTGGTGGGGGAGGGGGTTGGGTGCCGTGGGTGGTGTGCGTGGGAGGAGAGAGAAAATGGTTGAAAGGTAGGTTTTTTATTTTATTTTTTATTTTCTTCGGAATTTTGTTGGTGAGTTTATTGGAGTTACGTCATTTAGTTGGTGGAATTAAGTTAAATTACGTGTTTAAGTTTGGGAGTTATGTTGAAATTATTAGAGTTACACATTTTAAATATTGGAGTTATGTATTTTGATTGTTGGAGTTATTGGAGTTATGAGATTGAGTTAAGTTGGAGTTACGTATATTAGTTATTGGAGTTTCGGGTTTTAGTTTTTGGAGTTAAGTTGGAGTTACGCGTTTTAGATGATGGAGTTAAGTTGGAGTTACGTGTTTTAGATGATGGAGTTAAGTTGGAGTTACGTGTTTTAGTTAGTTGAGTTAAGTTGGAGTTACGTGTTTTAGTTAGTTGAGTTAAGTTGGAGTTACGTGTTTTAGATAATGGAGTTAAGTCGGAGTTATGTGTTTTAGTTAGTAGAGTTAAGTTAGAGTTACGTGTTTTAAAGGATGGAGTTAATTGGGAGTTACATGTTTTGGTTAATGGAGTTATTGGAGTTATGAATTTTAGTCGGTGGAGTTATGTTAGAGTGACGAGAGTGAAGTTAAAATTGGTGGAATTCTAATATTATTGGAGTTATACGATTTTAATACTGGAGTTAGACGACTGGAGTTACGCGTTTTAGTTGGTGGAGTTAATTGACTGGAGTTACTGGCTGTAGTTGATGGAGTTATGCGACTGGAGTTATGCAGTTCAAGTTATGGAGTTAGCTGAAATCAATGGTTGAGATTGCTTCTGACTTCTGACAGAAATTATACTTCTGACCGGATACGCCCCCTATATATATATATATATATATATATATATATATATAATTAGATTTTTTTTTAATATTTTTGATGGAAAATTATAGAATGTGGTAAATTGGTCACCTAAATAAAGTCATGATTGCACATTTGATACAAATGTAGGGGGTAAATTGCCACTTAGCCGATTTTTAATTAATCAACTCAAATGTGATTTCACCTCGGAGAGCAGTTGACTAATCACGTGTTTAAAGCAAGCTATGTAAACACTTCAATCCCATTACGCACATTAAATTCAGTATCACAAATATACCAACCACTTAACACAAATTTAGACACATGTCACACAAATTAAGAACGTCTTATTCAGGCATTATTATTACAACGCAAATATTTTCTTGGGCTTATAATAAACTTCTTGATTTTATGAAATACAAACATGTGGCATGAGAAACAAACAACAATCATTACGGATCTAACGGTAGTACAAAGCTACACAGGGACTGAAACTTCGTCATCATGACCTGAGACCTGCACATACACCAAGAAAAAAATTCAAGTATAAGTTTAAAAACTTGTTGCTTCAACAAAATCTATACACCATCATTTTTTAAGACGTAGGTCATAAAGCTAACAATCTTAAGATACGACGTTTTGCTCAAAACTTTGTAAATTACAATGAAATAAAACGTGGTATACGTTATATTTTTCATCATAACTCTCCTTCCGAAGAGTGAGGCCTAGTGAGGCGCCGGTTAGAAGAGTGGAAGGGTGGAGAAGTGATAATATTAGTAGGGGTCGAGGAAGACCCAAGATGACTTGGACGAAGGTGATTAGAAGTGATATGAGCTCCCTAGGGCTTGAAGAGAGTATGGTGTTGGATAGGGCAGGGTGGCGAGACTCTATCCATGTGGAGGACTTTTTCTGACCCCTTTTGATTTATTTGTTTGGTTTTTCCAACTATTTTTCTAAAACTTTTTAACTTGTGTTCAAAGTTCATCTGTTTTTTGCAATATTTTTTTAAACCTTTTTATTTATTTTGACGACTTTCTAAATTTCCTTTGAAATTGTTTAAATATTTCTAACATGTTTACAACGTTTTCGAAATTTCTTGGCGTACACAAGACGGTTACTGGATGACGATTCATGTTAGCCGACCCCAAATCATTTTGGGAATAAGGCTTGGTTGTTGTTGTTGTTGTTGTTGTAACTCTCCTTCCGAAACCTTTAAATATAGAAAGAGGGAAAAATGCAGTTTTTAAAGATGCAACACTGGTTTT